>JASCZW010000339.1:0-52500 GCA_034211315.2 Aedes japonicus | reverse complement strand
TTGTTCAACTACATTCTACAAACCATTTGACTACTGGAACCAATATCTACATCAAGCAAGGTAGCAATCCATTTAAAGTTACGAATGAAGGACTTGGCGAAATCATAGTCCTCAGAAGGAATTCATGCCTTCTGGCAACTCCATGTTTCTATTGATTTCCGAGCGCATCATTTTGGCACCAGCTGGGAGGGATTCTTGGTCCTATACCCAATAATTTCATTATCTCCAATCCGAGATTTGGATTCGTCTATATCGTAGGTGATACAAGCCCTGAACTGTTGTCATGAGGCAGACGCGCCTTCATCGGTTGCTGCAAGATAGTGAATTGTGAGCAATTCCTACCTCTTACACTCAGGCAAATGCACTTAAGAAATTCAAAATGATAAACTTATGAGAACCCAAAACCGAAGGAATTTTTTGTTTCATAAGTCACTTATGCGTTTCATATGAGACGCCTTGGTTTTCACTATTTGGACGTAAGCCATTCATGAGTCCCGAATTTGAAATTCATAAGGCTAGTTTTGAAAATCGACAGTGTTTATTTGAAAAAAAAAATCAACATCATCATTTCTGCGCCTGCGCTAAAAAAGCAAGATGGAAGTCATCATCGAAGAGCAAGCGTTGCTACAGCGTTGTTGTGGAAACTAAATTTAATTTAAAGGATTGGATAATTTATTACAAGCATTTTAATGAAACCCCCCATTGCGCACCATGGAGAAATTTGAAATCTGCTTCAACATGCTAGTTCCGCCACTCATCACAGAGCCGCCTTTGATCTCCTATTGTTCAAAAAATCGGTAGCGATCTTTTAAAAATGCATTGAGATCTAGTTTAATATTTTAAAAACTATTAGGGCAAATGACGGATTCGGCAGGACTTATTGTTTATCTTAGCCTATTATTGTCAGGGGGTAAATAAAGTCGTAGAGAGCTATATTTTTGCAAAACGTTGCTCTGGAACATGATGTACCTTCATACAAAAACTCAGTGCTCAAGGACGTCATTTACCACCCTGACGATAATAGGCTAAGACAAACGATAAGTCCTGCCGAATCCGTCATTTGCCCTATTGTATTCCATAAAAATACGTTTTCAATTTCATGCAAAAATATATAAATGTTACAATTATGCTTTTTGTTTTCCATAAGCGTGCCTACTAAAATTCATAATGCGGACTTATAGGTGTCTGATTTCTTAATTTAAAAATTCATAAGGCACCCATATGAATTATGTTCTACATTGTTTTGATTTCTTTTCCAATGCCTTATGAAAAGCTTACGTTATGATTTCATTCAGAAAATCTGTTTCATAAGGTACCGCATTGAAATTCATGAAAATAACTTGTGACTGAACTTCATAAGGGGTTTTATTGAATTTCTTATGTGCATTTGCCTCAGTGTAGATAAAGGTTGCATCGCCTACCAACAGACCAGAGCTGTCCTGGCCACGGCAATGCAACTGGTAGGAATTAAGGAGTAAATGTTAGTCCGACGCTAACTTAAGAGAGATGCGGAGAAATCCATGACCCCTCATAAGTGCCATGGGAAAGGTGGAATTTTGTTAGTGGGGAGGGTAAGCTTTAGGATACGCCCAGCAAGAGGTGTTAGCAATCTACATATTTAAATATTCATGAAATTAAGTTGGTTAGTTTGTCCGTTGTCGGTTGCCGCCGGTTGGATGCTGTTGCTTTCTGTTACTTCTGAAAAGTTTCCTGAGATCTCAAATGTTAAGAATATATACACCATTCATTCCGTCCAGTAGGAGGTTTGCCTCAATTGAATACTAGAACAGCGTTTTTAAATACAAATTGTTAAAACAGTTGGGAACGACGGTTCGTCCGTTGGAGTTTTGAGGAACTATTCGCAGACTCTGTACGATTTTTTTTTTTTTCAGGGGATGAAAAACCCACGGGAATGAAATGTTCAAAATTTTTCCCGTAGGCACAAAACTTACACTTCTTTTCATATTCCATCCAATATATAGGTACATAGTTATTATTTGATGATGAAATAACAGGAAGCAGAAATGTTTAGCTATGAAAGTAGCATATAAATGGGTAATGTTATAGAAATTAAGAGAACTTCAATTAAGCTTGAGTTCTCAAATTCTCAAAACAGAGACGCGAATAAACAGCCCACATCCCCTGGAATTGGATTCTTTTCCAACTGTTTTCTGACCTCGCGAAGGGTTAATACAATCTTATTTGATTTATGTTCATGATTTGCGGTAACCAGTTTAGGGCTTCAAATGGTGAGTTGACAACTTGGCAGGAGGGTGCGACCGACCTCTGGTCCTCACAAGTTCCTACCTCACGCCTCCACGAGTCATATGATCACAAAAGACTGCCAGCTGAAACATGGAGACGCTGGTTGGCGTAGCCTGGGCAATGTTGTCAATCCGACAATAGCGAAGTGAGGGGGTGCGACCGGTTCATCATATCATAATTTTCCATTCTCATATCTTTCAGGTCTTCCAGGTCGTCAGGTATTACAAAATAATTTAAAATTTAAAATTCTTTTTTTTCATGGCGGTCATACATTGCCTAAATTTTCTGGTTCATAATGGATGCGCAAGTTTGTCTACAATTGCAACAAAACAGCAGTCGGCACACATGTAATTTTCAATTCATATTACAATATACCCTCACTATATATTTTATCTTATAGGACATTGTTTATTCATAGCCTAATTCTGTATATTTCATTACATGTATTACGCTAGAAAGGTAAATTTCTCTCAGGTACCATACAGTTTAGGAGAGGAGGTCTTGCGGTTATAGGATGATCATCTTCTGGTAGAAGCAGCAGTAAGAATGGGGATCAATTTTCAGCTGTATCTAGCACCGTCGGAGAGGCCTTCTCGAAAGAAGCAATGGATGTATATATAGATGTGTAGATACTAGTATGTGTTATTATATGATGCATGTTTTTTACAAGCTCTAGCATATTTTCATTAATAGAAATGTTGACGACTCTCTCGACCACTCAACCTTTAATTCCTTCATTATATTTTCCATTAAATGGCGTAATATGACCTTAACATTTCAGTACACGATCATCAACTACTATTTGAGCGGTTCAGAGGAACACAGCTGTTCATCATTATTAATTGCATATCATAAATATAATATTATGGAAGAAGTAATAAAATAATTAATAAAATTTTAATTGCTTCAGATTGGTGATCCGGCCGGTATAATTATTTTATTACATTATATCAAATAATAATCAAAATTAATAAATGCTTTTCATTCCAGAAGGTTACATATCTATATGTCATGATTAAATACGTAATAATATAATATTATGGTTTTATATACAATTGAATGCTCTATTGATATTTATACCTCAATGAATAACAAGATGACCTTCACATTCCAGAGATACAGTCACCCATCAGTGATACAAAGTGGTACGGATATTATTATTACTGCCTTAATATTATTATTTCAGCAGGTTAATTAATTTAGTTTAACATGGTTATCATAGGCTCGTGAACTCCAACTATTACATAATTTAACTAAATATCCTTATATAATTTTTGCTCTACTATATATTCATATATAACATATTATTATTACATTACATCTATATTTATATAAATATAATAAATACTGGGTTGGGAGGGAGCACCAGGGTATCATTCAAGCTGAAACTGGACGATGGTTTGATTGACTGCCTGAGTCTAGGAGGGAACAAACAGTATCATTTCTTATCCTACCGATTCGAGTGTGGTGCTGCGAGTTCTACTCCAACAGTTTCAGGGAGAGTGACGCGCCCTTCTTAACAAGCCATCCTGTAGAAAGCTTAATGAGTATTGCGAATTGTGTTATTCGATTTGTTGGATCATATCGTTGGAAGGAGATTCTTAATTTCCCGTGGATTTCGTGTAAGTGTCTCTGCTTACGGGTCCACCCCTCCGTTTTTGGCCCTTCATACAGCGATAGTGCGAATTCAGATCGGTGGCCCAATTTGATCTTGCTGTTAAGTGGAGCTGCATCCAAGCCAAGGGCTAGAGGGGATGGTGGCTACCATACATACATACATACACATACATGATTTGCGGTAACCAGTTTAACTTCTTCAATAATAATATCAATAATAACGGATAATACAGGGGGTAGATAGGTCTTATTTAACAGTAGAGAAATTTAGAAAACGTTGAAAAAAAAGGTCATATTTTTGTAATGAATATTCGTGAATACGCAAAAAAAAAACATGTTTAGATACGAAAACACATTTGTTAAACAGGTTCCCCCGGGGACGTTCCGGTGATCCTGGGAGCAGCCAGTGTGTCCAAATGTTCACTTCAAGTTTAAAGAAAGTTTTGTGATGAAAATAGAAGAAGAAAGAGGTGTCTCACGGCATGTTTTGGCGTAAACATGTTATTGGCCTCTGCTACAGACTCCCCCGGGGACATTCCGGTGATCCCGGGAGCGGCCAATGTGCCAATGGTCTTTTCTAGTATGCCGAAACCTTATTTATGAAAAATCATGAAGATAGAGTTGTCGCACGGCTTGTTTTGGTGTCAATGTGTAATTGGCCTCTGCTACAGGGTCCCCCAGGAACATGCTGGTGGCCCCGGGAGTGGCCAATGTGTCCAAATGTCCACTTTAAGCTTAAGGACAGCTTTGCGATGAAAAAAAAAAATAAGAAAGAGGTGTCTTTCGGCATGTTTTGGATGAAAGAAAAATCTGGCCGCATCCAGAACCGTTTATAGGAACCTGTTCCAGGAAAATGGCCATTTATTGGCTATTTTAAGGCCGATTTTTGAGTTTACCGTATCATTCGCTTGGGAAATGTTAACGCTTTTTGAGTATTTACTAGAGAAAATTATTCCTTAACGGCATCCTGTTCAAAATTTCATCAGAAAATCGACATGTGAAACATCCCCTCCGGAAACCCGGAATATCTCCGGTAATCGCGAACCATGGCCATTCTCGTTCCTGCATTATAAAAATGTCCCCGTCGAATTCTTTTAAGAGAATTAAAATCGGTGAATATTACGTGAAGTTAAAGGACTCCAAAGTTGATATATTTACGTAGCCTAGTTATTTTGCCTACCCCCTATACAAATATTATTAGAAATGAGTTCAAAAAATAAGAAAAATCAGCGCCAACATTTGATTAGGGCGAATCTGCTTTTGTAACACATAGACAGCTATTGTTCCTGTCTAATTTATCTGGAAGTTGAATGACAATTCACTTGTTACAATAGAATACTATCAAGCGGATAGAGATAAGTGCTCCTGCTGTCCATAGCAGAGTACTTAATTATGTTTGTGTAACCTGGATCTGTTCAGGAGAAAATGACTACAGAAAGACACTACTTCCGTTATACAAAGAAGCAGATTCGCCCTTAATCATAATGTTGGTCGCTGACGATATAAGTCTAGATTTCTGCTCACCTCGTTATTAGAAAAGAAAACCCTTTGTTGAAAAAAACGAACAAAAAAGGAAACCTCCCCGACGGGGAATTGAACCCCGGTCTCCCGCGTGACAGGCGGGGATACTGACCACTATACTATCGAGGACTTGTAAAAGGTGGTGCTACATTTTGTATTTGAATAGAGCTATATGACATAACGAACCAATCATTATTTATTATCATGTTGGAATACTAGTATCCATATGTGACTGTAGGGCTGTGTGTGCTGTGTGGATGTAGATTATCCGATTATAGTTGTGTTAGTGTCGCCTGAGAAGTGCTGCAGATATATCAGAAGGGAATGACGGTGATCTTCAATGCAGACGGGTGTGAAGTTCGCGAAAACGATGGCAGCGTAATCGCATCTGAAACACAGACAAGCGCGGCTTGTGTATTCCCACCCGGAAAACCGAGCAGGCCGCTACTGACACCGTGCACTGATATTTGGCACAGACGGTTAAGCCACCTCAATTATCGAAGCATAAGGCAGCTGGTGGCGATGACAGACTGTGTAGATTTGGCAAATGAACTTGCCTATCCTGCATGGGGTAGTATGGCAAAGGGTTATGTGCCTGATCGGATACTACCGTTCAAATGCCCTCCGATCGTTTTCAAACTTGTATCTTTCAATTTCAAAGCCTGCCGTTGCCCTATACGGAACTATCAATACACTTTCTCTTCATATCTATTCGTTCTAGCAATAAATGTCCACTCCTAGCGCTTCGCATGGAGATGAGAAATTATCTGCTTCTGCAAACTTCATCAAATGAAATTGAGCCGGTGTGCATTCCTTGCATTAAGGATATAGGATTCAAGAAGAAGTTTCTGAGAACGGAGAAAGGAAAATGGAGCGTGGAGAAAGATGAAGTGCGACATGGGCACCCCTGAGCAAAACGGTGTATCGTACAAAATGAACTCATCGAGAAGGCCAAAAGCATGCCCAAAAAGGTTTTGGGCCGACAGCGTAACCTGATGAGGTAACTCGCAAGCATGGACTGGCAAGAAACCCGATTTGCAACATTTAGGGATTTTCGGGTCGCTAGCACTTGTCCACGTTCCGGAGCAGAGAAGGAAAAAGTTCGACGCCAAATCCAAAAAAAAAAAAACAAAAAGTCTGCACATTGTAAACGAAATACGCGTATCTGTCAAGATAAGCAATACAAGTATGTAGTTGGAACTTAATGAACATTAGAAATCTTTCTTCTCATTTTCTAGTTACAGGTATTCCACTAAAATGCTCGCACTCACCAGGTTTCCAAAAAACAATTTTAGTGGCCGATGGTACCAAGTTGTACGGTCAGGTAAATGATCCGGATCCAGATCCGGTGATATCCTGATCAACCGTGACGTAGTTGTGGTTCAGGCCGGAGTATCTTCAGGTTTTATTTATTTATTCTATCGAAATCTGCGAGAAACCGCACAAGGCACACAGTTCATGCAGTTCTATTCAATCGATGAGCCGAATGCAACTGGAGGACTACACCCGGTTGAGGAATCGATTGCCATTGACGATGATGGTTTTGAAGACGAACCTGAAGAAACTGCAACATCCGATAGCGAATCAAGTGAATTCCTGGATGCAAGCAACTACTAGTTTGTTGGTTCCTCATCCGCTGTGAGGCGCTAAATCCATTGGTAATTGAACATTTTGTAAAACTAATCGAACGAAATCCTCAAACTTAGTTCATGACACTGTACTATTGGTACATGACTCTGGAGGTTAGCGATGTTCCTTCTCTAGTTTTACTGTAGTGTTCGATCTGACCATGAAGCAAGAAGCCCTAGATCCACTCCGTTCGGAGTACATTCCATCAATTTTTGCAAGTAAGTTTGGCCGTATCAGATGTGACAGGAAGTGTTACACCGACGATTCAAAAACAAACGATAACACCTGATTTAGTGTTTTTAACGAAATTCATAGCGCCTCCTTCATCAAACTTCAATTTCCTTGCTCCGTATACGTTGCAGAATTGGCGGCTACACACTATGCATTAGAGCGAATTGCCTCTGTTCCCTCTGATCAATTTTTAATTTTTACGGATAGTCTCAGCTCATTTCAGGCTATTAGTGCAATGAGGTCAGCAAAGTACTCACCGTATTTCGTTAGCGAAGTACGATCTCTTTGGAGTGCCCTATCAAACAATTCCCACACCATCACCTTGGTTTGGGTCCCTTCTCATTGCTTCATTCCGGGTAAGAAGAAAGCGGACTCACTTGCCAAGGTGGGCGCTATGGCAGGTGATATTTATGATCGACAAATCATCTATTTTCCGTCAACAAACCTTGATCATCTGGCAACAAAAATGGGATGCGGGGGATTTGGGCAGATGGTTATATTTCATTCTCCAACAGGTTAGGTATCGGAAAAATCATGGTTCAGAGGGTTGCATGTTAGCCGGAATTTATCAAGGTAATGTGTCGTCTATAGTCCAATCACTACTCGTTAGGCTCTCATTTCTATCGAATAGGGTGCTCAGACACCAATCAATGCGGCTGTGGGGCCGGTTATCAGGACATCTACAATCTTGTCTGGCATTGCCTCGATTTCGAAATTGCTAGATCTGACCTTTGCGCATCTCTACGGGCCCGAGGGAAACCAGAGAAGGGAGGTATCAGAGATGTGCTGGGTAAGCTGGACTTGCACTATATGGGGCTAATTTCAAGTTCTTTAAACAAATAGATGTACTCGTTTGATCCTCTCTTAGCTGTCGTTTTGACATGTTCGTCCCTTCCCCGTAATTCCACTTCGTTTGTATCGTTACAGGTTAATGCCATGCCACATCCTGACCAACAGCAACAATACCCCATCGCCAATCGTTGAAAGCCAACGTTAAGATCCCTACCCGAATCATTTTAAACCCTAAGCTCGACCTAGCCGCGAGTTTTTCGTAGTTTTTCAAACTAACAAAGTTACTAAGATATCGTTGTAAAAATGAAAAAGAACTCGGCACCGTTATGCCTGCGGCACTTGAGCCTCACAATTAATCAATTGAGTAAAAAAATCTATATGGAGCTACCGCGAGGATTTCCTGGCACTTCGCAGCAAGTCTGTCGGCTGAAAAAGGCACTTTACAGGCTGAAGCAGTCGAACCAAGTCGTGGAAAAACAGCTGGACAAAGCGCTCAATGAATTTGAACTGGAGAAGTCAAAAGCCGATCCATGCCTGTGCTTTCGGGTCGACGGTAAGAAAATAATACTTGTCACAATTTACGTGGACGATTTCATCATATTCACAACAAAACGGAAGGTGCATTTCTTCATAACCTCATCAAAATGATGGCTGAGGATCACTCGAGATAAGAACAATGGGAAGCTGTGGGTAGATCAGGAGCACTACTTGGACAGCATTTTGCGGCGGTTCAACATGGCGAACTGTAAATCGGTTTCCACGCTTGCGAAGGCGAGTGTCAAGCTGGACATATCAATGCCACCGAGGTTCCTTACAAAGAAACAATAGGATGTCTCAGCTACATAGCCTAGGTAACGCAGCCCGATATCAGCTTTGCGGTGAATCGAGTCGGCCAATTCAAAGAAAGTCTAAGGTGTAACCACTGAAATGCTGTAAATTTTGGATTTGGTTGGCTACACAGATGCAGACTGGGAAGGAGAACCGGATACCAGGAAGCCTATTACAGGCTACGTGTTCTAGTTAATGGCTACGTGTTCTAGTTAAAAGGAGCTGTGTCGTGGAACGTAAAGCGGCAACCAGCAGTTACGTTGTCCTCGTGCGAAGCGGAATGCATTGCGCTTTCTAGCACAAGCACAATGGTGACATCATTTCCAGTCGCAGATTTTCAGCCAACAAGGGATTCCGATTTGGAGCGACCACCAATCGGCTATCTGAATCGCACGGAACCAAAGCTGCAAACCCTGGACCAAGCATCTAGACTAGACGTATCATTTTGTTAAGGATGTGCTCTGGTATACATCGATCTGGGATACATAAGCAAGAAGAATCAACCGGCAGACGATTTCAACAAACCCTTATGGCTCAGAAGCTAGAAACATTCAAAATGTTATTTGGATTCGTAGCTTACGAGAAAGTGTTTTAACAGCAGGCCACGATATCCTACCTGACATGTAGGATCCGAAGTTATAGTTAACTTTAATTCTTGGGGGTGTCAATCTCAATCTTAGCTAGGTGGAAAATTTCAAACCAGCAAAGCAATAGTTGAATCATGCAGGAAATATTGGAAATCATTGGAAATCTTTATATCTCCTAAGCGTGAGTGCAGTGACGAGAAGCAGGTTAGGATGAAAAGTAATATAAGCGACTTAATTATTTATGAAAGAGAAAGTCAACATTGAAGAATCCAAGTGAAGCTAAAGTGAGGTTAAACATCGTAGTAGGGTAGGGAACGGCTTAAGCACCCCAAGACCCTATTCCAAGCACGGGGTAAACAATAACCTACAACGCTCATTTTTTGCAGTATGGTGCTCCATGTAGTGAAGCACCATACTGCAAAAAATTAACCTTGTAGGTTAACGTTTACCCCGTGCTTGGAATAGGGTCTTGGGGTGCTAAAGCCGTTCCCTAACCTATCTAAAACTGAAATTGATACTAACTTTCTGCCTATTTTTCATACTGCATAGAATTGGTTAGTATCACCAATTACTTTGCTTAAACAGCTCGAAAACCCATTTTAAACGAGCGCCATCTAAGACGTTTAACCTCACTTTTGCGTAACCTGGATTCTTCCATTGAAAGTCTCTTATTGTTTCTAAAGACCTTGACCTAAAGCTCATGGTTAATCGTCGTAGATGGCGCTCTTTCGAAATGGTTTTTCGAGCTGTCTAAGCAAAGTAATTGGTGATAAAAAGATAAGAAAATCGACGATAATTACGATAATTCCATGCAGTTTGAAACTGAGCTAGAAAGTTATTATTATTT
Source organism: Aedes japonicus (assembly GCA_034211315.2). Lineage (NCBI taxonomy): Eukaryota > Metazoa > Arthropoda > Insecta > Diptera > Culicidae > Aedes > Aedes japonicus. Next base: position 42,183 of record JASCZW010000339.1, on the reverse strand, counting down.
TAGGTTTTAGATATTGCGATGTTTAACCTAACTTTAGCTGTACTTGGATTTCTCAATATCCAAAAGCAAAAGTTAAAAAGCAAATAAACTTCAAGTATCAGCGTTTGACATTTTGTTGCCAAAATTCGGAAGGGGCATGCAAAAGGCAGGAGGAGTGAAAACTTGTTAAATTGTACGAAATTGAGTAGTAGTAATCCCATACAAACTGCGTCTTATTTTGCACAATGGGGTGCACAATATGCTACATCGCAGTAACGTACAATGCATAAAAACAGTATCTAATTAATTAATGTATTGCGCAATTAAGGTGCCAGCCGAAATCAGATCGAAAGTCCCTCGAGATATATTTGCATCTGAAATGTCAGTCCAATTACCGAGCAGCATCCGCAAACTGGGCTGTGTACTTAGCCCAGTTAGCGAACGGGTGCTGTATCTTATTTGAAATCCAAAGATTGCGCTCCTGTTCATAGGAACAAACGATCTCCACAATAGGAAATGTGTACCCATTAATAGGGCAAATGATTTTTGACAGTAACATCGTTTCAACAGCGGTTTTTCAGTTTTTCTTCAAAAATTTAAGTCTAAATCTATCAAGTGACGTTTACAAACAGCATATTATAAAGTGATATCAACTCACTTTCACTGGAGTGGTTCTAATACCTATAACAATGCCCAACATTAGATTAGGGCAAATCTGCTTTTGAAAACAATGGCTTTTGTAGTCATTTTCTCTTGAACAGAATGTCATGTCACAAATATAAATTAAGCACTTTTTAAGAAAGAGGAGCTTTATCTCTATCCGCTAATATATTCAATTTGAAGGAATTGTATAAAGCTTCCGATAAACTAGCAGACAAAGTGTTTGTTTGCAAAAGCAGTTTCGCCCTAATCAAATGTTGGCGCTGATTTGATGATGATGGTCCCGACACTTACCCATACAAAGGTTTGAGCTAGACGATTTATTTATTAGACAATTTATTTAAAACAATTCAACCAGTTATGCATAACAAAAAAACGAACTGATTTCATCTACAGATGTAAACTTCTTCTAGAACTGTTCATTTGCTTTATAGCGATAAAATTTTGAAAAGCTATTGATGTCAACCACAAATGTTCGCAAGTTTCCCCAGCGATCAGGAAATCCTATTACAATTCAAATCACAGAATCCCGTCTAAGGACATTATCAAAAGACAAGTCAATATCCGATCCTGCCCGCTACAGAGTCAATGAGATTCCAACACTCATGGAACCGCCACCTTAGTTTTGGGCTGACCAAGAATATCCCCAATCAGGGAAATCGAGAAAATTTCCAAACCGAAAAAATACTGGACCGTGCCTAGTCAAACTTCTACTTTCAACCACAACCGTCAAGATGAGCTGGCGGCTATACACTATGCATTAGAGCGAATTGCCTCTCTTCCCTCAGATCAATTTTTCATTTTTACGGATAGTCTCAGCTATCCGATGAGCCCAGCAAAGCACTCACCGTATTTCGTTAGCGAAATACGATCTCTTTTGAGTGCTTTATCAAACAATTCCTACACCATCACCTTGGTTTGGGTCCCTTCTCATTGCTCCATTCCGGGTAATGAGAGAGCGGACTCACTTGCCAAGGTGGGCGCTATGGCAGGCGATATTTATGATCGACAAATCGCCTTCAACGAATTTTTTGCTATTTTCCGTCAACAGCCCTTGATCAGCTGGCAACAAAAATGGGATGCAGGGGATTTGGGCAGATGGTTACATTCTATTCTCCCACAGGTATCGAAAAAATCGTGGTTTAGAGGGTTGGATATTAGCCGGGATTTTATCAAGGTAATGTGTCGTCTAATGTCCAATCACTACTCGCTAGGCTCGCATTTTTATCGAATAGGGCTCTCAGACACCAATCAATGCGGCTGTGGTGCAGGTTATCAGGACATCAACCATGTTGTCTGGTATTGCCTCGATTTCGAAATTGCCAGATCTGATCTTTGCGCATCTCTACGGGCCCGAGGGAAACCAGAGAAGGAAGATATCAGAGATGTGCTGGGTAAGCTGGACTTGGACTATATGGGGCTAATTTACAAGTTCTTGAAACAAATAGATGTATTCGTTTGATCCTCTCTTAGCGTCGTTTTAACATGTCCACCTCGTCCCCTCCCCGATACAGCTTAACACAACGCAACATCTACGCCAGACCAACAGCAACAATTTCGCATCGCCAACCTGCTGTTGAAAGCTAACGTTAAGATTCCTACTTCCCCATTCCTACCCGAATTATTGTAATCCCTAACCTCGACCAAGTCGCGAGTTTTTCGGCTTTCCAAAATTAACATACACTCAGGCAAATGCACTTAAGAAATTCAAAATGATAAACTTATGAAAACCCAAAACCGAAGGAATTTTTTGTTTCATAAGTCACTTATGCGTTTCATATGAGACGCCTTGGTTTTCACTATTTGGACGTAAGCCATTCATGAGTCCCGAATTTGAAATTCATAAGGCTAGTTTTGAAAATCGACAGTGTTTATTTGAAAAAAAAAAAAATCAACATCATCATTTCTGCGCCTGCGCTAAAAAAGCAAGATGGAAGTCATCATCGAAGAGCAAGCGTTGCTACAGCGTTGTTGTGGAAACTAAATTTAATTTAAAGGATTGGATAATTTATTACAAGCATTTTAATGAAACCCCCCATTGCGCACCATGGAGAAATTTGAAATCTGCTTCAACATGCTAGTTCCGCCACTCATCACAGAGCCGCCTTTGATCTCCTATTGTTCAAAAAATCGGTAGCGATCTTTTAAAAATGCATTGAGATCTAGTTTAATATTTTAAAAACTATTAGGGCAAATGACGGATTCGGCAGGACTTATTGTTTATCTTAGCCTATTATTGTCAGGGGTAAATAAAGTCGTAGAGAGCTATATTTTTGCAAAACGTTGCTCTGGAACATGATGTACCTTCATACAAAAACTCAGTGCTCAAGGACGTCATTTACCACCCTGACGATAATAGGCTAAGACAAACGATAAGTCCCGCCGAATCCGTCATTTGCCCTATTGTATTCCATAAAAATACGTTTTCAATTTCATGCAAAAATATATAAATGTTACAATTATGCTTTTTGTTTTCCATAAGCGTGCCTACTAAAATTCATAATGCGGACTTATAGGTGTCTGATTTCTTAATTTAAAAATTCATAAGGCACCCATATGAATTATGTTCTACATTGTTTTGATTTCTTTTTCCAATGCCTTATGAAAAGCTTAAGTTATGATTTCATTCAGAAAATCTGTTTCATAAGGTACCGCATTGAAATTCATGAAAATAACTAAGCTGCTCAAAAGGCAACTTTGTATGTAAAATACATTGTCTCCTAAAATTTTTCAGCGGAAACTAAATATCATTAACGCAAAAAAAATTCCTCCCCGACAGGGAATCGAGACCCTGGATCAAGGTCCGCTGTGACGGGCGGGGTGCTGACCGCTATGTTCATATCGAGGAATCCTTGACTTCCGTCTCAAAATAGCAGTGAATTTTTCGTTGCAGATAATTCATCACGGGAATGAAGACTCAATGTTCAAACGCATTCATTCTGTTGAAAACAGTTCATACTATAGTCACTAGATTCATAGTCTGGCGGATACAATGACGCGAGCCAATTGGTGAATACTGTCACTTGGCGGGCCAATTCGAGGCATATCTCGATGTAATTCATGAGTATGCGCCTGAAAGCCATTTGTAAGAGCAATGACTTTCAATATCGATTTCTCTTGAATCTCAAATCACTCTCGTGAAAATGAAAGCAGCATTTGTGGAAGAATGTTAGTTTCACCATAAGGAGTAGCAGGATATGGCGGAATTTCGTAATTCGTGAGAAATCACTATTTTAGTTATTGTTTACAAATGGCTTTTAGGCCCTTAACATAAATTACTCAGATTTGCTCGATTGGCTCCGCCAACTGACAGTTCAGATTGGCTCCCGTTATATCCGCTGAACAAATCAATCTAGTGACATAGTTCATACGACTCACCCATACCATCAATCCTCGATAGTATAGTGGTCAGTATCCCCGCCTGTCACGCGGGAGACCAGGGTTCGATTCCCTGTCGGGGAGACTTTTTTTTATATAAAATTTATCGGTATCAAGTTCGTAAGTACTCACCGGTTAAATGTGTCTTCGCGGAGCGTCTCGATCTTGTTCCGCGTGCAATCCTGAAGATGCTCCAGATTTTGGACAACTTCGGCATTCTCTCGAAGCTCCCGTTCAAGTTGGAGAACATCTACTTGCATTGAAACGGCTTCCGATAGAGTTTCCAACGCACATTGCGCATTCAATGGCCATCCACCTGATAGGAAGTCGCCTCCAATGACCAACTTATCAGTAACGCATATAAGAACAATATCTGGTTCGATCGCCTCGGAAATCGTTTCATAGGGTACTTTTGTATAGTAGATTCTGCTCATCAAGTGAACTAGAATTGGTTTTAGGGACTTTCGTCGAGTAAGTCAGACAAAGGAATTACTTTTGATGGGACCTTAGGGACGGCCCCAAAAGTATGTTCAAACCTATCCAGCGCTAGAACATTGTAACAGACTTGTGACGGAAGATGGGTAGCATCTTCTTCATGACGTCCTGCTTGTGGAAGATGCCCAGCGTCAGAATATCTGTGAGATGGGGTAGCGCCAAATTGGCAATTGCCGGTACATTAATGTTCAAATGCTGCCAGACGAATCCGACAAAATTTTTGTTTAAAATCGTTGTTGCTTGAAGTTTGCAAAGAAGTTCTCAATCGATGCTACTCCCAAAACGATTTCCGACGTGATATGATTGATGGTTGTTATGTGTTGAAAAAGGGCGTAAGATTTCTGACGAATGTCCTTCTGAAGAGTCAAAGCCGCCATCTTTGCGTTGCTAAAATTGTTAAGGAAGGGATAACTTTCGTTTCTCATATTAAAATTGTACTGTACTTACATTATGTTTTTGGAGACTTCAACCGCTTCCTTCACATAACCCTCACTTTCAACCTCATCGTACTCTTTATCTCCACCGGAAACCTCAAGAAGCTTCATACGTTCTGAACAGCCAAGTTCAGTTTATCTGTTGTATTCTGAATGCTTCTCTCGGACATTTTAGCATTTTCCAAGCGCTTGACAAGCGAATTGTGCATTTTGTCCCAAAACTCACCTCTTGTCTCAGTAGGCAGAATCGAAACATGCAAGCACATTTCATCAATTTCCGTGTCAGCCTCCATTTTCGCAATCTTTTCAAATTTCTGAATCCATTCACCTCCAGAACCAAGCAGTTTATTTAAAGCGCCTTTGATCCTCCCCGCCTTGTCCAAAATTTGCCCTTGAACCTTCTCAATCAAATCCAACACGTCTGTTTCCGTTTGTAAACTTCGTTAAACGATCATTTAAATCCGAAAAATCCGCACCGAAACCCGCCAATACCAGTTCACGCATCTCCGGAACTGAACTATCGTGTTCATCAAGATATTCCTCGAGCACTTGCCGTTTCTTCCCTCTATCGCTTCCATTGCAGCAACCGATTTCTCCAGCTCTAACTCGTAAGTCTTCGACACTCTGGCATAGGCATTCACTTCCCTCTGGGCAACATTTGTCGAATACATGTCCAATGTCTTCTGTAGTTTCAAGAACATTTTACTGGATTCGATTCTTTCGTTAAATTCGTCGATCTTGCTCTGGTAATCGAAGGCCAGCGCGCTGTTCAGTTGTTTCCGATAGATATCCTTCTTGTTCTGTTCCTCATTCTGCAATCGACGAAATGCTTCCACACGTAATCCGGCGAGGACGATTTTCCAAAGCATAGATGCAGGTTTGATAAACTGGTCCAGACATGCGCGTCGTACAACATTGAGCGCTGGAAACTCGTTCGTCCGGAAACAGAATCCCAACTGAGCCATCTCGAAGCGAAAGTCGTCGAACGGCACCCGGTAACTTTTGTCATCAACCAGTACCGTTTGCGGTTTACCGAGAACTCGCCGCAGGTGAATAATATTTTCATTCGGAGATTTTTTCTTACCACGTAATTCCCAGAAGGAATGCTCGGGCCTGTCACTGCGGAGGCGAACTTCCAAGTAGGGACTGCGCTGTGTAAGCTATGTTCGGTGGTACATCATGCGTTTCCGGGCAGTTGAAAAACCAACTGAGCGACTCAATGACGACATTCGAATCCGATTCGAGGACGTTGAGTCCGGCTTGAAAGCGTAGCGTCAGGTCATCTCGGGCCGGAAACCCGCTGATAGTCAACTGAAACAGGTGGTCTTTGAAAGTCCCAAGGGCGATCGAATTATGTTCAATGATACTTACACCTTCGATAAATGGCATTACGAGCAGTCAAGTTAAAGTTTGAAAAAGGTTTTGGTTTTTATTAAATTACGAAATACTTCGAATTTTTCAAAATAAGTATGCTTCATGCGTTTCCATTTTTAAAATGTGCACTAAAAACACTACGAACACAGAAAAACGCGAAGAAAACATATTAAAAGCGCGCGCAACTCAAGGGAAGTGCACACGGTTAGTAAAAAGTAACCGACGAAGCAGTTAAGTGTGAAAAGCCAACGTTGCAGATATATCGACACAAAATTTTCATCAGGCCTAACTGACAAACGTAAACAATGGCTTCTTCCGTAAATTTCTCGTGCACAAAAAGCTACCCATGTAAGCCTCCAATTTAATCGGATAGGTGAACACTTCCTCTTCGAAATGATCGTGGTGGATTGATTAGACGAGTTTTCAATAACGAGAAATTTAAGGAAGAAGCCATTGTTTACGTTTGTCAGTTAGGCTCTAATGAAAAATTTGTGTCGATATAATCAGGGGGCCTGGCAACCCTATCTTACACGCTAAGACAAGAAAACCAAAAATTCGGCATAAAATACCGAAAATCGTACAAAAGTGCACATACTGAAATTATCGGTAAACATGGATTACCGAAATTTCGGTATTGCAGGAAAACCGGGAAAAACATTAATATTTACTTATTTTTGTACGGTAATTTTTACCGAAAATGCTATAGCAACTCAATGAGAGCATTTTAACCAAATTTAGGTAAAATATAACGATAAAATCTGTAAATCCACTTTACTGAAGAACTAAGTAAAATCAAACGTTTTGTTTTGTAAATTATACCGATACTTTAGGTTTTGCTACCAAAACCCAATCTTCGGTAAAATTGAAACCGTATTTTCGGTAATCTGATCTTTAGCGTGTATGGCTTGTTCAGACCAAGGTGACTTTAATATCTCAGGTGGTCTATTTTCTTTAGTTGATAGGGAAGACTGCTGGAGTAGCGGGGTATCAAATGCGATTTAGCCGAATTCGCAGTGGAGCAAATGAGTAAGGAGTACTCAATAGTATATAATGCACAGAATGACAGTTGTTGATTGCATTCCCTGATATAAACGAACGATATCACAAATCCTCCAACATTTTTTAATGGTTTGGATGATAATCCCCAAAGGTCGTTAAGAAAAATAACCATACACGTAAAAAAATACGGTAGTAGAAACTACCATTTCGAGGGTTAAATTGAGCGCAAACACCAACAATTTTCAGCTGACTATGAATGCGTTTGATTTTACCATGCCTGCGATTAGATCAACCATGGTGTGGTTGATATCAATATGAGGTCTGTCAAATATACCACAAACGTTGAAGGTTTTACCAACAATCAATATGCAACTAGCGATTTGAAATTGGTTCACTGTTGTAGAGCCCCTTGGTCCGAATTACACCTTGAAGCCAGCACCTTGTTATACATATTTGCGCCTTTGTTTTGATTTGCTGTGTTATTTTGACAGAATATTTGAGAGTGTGTTCATGCGAGTTCATTATTAGGGGCGCATTATTAAGCTTGGGACCGAGCTTGGGACCGATGTTCTAGTACTGACTGAGCCAAGAAAAAAATCGTTTTTGTATGGGACCTACTGGTCTTAGAGTTAGTCTATGGTTTTACCATCAACTTAGTAAATTTGACTGAAATGTCATTGTAATTTTAAAGATAGGCGTAGTCGGGTGAAATGGTAGGTTTTACTACAAGATTTTTTCCTGTGTACAAAAAATTTAAAGGTCCATACAAAAAACGTGACAAGGGGGGGGGGGTATAAAAAGTCACTTTTTGCGTGGCGTAATTAATGGACGTTCCCATACGAAATTTATAAGGGTTTTTGCCTAGGAGTTAAGAGTTATATATCAATGCAAACAGTATGGGCTAAACGTTTTGTTTACATACCCAAGTAACCACAAGCATTATATTATTGCACTTATTCAACCCAAAATCAGCATCGGTAATGCGGGATCGCATCAATTCAACAGTTGTCAAGTAATGAAGCGTTAGCTTAAGAATGTAGTGATGCATTACCAATGCAATAATGCTACTTTAGCAATGTCTTATGGGATTACAAAAGATATTGCATGAGATCTTAGTAGGGCCTCTTTCACAGGCCACAAATCACGGGCCTTAAGGTGAATTGCTGCTCCATTTATTTTCTCCTATTTTTTTATCTCTCTCTCTCTCGCAAACTTAGCTTGCTATTTCAAATTGATAAATCTCGATTGTTAGTGAATAAATATCGAATCGAACGCTATCAGATTGCTCACTAGTATACAAACTGATGTAATTAAATGTTAAATATCTAGTACAGACACAGAAAACAGACATCCAGGCTCGAACATTTTTTTCCCAATATACTGTGTAAATTTTTAAAAAGCAAACCGTTGGGAAATTAGCGCCGCCTAGTCTAGGTTCCACCAAACTAAAATTGACAGACTATTAAATCTCAAGGCGCGCAGGTTGCGTCATCAACATACGAATCACCAAAACTAACTGAAACAAGCTATAGTTTTAAAATGGCAGTTACATGAATTTACACACGGAGGGCACTCTAGCTTGGATGTCTGTTCTCTGTGGTACAGATTCTGAGTTATATCAATTCTAAATGTTGAGGTAATGGCTGCCATCGAGAATGCTTCAGCGTAAACCCTTAAACATTGGCCAGACTGAGCAGTTATAACATGTTTTAAGCCCAAGCACAGAGAACAGACATCCAAGCTGGAGTGCCCTCCGTGTGTAAATTTCTGTAACTGCCCTTTTAAAATTACAGCTTGTTTCCGTTAGTTTTGGTGATTCGTATGTTGATGGCGCCACCTGCGCGCCTTGAGATTTAATAGTCTGTCAATATTAGTTTAGTGAAACCTAAAGTAGGCGGCGCGGATTTTCCAACGGTTTGCTTTTGAATATTTACACAGTGAATTGGAAAAAAAATGTTCGAGCCAGGATGTCTGCCCAAGTAACCACAAGCATTATAATATTGCACTTATTCAACCTAAAATCAACATCGGTAATTCGGGATCGCATCAATTCAACAGTTGTCAAGTAATAAAGCGTTATATAAGCTTGGAAAAGTAGTGATGCATTACAATGCAATAATGCTACTTTAGCGAAGTCTTATGGCATTACAAAAGATATAGCATTAGTTTGATCTTAGTGGGGCCCTTTTCAGCTTTAATCCAACTTCAATGATGCACTAGACGTAATACACATACCCTATATATGCATGCTATTACAGCCTCGTGGTTACTTGGGTGTTCTCTGTGGCCTAAGTAACCACAAGCATTATATTATTGCACTTATTCAGCCCAAAATCAACATCGATAATGCGGATTTGCATCAATTCAACAGTTGTCAAGTAATGAAGCGTTAGATTAGCTTAAAAATGTAGTGATGCATTACAAATGCAATAATGCTACTTTAGCAATGTTTTATGGCATTACAAAAGATATAGCATTAGTTCGATCTTAGTGGCCCTTTTCAGCTTATGAATCCTAGAAAATGTGAACTGTTTAGTGGAATACCTGTAACTATAAATGAGAAGAAACATTAGTATTTTAGTTCCAGCTACCTTTATTGCTTACCTTTAAAGATACGCGTATTTTGTCTAACAATGTGCAGTATTCTTCAGTGTCGAATTTTGTTATGATCTTCTATGTTAAAACGTAAAAATGTTGCAAAAAAACAGAAATTTTATTTTATAAAAACCTGAAAATAATAGAAAGGCTTTCATTAACTTTTGCAGATTTCTATTAGACTGAGTGAAGTATATAAATGTAAATGTGCACTTTTCTAATGTTTGTTGGTATTTTATTGAAATATTATTAAAACTCTTTAAATTTCAGAAAAAAGTAGGTGATTATAAACAGAAGTGTTTGTTGTTTCAACCGTTTTCGTTTGTTTGTTTCTAACAAAAATACAGTATAAATTACACCAAAATTTGTTTGAAACAAACTCTAAGCCTTGATAGAATCAACCTACCAAGCTGTTTGTTTTCGAAGCTGTCATAATGAAACAACCAACATAACGGTAATTCCAAACGACTGTCAGTTAACTGCCTGAAACAATTACCCAAAATTTCAGTTTGATTGAACCACCGAAGAAAGTCAAATCAAACTAATTTGATTGTTAGGACCAGAACAAACCAATTCTCACAGCAGCGTTTTTTTTAATGAAGCAGCTTGAAACTAAATGTATTTTCATTAGTATAAATTCATTATTACAGTAATTCTTCACTTATAAATGTATCCAACGGAGCAGTTAAGTGTGGGAAGCCAACGTTGGGTATAATTATGTTTACCTACCGTTGAGTACAAATTCCTTATGCCACTTGTTCGAGACGGTTGTATCATGAAGTATCACTAACTTTATGTATGATAAACACAGGGTATAGCTGCATATCTAAGCAATACATATGCTAAGATAATCCGCTAACATACAAAACCGCAAGGAATGACGACGCTACCCCGAAGTAACCATCGATGGCTTGTAATAGCATGCATATATAGGGCATATGCATTACGTCTAGTGCATCATTGAAGTTGAATTAAAGCTGAAAAGGGCCCCACTAAGATCGAACTAATGCTATATCTTTGTTATGCCATAAGACATTGCTAAAGTAGCATTACTGCATTGGTAATGCATCACTACATTCTTAAGCTAATCTAACGCTTCATTACTTGACAACTGTTGAATTGATGCGATCCCGCATTACCGATGTTGATTTTGGGTTGATTAAGTGCAATACTATAATGCTTGTGGTTACTTGGGTAGCTCTTGAAAGCCCTCCCTTCAAAGCCCCTTTGCCAACAATCGAAATTAAATACAAAGGGTGTGCCAGTTGGTTCTTTCGGATTTTCCAGCGGCTCCGTTCCTGGCGGACAGTAACAAAAATACTCTTGTTGCTGTTTTTTCGGGCCTCTAGGGGTCGTCATAAACTAAAGTTCACATTTGCCATTGGTGCCTTCGCTGCGAACTCAAACTGGAAATCTGTCAGCTCCAAGGTGTTTTTTGATCGAATTTTTCTTCATGCCCCAATCGACGCCATATTTAAATTTTCGTAACATGTTTCACTCTGTTTTCAATCTATTTACTGGAAGTCGCCATTTTAAATGTTCTTTTATCCGGTTGTTGCGCCAGCGTGCAACGGGGCGGAAAATACGGTGGTGGCTCTGAACCTAAGAGGTCGGGATGTTGTGGTCCCGAGATGAAGGTCGAGCCTGGGAGCTAATCCCCCGCCGAAACGCGAAGGTCCACGCTGTACGAACAAAGTGTGAGGAGTTTTCCGGCGCTCTTGCTGAGTTCCTCTGTTCGGGAGTGTGTCTAGAGAAACACCTCCTTGGTCGGGAATGTCAGCCAAATGCTCCTGTCTCCGGGTTCCGCTGATAGTAGAGTTCGGGTCCTAGATGCCTAACAATTTAGAGGCAGTACGGAATTCCGAAGGCAATTCTATCAGATGTCGGATTGCCGGTCAGAGCTATGCAGCCTTGACAGGGAGTTCGAAGGAAAGCATGGATGTGATATCGTAGCTCAATAAGAACTGTTCTAGACTCATCTAGAAGTTGTCCTTTTATAGACCTAAGCCTAAGTGAGATTGGCTTTCCAGCCAGATGCGCATGCGCGTCTTTCCTCCCACGCATGGTTTTCCAAGATGCATTTTTTTGCATTGGCCTATATTTCCCTCTCTTTCGGTCATGCAATCTCGCGGATGTGTTGACACGTATGCCTTATCTTGCTTGAAATTTGCCTATCATTTTGGCTTTATTGTTCAATGCAAGCAGTGTCCACGATGAAATTGCCACACATCGCTGAAAGTTGCTCTAAACTTTTCAACCGTTGGGTAAGAAATTGTAATGAAAAGTTTGGGTGAACTTAGTGTCATGAGCGTTTGTCGACAGTCCTGCAAGTTCTGGAGTCCTGGTGATCGAAAACTGCGGAAGCCGCTGAGACGACAAAGAGAGCTGCTCGGTAGCGTCGAGCGAAACCCTGACGCTATCTCATCCGAGATGCCGCAAACAAGCTGGGTCTCTCGTCTACGACCGCATCGAGCCAAAAACGTAGCCGGACTCGCGACTTCCAAGAAGGTAGTAGAGGCCCCAAATCGCGACGAGAAGCAGAACAAGACGGCCAAAGCCGCGATCCCGGAGGCTGTACACGACGATGCTGACGAAAGTTGAATGCTGCATCATGGACGACGAAACATATGTGAAGGCCGACTTCAAACAGATCCCCGGACAACCTGTTTTACACGGCCAAGGCGATAGAGTTCAGCGTTCCAGATATGTCCGCACTCAGAAGATGTCCAAATTTGCGAAGAAATATCCTGGTTTGGCAAGCCATCTGCACGTGCGGCGAAGCAGTGCACCTTTCGTGATTCCAGGACCGATGAACCGACGAGGTTTACATGAAAGAGTGCCTCCAGAAGCGGCTGCTTCCTCTCCTGAAGGCCCACAACTGTCCCAACAATCTTCTGGCCGGATTTGGCCTCATGCCACTACGTCCAAGGACGTGCTGAAGTGGTATACGGACAACGTACAGGTCGGTTCCTCGTGCCGACAATGTTCAACCCTCCCAACACTCCGAGCCCGCCCCATCGAGAAGTACTGGGCGATTATGAAGCAGCACCTTCTTAAACGACCATAAGGTAGTGAAGCACAGTCGAGGCAACGGTGAAGAAAGTGGACAAGGTGGCTGTACAAAATCTGATGGCAAAGCAAGCTGGCTTGATTCGGACGAGGTTGATGATACGAATCTTATGCTAATTGAACTCGGGAAAGAAATTTAATTTGGCTCTTTAAGGTGCGCGCATTTCAGCGATATACACGTGTTCACTTGACCAAATACTGACCGTAACACCCGTAAAGTGAATTGGCTTTCAGCCAGATGCGCATGCGTGTATTTCCTCACACGCCTGGATATTCTAGATGGCAATCTGCATTGAACATATTTCTCTCGAATTTCCGCGAATCACATGTCCGTAGCGTATATTGCCTGCTATCTGCCTAGACTTTGGCCCTATTTTTAATGAAGTTTTTCCCTTGCCTGGGTTTTCTCTTCCACCAATGCACCACGTTGTACGCGTCTGTGCCCTTGCGGGGGTTGATATTTTTCTTCTTCCGTCGTTGGCGTGGCAGTTGGTTTCAACCTATTTCAGATTGTATTACTGTTTTCCTGGAGATCTGGCTCCGCTGCTCTCTTGTTTATATTTTTGGCCGTAGCTCTTTTAGATAGCAGGAGGCAGTTTTTCTCCTTATTTTGGAACTTTTTTCGGTGCATTCGACAAACGCCTCGTTGCGGGTCGTTTCATCGCTACCGTCATACATAGGTCGAACCGAGAGCGTCAAATCCTTTGCTTGATTCGTTTACATTTTTTTTACGCAGCTCGTCGCCTTCTTCTATTTTGCAGGCCTATGCCAGCGCATGGCTCTGCACTGCTTTTCAACTACATGCCATGCGCACGAGCGAAGGGAGAAAAAACGGATGTAATTTACGATGTACACATGTAGGTGCATGGGATTGAGCCAGAGTCCCGGCGTGCTTATTATATTAGGCCTAGGAGGAAAGACGTTCTCTTGCCTTGCAGCAGGTGTGCCTTTGGTGCACTTGCTGTGGTAGACAGATCGCTTAGAGTGGTTACTTATTTAGGCAATGTATGTGTCTTGCGGCTGCATCCTTATCGGTGAACTATGTATTATTTTTTTTCCTCTTCATTTGCATCCTTCTGAGAAGGCGTTCTGTTTTTATCTTCATTTTCTACTAGGAGCAATGACCGAAAGTGAGGTTTTGGTTGACTTAAATTTGGCAATAATAATTTCGACACCGACAAACCGACATGAATAACAATAGAAAATGTCTCAATATATCTGTCCAAATCATATTACTGACATCTATCTTCGTGTTCGCTGAAAACGTTTATCGAAGCCACGAACTCTCTTGGGAACTTGATAAGAAGGTTCATGTCTGAACTATCCTGGTCACATTTATTTGATCTAGATAACATGATTCTATAGGTTTTGACAGATGGGATCGCTGCACATTAGAATTGGTCGTTATGGATTCTTGATCAATAGTGAAGATTGAGTTTCATGTCGGTTTGTCGGTGATTTCGATGTCACGTTCTTAACACCGGTTTACCCATTATTTCGAAAAATCAAAGAAGCAAATACAAATTTCAAACTCAAATTTATATTTTCTTTGTTTTGCTGCACTTGTTGTGCTGACCGGATGACGGAAAATGAAATAACCCAAAAAATAGTTTGTTTCAAACTAATTTTTTATTATTTATTCCTCCCTACAAAATATCAGTTTGATTTAACCACCGCTTTGGTCGAATCAATCAAAAGTTTTAAGTTGTTTCCTAGAGTCAACGTAACCTGTGTTTTGGTAACAATAAAACCCTTTCAAGGTGAAAACAACAATAATATTAGTCGGGAAAAAACCATACTTTGTGTTGTATTGTGGTAATACACACAAAACATAAATCTTGTTTTATTAAAAGTTTTGCGCTTTACTTCTGAAACGTAACTATAATTTAGAAGAAAAATTAGTAATCTCCATTTAATTCCAACTACCTTTGCTTATCTTCGACAGATACGCGTATTTCGTCTACAATGTGCAGACTTCTTCAGTGTCTCGTACTAATAACTCGACTCGAGTACGAGACACTGAAGAAGTCTGCACATTGTAGACGAAATACGCGTATCTGTCGAAGATAAGCAAAGGTAGTTGGAATTAAATGGAGATTACTAATTTTTCTTCTAAATTATAGTTACAAGTATTCCACTAAACAGCTCAAACCCTCTAGGATTCTGAAAAGTGTTTATTTTTCATTGAATTAAAAGTAAAATTATCTACAACGAAAGTTTTTAGTTTGGTTTGAAAGTGTTATGCCTCGGTTCAGTGTGTAAATTTGAAAATGATTTCTTTTACCATGAAAATTGTAGAATTGTCAAATCCACCAACACAAAAAGCAAGCCGTTTTCGTTAGATAGAAAAAAAAAGAATCTGAGTTTTCTGTCAAAGTCGTCTTTCCATCCGTTTGGAAAAACATTTAAGCTGTTCACGGATGTTGTTCGTTTTCTATGTGAAGGGATTTGTCGAGGATTTTAAGGTGAGTGTATTTTCTATGGAGATTGCATTCGAAGTTCTAGCCTTATAGTTGTATTTCTTCCACTGATAGCACCATCTCACCCACCAAACCCCAACGAACAATAGCAACATTCGACATTCTTTCAATTACAAATCTCTCACCAGCAGTGATTCGGATCCGTACTACGAATCCGTCCAAGCAAACCCCGTGGACGACCGGTCCATCATCCAACGATTCGCTCTCGAAGTCCAATTCTAGGCAACGCCCGGTTTGCACTGAAGCATCCGCCACGACAACAACGGAGGTCACCGGGTCCGACACTCCACCGGCTGAAACAAAAGCGAAGACGCCTTCGATGTGAGAACTGGAACCCACCGGCGTCAGTGACTACTTTAAAGTCTGATTTGTTTTCAAGGCAATTGTAAGAACCGTTTTGCAGTATAAGTTTATTATTTTTTTTGTGAGTTTGGGAATATTTGTCTCACAATACGAAAAAATAATGTTTTATTAATTACATATATCAGACTTTTATTTGAAATAAATGTTAAAACTGTTATGTTAAAACTGTTTTCTATTTCAATCTTAGCAGCTTACTTTTATTTGAATTGCATGGCACTTTCAGGTTAAAAGTTCATTTTAAAATAATGATAATTTGCTTTCGTTTTCAACGATACCACAATTTCGATTTGACAGTTCTACAGTTCTACAGTTCTACGTTTTGAAAGTTTCAACTTTTAAATGTACCAAGTAGGAAAATTTTGATTTGACAGTTTGAACGTTTTTGTTGTGAATGCAAACGACTTTCTAGGAAAAAGAACCAACGTAACTTTTTCAATTTTAGCGATGGTTTTTTAATTCTAACAACCATTATTCTTTGTGTGTATCTTTGGTAAAAAACAACCAATCTGCCTATTTGTTTCAAAACGATATCGTGCATGTTTCAAAAGATACAACCTTAATGAATTTTGAAAACAAGGAAATAGATTTTTAAAACAACTAATTTTTGCTTGCATGTTAACATACAAGTTATTTGTTTCAAATGGGACTGTTTTTCTTAATGATAATTCATAAAAATAATGTTTGTTGGTGTATTTTTAGTGCAAGATAATCGAATATTCATTTCCATATCGCTTAATCCAAACACAAACTTCCCGCCGATACAGAACGTTATAGTGCAAAAGAACCGTTGCAATATTATATGCCAAGTTGAACTGTTCGGCACCGAGTAGAATGAGTAACAATCTCCTAGCTAATACGATTTTATCTCATAGTCACTAGATTCACAGTTCTGGCGGATACAACGACGGGAGCCAATTTGAACTAGTCATTGGCGGAGCCAATCGAGCATATCTCGAGTATTTCATGTTAAGGGCACTAAAAGCCATTTCTGAACGATGACTTTAAACGTTGATTTCTTACGAATCACGAGAATCCCACTATATCCTACTACTCCATATGGTAGAACTAACATTCTTCAACCAAATGCTGCTTTTATTTCACGAGAGTGATTTAAGATTCAAGAGAAATCGATATTTAAAGTCATTATTTACAAATGGCTTTTAGAGCCATGAACATGAATTACTCGAGATATGCTCGATTGGCTCCGCCAAGTGACAGTTCAAATTGGCTCCCGTCGTTGTATCCGCCAGACTAATGAATCTCAGTGACTATAATTTTATCTATTTTAAAATTATTTATGGCACCATTCGGTCAAGTTATATACCTCTAGGTTACTATTACATAAAACCTGCCCGGTCATTTTACCCTATCTACCCAGGATCGTTAGCACCAAGTGTCTATCTGTTTGAGTATGTTACAGTATTCACACATAGGTAGCGCACAGCACAACACGCGAGGCTTGCGCTTTTGGAGCCCGCCTGCACTGAATGCGAATCAGCTGCAAAACAAAAATCACCAAAGCAAAACAAACATTCCACGAAGCCGTGGCTACGAATCGAATACGTGTTGCTGAGATCATTCGGAGGAAAAAGTTCCGTTGTTTCGTACCGGCAAGACTAGACTAGATAAAAAAAACAGAATCTGTGATCACCGCGGGAGTGATCTTTCGTCGTGAAAATCAAACATCACCACAAATGTGATTTAGTATTTTTATTTATTCCTTCAATATAACTTAATTGTTTAGTTAGTTCTCTCTTGAATTCATCGTCATGGAGCGCAATTCCGTCCAAACGGTGACGTTAATGAACAGTATCATCGGAGTTGGCATCCTCTCGATGCCCTTCTGCTTTCAGAAGGTAAGTTCAAGTCCAATTGTGATCACTAATGAGGTACTAATGAGGGTGTTAATGACTTGTTTACTTTTGTTGTTGCAGTGCGGAGTTATACTGTCGATAGTGCTGCTTCTATTGAGCACCTACATCACAAAGCTAGTTTGTAGTTACATGATCAAATCGGCGATCATTTCCCGACGGAAAAACTTTGAGCAGATCGCCTTCTATGCCTTCGGGTCCTGCGGGAAGCTGTTGGTAGAGTTATGCGTGGTGGGCTATTTACTGGGAACGTGCGTGGCGTATTTCGTGGTTGTTGGAGATTTGGGTCCTCAAATAGCCGCAAAAATCTTCGCTATCAACGAGAGCAGCACTCTGAGAACGTGGGTGATGCTTACGGTTACCGTGGTGTGCATAATACCGCTGGGATTGTTGCGGAACGTGGACAGCTTGTCTACGGTTTGTACCGCTTCTCTGGGATTCTACGTGTGCTTGATTTTGAAGGTGATGGCAGAGTCTAGTGAGCAGATCAGCAAAACCGGCTGGATCGACGGCTTAGACATGTGGAATTCGAAGGGCATTTTACAGTGCTTGCCCATTTTCAGCATGGCCTTGTCCTGTCAAATGTAAGTGTGGTGGGATTTGGGGGAGAAAACTATGGATAATTCTTTGGATTGATACATTTTTAGGCAACTGTTCGAAGTGTACGCCACTATGCCGACAACGTCGCTGGACAAGATGATTCGAGTCATACAGAAATCTACCGGCCTGTGTGCTTGCATATACGGTCTGATCGGATTTTTCGGCTACGTTGCCTTCAATGGACATCGCTTTTCGGGAACATTTTGGTTAATTTCTCCCCTTCGTACGTTTCGGATATAATCAAGATTGGATTCGTGCTGTCGGTGGCATTCAGTTTCCCGTTGGCAATCTTTCCCTGTCGGGTTAGTTTGTATTCTCTACTGTACAAGAAAGCCCACTCTGATGCGCATTACTACATTCCGGAGTCGAAATTTCGACCGCTGACAGTTGCCATTGTATGTGCGGCACTGGTTCTGGGTTGGATGGTTCCGTCAATCGAAGTCGTTATTGGGCTGGTTGGATCAACGATCGGTGTTGCGGCATGTATCATCATTCCGGCTGCTTGCTACATGCACATTTGTAAAACAAACATCTCCGAAAAGCAGATAGCACAGGTAATGATCGTGTTTGGCTTTCTGATCATGATTCTCGGCACCTATGCCAATCTGGAGGCGATGAATGAGGTTTCGGAGAAGAAATATGAGGTTATTGTAAAGGAAAAGATTACACCTCAACCGGTAATCGTTGTGGAAAAACCTGAGGAAAGTTTGGATAAGAAGATTGAGGAGTTGAAACCCAAATTGCCCGTTCTAGAGGAAGAAAAGAAGGCTGAGTCGATTGTAACGGAAAAACTCATGCCGAGAATTGAGGAACCTGTGACGATCAAGAGTCTTAAACACGAAGAAAGTGCAGCTGTGAAGGTTAACGATGAGAAGGTACGTTAAAATTCCGTCTGATTATGGAGGCGCATGGTTTATTATCTCAATTTGGTTTTTAGATTTCAATTTCTGCAGCCCCTCCTCCTTTGGTTCAAGTGAAGGACACTGGCAAAAAGGAAGAAGTGATAGCCCAGGATGCCATCCTTAAGGAAGACAAGGAAATTGCTGTCGAAGAGAAGGAGCAATTTCAAAAGGAGATCATCGAGTTGCAAAGCGCCAAAAAAGAGCTAGAAGCTCAAGTTCAAAACATCAAAGAACAGCTGGTGAAAAAGAACGAGGAAACGCAGCAACTGGTGTTGAAAAAGTTCGATGAAATTGTCGAAAAAATTGACCAAAAAGCTTCCAGAGAAAAGGAGGAGGTCAAACCTGAAACCGCTGTTGAATCAAAAAAGTCTGAGGACCCAGCGGATCAACAGAAAGATCCAATTGTACGTTTACTGACCGAACAGGGTAAGTTAAATGCCAAAGCAAATGAGACCAAGCCTGAAACTGGGGACGCAGTGGTCACAGAACTGATTGCGAAAATAGTTGTCGAGCCACAAGTCCAGTCACTTCCGGTCCCAGCAGAAGTGAAACTGGCTGCCGAAAATGCCCACAACGAAACCGTATCAAAACAGCAACCGGAAGTTGTCGAAACTGTTCCACCGGTTGAAGTTCTAGAAGTAAAATCGGAAGAAAAGGGTGTACCACTCCCTCCCTTACCTGTTGAACAGAAAATAGAACCGGTCCCGGCCAAGAAGGAGGAGAACGCTATTGCCGAAGAATCAAAGAAAATCAAATCCGACAGGACGAAAGAGGACGAAGACGCTGGTTCCAAGAGAGATCTTCTGTCGATACGAAACAAGAGAAACATTGCAAAACAGAAGGAGAACAAAGACAAGGTAAGTCCGGATGGCGTTGTGGATGAGGCAAACTGTAGGAAGAATGAAGAACGAATATCGGGTAGCAATGTGGGTGGTGTGGAGGATCTTTTTGGCCCAGCTGGTGACATGCTGGTGCCGGATAAGATTGTAAATATGGTTCGGAGGGACGTCATCATGGGCGATGGTAAGTTATTCAAAAAATAAATGTTCCTATCTATTTTCTGTACCAACGCTGAAGGTAGTTGTTTATGCCGAAATCGTTCCCTGAACTGTTGTTTGGTTGGTTCAACGTCAGATAATTTTTGGTGTGAGATATGGGATCAAATAGTTCGAGTTCAAGTGTACAATGAGCCAATGAATAACTCTATATCATCTGCTTTTTCAAAGTGTCAAGTTTTCAAACAATCCTGTACATAATTGTGTCAGAAATTTCGGAAACTGAAAAGTGAAAACTGAATGAACTGAATACATTGTATTCACTGGAACTAGCGAAATATATCAGCAACAATGAATTTATATTAGTAGAAATCATCTCCTCGCCGTGACTTCATTAAATTTTCATAAAACGGCCTGGCTATCTCGTGAGAACCTCTCTATATAACATCCGAGTGTGTATTTTCGTCATTCGGTTCTGTTTCGGTGTCCGGTTTGGGTGCTTTTGTTGAGATCGAAGTAAGCGCTTGTTACTCGCGGGTTTGTTTATGTAGTTGTCATTGTTTTCACTTTGTTTTCTCAAACTTTCAAAGTAAGGAAACGAAGACGATGGTGAGATAGCTCCGGAATCCGTTTGGTTGGAGACCAAAAGGACAAGAAAATCACTCGTCGGAAACCCTAGCTAGCTCGCGATCCGCATTTTCTCCGCCGAAAATCCTCTGAAAGTCGCAGGAACAACGAAATGCTTTGTGTCGATTGCGAGTGATACCGTGGTCAGTTACGAAAGAACAGTTGTTGGATAGTCGGCTCTTACCTTCCTTCGATCAGGAGAATATTCGATTTCAAACTCCAACACTCCACACCGGTTTGCTGCTGTTAATTGCGAGGAAAACGTCCAACTCGTGGGTTGTACTTGCCAGAAAACTGATAGAGTGGGTTTCTTCGTGGGACTTGGTATCTCGGATCCTTGGAATTTCTTTCTCTTCGCAAACACGCAGGGTTACATTACACAACTCATTAACTACATTTAGTTTATACATTGTATACATTGTTATTTTATATATTCTCCGTGCGAGGAGTAACGACATTTAGTTACACACATAGGACTTCAAAAAACTACATTTATTCTTACTACAAATATTTTCATACAAAATGAGTTTTGGGGTTCGGAGATGTACCGTCGGTGATTTGGTTGGATCTAACAGTTGTTCATTATAGAGTCCTCGCTTGACCTGTGGTCAGCTCAGTACACGTGTAGAGATTCTCACTGGCTTCCATAGGCTACCTAGACGTATCGATGCGGTGGTTGAAACCAGAGGCCGTATTTTGGATCTCGAAACGTACGACTTTTTGTACGAACACTTATGAGAAAAAGTTCTTCCTTTCGAGATCCAAAATACGGCCCCAGTTCTCTGGCCTCGTTCATCATTCTCTCTATCCTCACGAAGCTGGAGCTCGACTTATTGTGTTGTCCTTCTCCTAGCGAAACGTTCAGATCAGTTGTAGTCGATACCACAGCAAAGCAGGGTTTTAGCCCTCTGGGGGAATGACGGTCCAATATCGTACAATAATTAACTGTGTTGTTTGGAGAAACTAGGACAGGATATTAAAAACTTTAAGTAATACTTACTTTACCGTATACAACTTATACGTTCTTCTTAATTTTCACTATATAACCAACATAGTTTTACAAACATTAATTTTGGAGCGTATGGTACGGTATGTACACGCACCTTTCCTTGTCTGTAGACACATAAAATACACAAATCAAGCTAAACAATGCATTAGGTCCTTAGTAACATTGAGAGATTCTCTTCGTTGACTTTTTCGTCGTTAATAGTTTGTCTATTAAAAGATTTGCTGATGTTCTTGAAGTATTGGATTCTTAATTACACTTTATATTGCCGTAGTGTGTGTTGAAAATACTTAAAACAGTTTTTACATAGCCGTAGGAACACAAAGGGAAAGTCGACAAAGATAGTTTCCCAATGTTAATTAGGACCTAATGCATTGTTCAGCTTGAAATCTATTCATTCGAATCCAACGCATTTTACAGAATCAACTTTGCGGTTAATTCCACGCAATAGGCCTGGCCGCTTGTATCATAAGACGGTGTCGATTTTCTAATAAGAGAGTTACTCAATTTTGAAGTGCTGCTCACAGTAGCACCACTGTCTGAAAGTGTGTACTGGCTACAGCAGTTTCACCCATGGATGGAGGCGCACGTAGATCGTGAAATTATTATAATTTTTATTCGGTGTGGACTGTTTAAAGGGGACTCCTGATTGCGGAATTTCGATCGGCTGAACGGGTGGAAGAACCCTTTTAGCCGATCAAAATTCCACAAAAAAGAAGTCCCCTTTATACAATCCACACTCAAGGAATCTATTGTATTAGTAGGCTGTAACCGCATCGCTATGCATTGTTTATTATCTGTTACTTGACCACGAATAAAATTTTCACTCCTTTGTGTTACGTTCATCAGAACAGACCGCTTTTCTTATTGACTCTACAATAGATTATGGGCCCAGAACCCAAACCGGAAGCTGATTGAAAAACGAAAGAAATGTTCAAGAAAATGTCGCTTGAAGAACATTCTCAATCCGGACGCGGAAGTTCGACTGTGACGGGAATGTACGAGTCAACGGAGGATCCGTGGCATTGCCTGCCATAGAGAAGCTTCGCGGAAGAGAAAATTATTCGACATGGGCATTTGCTATGCGGATGATTTTCATTCGAGAACGAAGTTGGAATGCCGTAGTCAACGATGAAGGAGTTAGCGAGGACACCAAGCTGCGAGCACTGGCGACAATATGTTTGAGTCTCGAAAGCTACAATTACAGCTTGGTACAGGATGCGGCCAACGCAAAGGAAGCTTGAAAGAAGCTAGAAGTAGCGTTTCAAGATAGCGGATTAACCAGGAAGATCGGTTTGCTGAGGAAATTTACATAGGTGCGTCTGGTGGATTGTCTGAGCGTTGAATCCTACATGGACGAGTTAATGTCCACAAGTCATAAGCTGGCGGTGATCGGCTTCAAGGTAGATTATTCGTGGTTAGTTGTAATCCTGCTGATGGGACTGCCTGATCAGTATGAACCATGGATTATGGGACACGAAGCATCGGGAGCAGCACTGACGGCGGATGGAGTTAAGGCCAATATTGCAGGACGTGAAGCTGGAACGAGGTCCGATATGCAGCAATATCAAGGGAGCACTTTATAGTAAGGGCAATATGAAAAGGACCAGTATGCCAAAGCCGAAAGAAAATACCGATGCTTCAATTGCCAGAAGCCAGGGCATTTTGTCGCGAAATGTATGTATGTATGTATGTATGGTAGCCACCATCCCTTCATGCCCTTGGCTTGGATGCAGCTCCACTTAATAGAAAGATCAAATTGGGCCACCGATCTGAATTCACAATATCGCTGTATGAAGGGCCAAAAACGGAGGGGTGGACCCGTAAGCAGAGACGCTCACGCGAAATCCACGGGAAATTAAGGATCTCCTTCCATCGAATAAACCAATTTGCAATACTTATTGAGCTTTCTACAGGATGGCTTGTTAAGAAGGTCGCGTCAATCTCACTGAAACTGTTGGAGTAGAATTCACAGCATCATGATCGAATCGGTAGGATATAGAAAATGATGCCGTTTATTCCCTCCTAGACTCAGGCAGTCAATCAAACCATCGTCCAGTTTCAGCTTGAATGATACCCTGATGTTCCCTCCCTACCCAGTATTTATAATATATATATAGTGTAAATAAAATGTCATAATATTGTAGCATGTGGGCCAAATAGCTTGCGTAATGAAATAGCTTTTTTTCTTCAAGGAATAATCCATTGTAAATAAATTGTAAATAGTAGATATAAAAATCCTTCAATATTATCCCGAGTATGAATTTACCGTAAGATTTGTTGTTGTTCATTAGTGTTGTTCACAGCTGTTCACTTATATATGTTCACTATTTATGCTAGTAACTGTTCATGAAACAAGACTGAACATTTATAAAACTGGTTCACCACACGCATATATATTAAAATCTCGCATGCAAGTTATTCATCCGAGCCGGTTCATTGGTTTGATTCACGAACTTCGACGACCATCAAGTCTAACTACGGGAAAGGACTTATGCAAATTCAGTTACGAATGGGAAAGAGATAGCCAGACCTGGGCATCTATGAAAGAAGGAGATGGCAGTCGTCATCGGTTACGAATGTAACATTTGAGGATCGGGTTCAAAAGGTCGTTGTACTTTTTGAGGTTCAACAACCTCTGGTCACGAACATGACTACCATTCGCAACCTATCTGAGGATTACAAGAGCTACACTTTAGCAATTTGATCTGGACCGTGGATAGGAACGTGAGTGCGAGCTAGTTGTTCCGTGTGGTCGCGAATCCATTGTGGTACGTTAAATGGCGGTAGAAGTCTTAAGTGTTTAGATTTACGTTAGTTTTCGCTTCTTAGGCTAGTTAGATAGTTATCGGAGGTGCGGTAATAAGTCGTGTGCAAGTGTTTTCCGTTAAGAAAGAAGGTAATTTGTTTAGAGTGTGTCTTTAAAATTGTGTGTATTTATAAGTCTCGAACAGCCCTTCGACGGCTTCTTGTAAAAATTCCAGCGTCCTATAGCGCCACCACGCAGCCGACACCACCAGCCAACCCAATCGACCACCGAGCACTGTCCATCTAGGCCAGGGAAACTTCCCGGATTGCGGAGTTATTCCGAATCGCGGAGGGGGACTGCACCGCCTATCTTGCGTCCCGCGAGAGCCAAGCACCGTCGTTCAGCCGGTCGCCATTGACCGGTGCGACCTATTTCGCGCTGCAACCGCAAACGCCATTCACCGGTAAAACAGAACGGTACCGTAAGTACATTCGCATGTGAGGAAATTGAGACACACATGAAAACCAAGTTAGACTAGTTAGAAGCCAGAAATCCGCACACGCCAGAAGACAGGACTAGAAGGGAAGAGAAAGGGAAAACCCTGAAACTAAAATGAACCTAGGTTAAATATAAATTCCGAACTCAAATAAATGTGATCTTGTAAGTTATCTGTATCTTAAAAAGGGTGTTCCGGCGGTCCGCCATGTTATTCGTGAATTTTAGGCACTAAGATTTTTCCCGTCGTTCGATTAGTTTTCCGTTCGTTTAGTTATTCTTTTTCGTTGTTTTCTCCAAGTCTGGACTGCTTGGGAATCTCAGTCCCTCCATTCACGTTTCCATTGAAGCGCAAAGGGGGGGAATTGTGTAAGTGAGCTCTGCCTGTGATGAAATAGGCGGCGTATACACGAGTTGATTTGTGCCTAATCGAACGACGGTCTTCTCTCGCTACACTCATAACCGATAGTGGAGCCATCTTTACGCGGAACGCGGGAGTACTTTATTAGAACGTTCAGCGACGCTAGATCTTGTCTCATTCCCTACTGAATTTGTATGAGAAACCTGCCCTGAGGTTAGGATTTCTTGCCGGGCAACCCAACATACAAGTGGCCCTCTTCGGAGGTGGCGCTTAAGCCACTTGTTAAGGAATTCCAGGGGTTAGAGAACCCGTAGCCGCACGCGCCGTGCTACTATATGCAGTTCATGTTATATGTAATAGAGCAATGAAATATACCAGAATATTTAATTAATATGTCATAGTTAAAATTCGTCATCCTGTAATTTAAAAAAAAATAAAACAGTATTAATAGGCATATGATAATAATATGCAGCTTGTTGCATCTTTACAGCTCAAACAGTGGCAGATGAATGTTAATCTGGAATGTGAAGATCATTTTGCAATTGTTTATTGTTTATTTGAAGTATAAGAAACAACTGAATACGTTCTACTAATACGCTCAAAAAAGTTTTTTTTTAAATAGTGTTTAAAAAAAAGTGAAACTAAATACAACCTAAACATTTGATTATACATCAAAGATTAAAAAATATGTATGTATTCATGAAACATGGTTAAACATAATCAGCAGAATTGGAGAGCATTCAATAATTTTATTTATATCCAATGAACCACCATAATAGAAAAACACCTCAAGATACAACCTGTAACCTTGAAGTAGATGAAATTTAATTATTATTATTTATTTTCTTAATAAATAATTTTATTATGATTATAATAAAATGCAGTGATGATATAATGAAAATAATACGATGTTGTAATGAGATGCTAAATAATATACATATTAAAATAAAATGCAGCTATTTGCCTCTTCTGCTGCGAAGTAAGATGATATAAACTCTGAAATGTCGAAAACTTCTAAAGTGATGTAATGAAGGAAAGTTTATCTCCGGGCAGCCTAGCAGAATGGCAAATTAAATTTAAGCAAACAGTAAGCCGTAATAAATTTCATATGATTATGATTACTGCCCAAAAAGGGAGACTTAATAGGTCAACATAAAAAAGGAAGGTAATTTGAATTCTCCGATAACTCTTGATTACTCTAGGCCCATGGATAATTCTTCATATCTGTGCAATAGAAAATGAAGGATCATAAGCAATTTTAGTTTTTAAATCATTAAATTTGGTTGGATAAAGAAGGAAAAAAAATATTATAGTAGAATCCGTCGTATGATCCCTTCTAAAAACAAACGTTAAATATCAGCCTATCTCAACATAATAAGGAGTGTATCGAAAAGTAGTTATAAACTTCCAAATAATAAAATAGGCATGAAAACATGGTTAAAATTAACATACTATTTCAGTTTATTATAGCTTAACATGTTTACAAAAGATCCAAACGGAAAAACTAGTCATCATGTTCATTTCTGTAAAATGCCCGTACCTTTGATTTGACACCTGCCATCAAATTCTGCACAGTGACCTTTGTGCACTTCCTGGATGCCGCTGCCCAATTTTTCTTAAAATCGGTCATGTTTTGGGACACTGTACCATCCTTCTTAAATATACGCTTGACTATTGCCCAATAGCGTTCGATCGGTCGCAACTGGGGACAGTTTGGTGGGTTGATGTCTTTTTCTACGAACTTGATGTTATTCTCCGTCAGCCACTGTAGAGTGGATTTGGCGTAATGTGCCGATGCCAAATCTGGCCAGAAGAGAGGAGGGGACTGGTGCTTTCTATACAATGGTAGCAACCTGTTCTTCAAACATTCCTTTTGATAAATCTCAGCATTTATAGTTCCTTTTGTATAGAAAATTGAAGAACGCAAGCCACATGTGCAAATAGCTTGCCAAATGAGCACCTTTCTGACCGAATTTCTCCATCGCAACAGTCGTATTCTGCGGTTGGCACACGTTCCCCAACAGATTTAGTATAAAACTGCGGCCCCGGTAGCGTTCTTGAATCTTCTTTAACGTATGTTTCGTCATCCATCAAAATGCACTGGTCGACATTGTCCAAAATGCAGCTGTACAGCTTTCGAGCCCTGGTTTTGGCACGAGACTTTTGTTCCGGAGTTTGTTTGGGCACTTTCTGCTTTTTGTACGTCTTCAAGTCATTCCTGCGCTTGATTCGTTGAATCATTCCGATGCTGGTCCTGAACTTCTTGGCTAGATCGCGAGTAGAGGCAGATTTGTTCCGTTGAATATAATCCACAACTTTTGGTCCAAATCAGGTTGCTGAGCCGGGTTTCCGGCCACTTCTTGGTAAATCCTTGAGGGAGCACTCCTTACCAAACTTTTCGATGATGCTTTTTACACTTGCCGGGTGAACATTTACTCTTTTCGCAATCTGGTTGTAAGTAACACCCTTTTCGGTGCACCAAGTGTGCAGAATTTTCTTTTTAGTCTCAAATTCAATTCGCGACATTTTGAATACAACTTTATCAACGGAAATGAATGAACCGAATAATCATTTTTGACATGTAAACAAAGCAAATGGCGCTTACACGCTAAAAATATATACAGTAGTTTATGCGTAATAACGCATCGAATGTTTATAACTACTTTTCGATACACTCCTTAGCATGGGTTGGGTGGGCTAAAACTGCATAAATGTGAAGCTGAAATAGCATAACAAATATTGCGAAGGGGTGTTACAATACAAAATGATAACAACAATTATATCTGAATTGTCTGCATGTCTGCTGATTGTGGTCCTGCTGCATTTGTAGACAGACCTGCATTATCATTGCCACGAAGGAAAAAAATAATTTAAGATTACTATACAATACTTGGGAACTCCATGGATGATCTGAAATTATATACCGTATAAAGAATACTTCCATTTTTCGTAGTAGGATAAGATTTCAGCATGCACCTTCCTTACCCGGGTCGCACTGCCTACATCGCCTTGGTGCGACTGTCACCTAATGTACTGTCACGCAATACAGCGTCTGTTTGAGCCGCACCTCCTTGGTGGACAGACGCTCGACACGCACCTCCTCAATCTAGCTGAAGTCAGAAGGACAACGGTGCCCAGGCTGCACTACTAGTAAATTACGCAACTCTTACCTGGCGGTATTTGTCATCTATAGACCCGTGGAAGCATGAGGTAGGAACTTGTGAGACCAGAGCTATGTTGCGGGGACGCACGCTCCTTTGCGACTCACCATTTTGCAGCCCGCCAGGGCATTTTGTCGCGAAATGTCCAGAAAAGAAGATCATCATGAAGACGAGCAGCAGAAAGGGCTTTGCAGTATTTTTGCGATTGGTAACGTGAAGACGAACGAATGGTATTTCGACTCCGGGGCAACCTGTGATATGGCGAGGGCTGATCAACGACATTGCGATGAAGAAGCAATAGACCATGATATCGGTACCATGAATAATAGCAACATGAAGGCGGTTGCAAAAGGTTCTGTGTCAGTGTCGGCAATGAAGGTTGTGTGAACGTCGGAAGTGTGCTCAAGATACCAGATTTGGCCACCAACTTACTATCAGTCAGTACGATCTGCAGTTGTTCTTTACGAGAGAAAAATGTGAAGTATGGGACGCAGATGGAGCACTGTTCATTAGTACCGGGTGAAGCGTCAGGAGAAGGTGTTTCTCACAAGCAACATTGATCTTTGGCATAGACGCCTCGGGCATCTAAACGAAGAAAGTCTGAAGCAAATTGCTTGTGGAATCGATTTTGGAAATGAAGCTCTAGATTGTTGTGTATCTTGTCTGGAAGGTTAGCAAGTACGTCAACCGTTCTCAAGCCGCAGACCGAAGAATTGCAACAGTTGGAGCACTCGGGCTTGTGTGGGCCGATTGAAGTTCCGTCAAAAGGAGGCAGTCGTTATTTCATGACATTTGTGGATGATGCAAGCCGGATGATGAGCGTTCAAAATATACAGAGCGAAGGCAGAGAAGCAATCAGGCAAGAACTTTAAAATTTTGCTATCGCACAACGGGAGAGAATTCGTCAATAAAGAGTCTCGTAAGTTGTTCGAAGAATCCGGCATCAAACTAGCTTTAACCAATCAATAGTTATTGAAGTTTTTCTTCTAAAACTATCCCAGATTCAAATGTAATTTTCTCGAGATACAGAAATAACATATCTCTAGTTTTCACATATGTTAAACAATATGAATTGTCCTTACAAATGACGTCTTTATTTTTTTTTGTGTTTGCCCCAATCATAGAAATCAACATTTGAAAAGGGCGTATTTTTCTAGAAAAATTTCACTAACTATTGATTGGTTGAAGCTAGCGGCAAAGTTTGTATGCCAAAGTACGCGTCTTTGAAGTTTCTAACACTCGTCAGAACACAACTTTACGGTGGGAAATGAAATAAAAAAAATTAGGGCAAAAAAACATTTTTTTATGGTACACCCTAAGTTGATAAGGAAAAATTGCTCTAAATCGGTCAATTTTCAAGCTACAAAAAAAATGTATACGTAAAAATTCCATGAAATTTTTTGCGCTACAACTTTGCCTAAGAATGTAAACGTCTATTTTTGCAAATAAAAAAGTTAGTTTTTGTATTTCCGTGAAAATGGGGACCACCCTAATTTTAATCAACATAAAAAAATGGGCCTTAGTGATACAAACCATGTTGTAGAACTTCACTTTGCTGTAAAGTTTCAAGTTTAAAGGGCGAACACGAAATTATTGCGACACATTCAACAGGGTATAACTTTTTTTACCATTGGGTAAAAATCAACCAAATTTTGCACACTTTCTCATTGATGTGTATTGTTTACATGCTGTCAAACTCGAAGTCGTGTTTTTCGATTCAATGAAAATGGAGGTGAACCAACGCGAGTCGAGAGAACAAATTCTTTCCAAACACCTGAAATTTCCTGACCTGTCGCACCGGCAGTTGGGAAAAATGTTGAACATTTACCATTCAACCGTCTCCAGAGTGTTGAAGCGGTTCCAGGAGCGGTTGACGTTGGACCACGGCAAAGGAGCTGGAAGAAAACCGTGACCGGAGAACAAAAAGACGGAGGGAAAGGTGAAGCGGATGATTAAAGCAAATCCCAACGTCTCAAGCCGTGATTTGGCTAAAAAGATCGGCATGTCGCAGAGCTACGTCCAGAATGCAAAGAAGAGAGCTGGACTACATACATACAAGGTACAGAACTTCCCAAACCGCGATGAGCGGCAACAATCGACGGCTAAAACTCGGGCACGGACGCTCTACGAGAAGATGCTGACAAAATATGGCTGCTATGTGATGGACGACGAAACGTATATAAAAGCCGATTTTAAGCAAATTCCGGGGTTGGAGTTTTTCACCGGCAAGAGCAAGTTCTATGTGGACGACAAATTTAAGAAGAAGAAAATGTCGAAGTTCGCCTCCAAATATCTCATTTGGCAGGCCATCTGCTCTTGCGGACTGAGGAGTGAGCCTTTCGTGACAAAGGGCACAGTAAATGGCGAGATCTACAAATCTGAGTGCCTCGAGAAGCGCCTTTTGCCGTTCTTGCAGCAGCACGACGAAGCTCCGCTATTTTGGCCAGATTTGGCATCATGCCACTATTCTAAAAGTGACCTGGAGTGGTATGAGGCCAATTCTGTCCATTTGGTTCCAAAGGACACACTGTCCGGAGCTGCGCCCGGTAGAGCAGTACTGGGCAATGATGAAGCGGGATCTTCGGAAGAGCAAGAAGACAGTCAAAGACGAGAAGGACATGTTAAGAAAATGGAAAAAAAAACTGAGACACTGGTACCGGATGACACTGTAAAGACTTTGATGGAGGGCTTCAAGCGAAAATGCGTTCAATTTTACACTCAAGGCTCCATCGATTAACTTTTCTTTTGATTTTTGAAGTAAATATATGTATAAAACTATCCTAAAATTTTGGTTTGATTCTAAACATTGGCATGACATTTTAGGTGTCGCAATAATTTCGTGTTCGCCCTTTAGGCGCTGGGAGCATGTTTCCTCGTAAATTCGTGATCTGGACCATAGTGCATTGATAGTCACTTGAGATATATTATGAGCTCTATCCGGACATCCTGATTCAGCTACTGCGTTCAATCCTTGGTCTGAAAGAGCCAACAATGGAGTCACAGACGGCAGTCGTATGCCTTGTTCCAAGGAGTATCTGATATTGCCTTGTGTATATACTGGTTCATTCGGTAGTTCCGGATTGAAAAGAGGTAATGCACAAACATAATTCACTTCGGATGCCGGGTTTCGGGATCAGTTGGTGAAAGTTTGTCACGATTTCTACAGGAACGTCCATCAAGCAGCTGAATCTACTCAGGCAGTTTTGGAGGTTTTATTACCAAGATAGTGGTTAGACTCTTTCGTGCAATGAGCAACGTGATCTGCACTTCATTGAAACCCAGGGTCGCTAAACGATGGACTATTGTGATGATTCTGTGAGATCTTGTCGAATCCAGTATGCAAGCAGAGAAACGATTTATTTCTTTAGAAAAGATATCGAATGCGAAGTCAGAACTCGTAGCTTACTGACGAGTGGCTCCCAAGACCAGGGAGAATCGAGGGACTCTTCCGACGTTATAGCGCGTTTTTCACCTGCCTCGTGGTCTTGCACGACTTGTACGAGTGTTGGTGTTCTTTTGGTCATCACCACTAGATTCACGGACAATACATTCCGTTTAATTGCGCATTACCTGTTGTTACCTAGTCAAGACAATTGTCACCTTTTGGGGGAGGAACGCTCATTTAATTTTTACTTTGAATGCCTCGTACCAATGACTTGAATGAACACAATGATCTTCCATCGAAAGATTATGATTTTTGCTTATTATTGAAAATTTATAAATATTAATTGTGAAAATAAATGTTTAGTTGTGCCTTTGGATGTTGAGGCAAATCGCTCCTAAGGCAGGGTACGAAAGGTCTCTAACTAACTTCTTCAAAAGAATTCTCGAGTACTTTTTCAAACAGGCGTATTTGATTTTGTAAACAAAGAGGGAAAGTAGGAATCAAACGTAAATTTTTGAAAAGTCTCAGACCCCTCTCGGAATGTAGCATCACCATAATGTTAGGGAAATGTTATTACTTCTGTTGGTGGCCATTTGAGTGCTAAGGGTTTCAAGAATTTAATGTTTGAATCTTACTTTTCCCTCTTTGTTCACAAAAACAGATACGTCTGTTTGGAAAAGTACTCAAGAATTAACGACAGAACTAACACGCATACCGAACGCTCAGGCCACATAATCCTCACGGCCTCTCAGCTTCTTGAATGATTGATAGGATACGCTTTTGAACGGAACTTTTTCCGCGCACATTTTTTGCTTGCTTATTCCTCACTGGGGTTTATTTCCCTCGGGTCGCTAGAACCGGTGCCTTGAGCAGAAACGCTTCCAGTTGCATTTTCTGCCGGATTTAATCCTTGTTGAACGGGTAATAATCCGCCTCCTGTTCTTCTTGGGGACTAACTATTTCAAACTACTTGCAGCAGTCTTCCTAATCACCTTGTTAACGATCGGTTGCCCGGTTACAGCTGTTGTTATGAACTATTCTGGGATTGAAAAAAAAACGACTGAACAGGTTTGAAGACTAGTAACCAATAAATGAGTAATGGAACAGTACAAATGCAACGCTAAAAAAAACAAAAGGCCACTTTTTTCATCCCTACATGGAAACATCATTCGGAAGTAGCTCACAAAAGCCTAACAAATTAATCAAATGAATAATCCATTTCCGCATCTCCCGGTAAAAATGCCACACCCGCTCACCAATTTCGTTTGCGAGTGGCGATGATTGAATCATGTATCATGAAAACCCCTGTTCAAAAATTAAAGCATTAACGAGCAAACCGCACACTCTCAGCGTTATTTTGTTTTTTTTTATTAAATTTATGTTCAGCATATCGATGAAGTTGGCGAAAAAAAAATCCTGCAAAACGGAAATCGGTGAGTCGACATGGAAATAAATTTCGCTGGAATTTTTATTTCGCAGTCTGCCTGCACGGGATCATTGCGTGTTTCTTGTTCAATGAGCTCCCGACCGCACCGCAAAGTACGTGTACACGTGTACAATATTGTGTTTTTGGTGAAAATTAATCTTTTCCATTAGCAGCCAACAGTGGAGCAGCTTTTTTTTTTTTTTCTATTCAAGGAAAAACAGTTTTCCCATCACCTGTATTGCGATAATTGCTTCATCACCAGCGAGGTTATGCTTGATGAAAGGCATTATTATATGGGAATTACTGGGAAGCTGCCGTGCATCTTTAGCTTCAACATTTGCCTACGGTGTCGGTCAGAGTTTTCTGTTTGAAAATTGTGTTCTGGTTGCTTTGGATTTAATATTTTCCCAACGTTGAATGGAACATTATTCATTATGGCATGGTAATCTCTAAAAATCAGCAGTGTACAACTGTTCTCTAACAAGCAATTTGTAAAACGGTGGCTGGAACGTACATCAAACTGAAAGTCGGATTGGTGTCTTCATTAATGCTTTCGGGAACAAATTACACGCATTTGAGAGAAAACAAAGACGGTTCAAAACAAAACATTGAGTCGACCGGTAGTCTTCCTGGGCCACGAAACATGGACTATGCTCGTCGAGGTGCTGCATGCTATTTACAAATGGGAGACGGGAGCTGGAGAAGGTGAATGTATCACGAATTGCAAGAGGATGTTCCAGTCACCGCAAAAATCGGTCGGCTACAGTCAACATAAAAGCTAAAATAGCATCCAATTTTTAAGTAATTTCGAACAATTCCAACAATTTTTACAAATTGTGTTTAGTTATAATCGTTTTACTCTTTTTGCATCGACAAATCTTGTCCGTTTTCTTGTTCTTCAATTTCAACGTTATTTCCAGTATTTTTTATTTAAAACATCTGTTCAACTGCTTGATGGACTGATGTTGGACTGAATCACTTTAAATACTTAGAATGCAATTTTAATCTAGACTGATCGCAGCAAGCTCTGACTTGGGCCTTGGTAAGCTGTCACGTTTTTTCAGTATTTTTGTGTGTGATGAAATTTATCCCTATTATTATAGTTTATGACCAGAGTCACACCTAGACATCATTTGTGTGTTGAATAGAACTAAAATCCGGTGAAAATGGATTTCGAAAACGAACCGATTGGTACTCGTTTGCTGATTGTTGCTGATTATCCGGGTGAGTGCTCTCCGGACACCCGGTATCATACACGCACACGGATGTGACCTATCGATACTTTCTCTGCACATTTTTGATTATAGCAGAAATTGCTGTAGACTACTGGGATCCCATGATGTTGGGAAGATGTTTCCAATTTCAAAATAGGTCAGGCATGAGCATTTCCAGCCAGAATAGCAACCCGGTTGGACCCTACTCTCTCCGATCTGAATGAAATTTTGTCCATATGTTAGTTTCTACACAAAATAACGTTTTCCATTAAAAAAAATTAAAAATTATCCTGAACTAATTTTCTATAAGGGCGTATTTAAAATGTGGATTTTATTTTAATTTTGTTTTTCGCAAACGACTTATCTGATCAAAATGTCGTCCTAGAAAAAATTGTAGGTAATGAAGTTTTCTTCTAGAAAAAATACACGGAAACTAAAAAAGTCGAAATTCATGCTTAGAAAGCGTAAAACGTTGATTTTCTCGCCCTCTGGATCCTTCTAATTTTAATTTAAAAAAAAGCTGAAGTTATGTCCTTAAAGCTGGTGAAGAGTTTAAGATGGTCACATCTTTAATTTTTTTTTTTTTAATTTTTTATGATTTTTTTGAAAATGTTGAAAATGATATTGTTTTTATTGAAATATACCGAAACTTGATTTTATGCATTATTTTTAATTTAAAAGCATCCAAAAACTTGACTCGTAAGCCTAGCCGTTCTCAAGTTATTGCGAATTTTAATAACAGATATGTTCACAACAAAATGTATTTTTCATAATAGATTATTAGAAAACAGGCAATTTTTTCTCAGACACGGTGGCAATCAGACTTACCCGTTACTGTTTCGACGCGATGGAAAAGAATCAAGTGGATGCTTTTGGATATGTGTGTGTTTCGGATAGTTTTGTTTAGGGAGAGAAGAAGCAGTATTTCAAAAGCTTGAAAAGCTATGAAAGATAAAGTGAATTGATGAGGTGAAGAACTTCTTAGCACTTTCTGTGTAGCACTTTGTTGACTTTGTACCTATCTTCATTTCAAATGTATGGCAGACTCCATTGTATTGAAATGGAAATCTGGAAATCATAAGAAATCTATTCCGGGCCCAGGTATAAATATAAATTTACCTGACTGCTGTCTTCTCAACAAAAGGCTTAAAAGGGTATGCGTTCCTTGACTTAGCCTAATACGTAACGATCGATTATTTTTTTCATTATTATTCAGATTGCTGTACACCTGCTTAGATAAGTTTAATAAGACATTTAGTAGTATGTTTCGCAAAAAGTTACACAACTCATTTTATAATGTCGGGAAATTTCGATGGATATGGATATAATGTTGGTCTATAAGCACCAAATGGGCCTTTTTGTGTATGCAACTTTGTCCTATTGGATAGATTTATCATTAAATGCAATCTTCGATTGGTTTCTTCTAACTGATATTCTGATTTAAGCCTTTGCCAGCTGTATTAGCTCTACACAACACAAAAGTTTACTAAACAAACTAAAATAAAACTGCTTTGAAGCACTTAAGAGATTTTCATAAATGATTTCCATGCGCCCATTTGATAATGAAAACATTACAATTTTCTCTACACAGATTTTTTTTTTGCTTTGTGTTTAGATTAGCCATTTGAACAATAAACAATCGCAAACAAAAAAAATACAAGCATTAAAATTTAACCAATAACAACATTTTCAATACGTCGTTTTTACAACAATCAGAATAATAGTTTACATGTTTTTTTTAAGTTCAGGAAAATTTAGGTTTTTATATGGAAAATGTTATTTTGGTTAGAAACTTACATATGGACAAAATTTCATTAAAACCGGAAACTGTCGAGGCAAAATCAATATATTGTTTAGCATTTCTGGCTGGAAATGCTCGTATGTTTCGTTCGTGTCGTATGGACGGCAAATGACCGTTCATATACACTTAAATAAGACTATTAACTATCTAACGTGTATTTATATCACCTTTATGTGTACTGCTGAAAAATTCAGGAAGAATCCTGAAGAATGTGATCTTTTCAGTGGAATACCTGTAAGTAGAAAATAAGAAGAAAGATTAGTAATTTCCATTTAATTCCAACTACCTCTATTGCTTATTTTGATAGATACGCGTATTTCTTCTACGATCTGCAGACTTCTTCAGTGTCGTGTACTAAAACTCAACTGAAAGATTATTTAATCTTTCGATCTGCCAGTCGTTGCCATCCAGGGTGAGATAGGTCTCGTCGTCCATCTTATTCAGCTGCTCATGGCCTGCAGCTCCGAAACCAGTGGACGCGACTTCCGCTTCCTGACACGGGTGTTCATGTTCGCCAGGTACTTTTTCACTGTTTGGCCGATTGAAACGACCTCCCGGCCAAGCGCACGCAGCGATGTACTTTTCCACTTTTCCTTCGGTCTTCCTCCTTTCGATGCTCTAATTGTTGTCTAATAGTGCCAAGATTGTTGTAGACGGGCGAATTCGGCGTTCACAAAGTGCCGCACGATGTCCGTTTTAGAGGCGGCGGGGTGCTGGTCTTTGAACGCGCACACATCTGAACTGTTTTTGCCATCACGGTTAGAGTTCGACTGATAGAGCTGTCAAATTTTGTCTGTTGACTCATGGATTACTATGATTTATGCTGCATGGGTAGTTTCGTCAATGCGGGTAAACCCATGAAAAATCGGCAATTTTTGACCATTTTTTTTTAATGCAAACGTTAATATAAAAAAAATAAAGTTTGATTTATTTATTTATCTATTTCGTCAAACTAACGAAGACTATTACATTCACATAAAAAAATCTTTTATTTTTAACTTTCCTTTTGCTATAGTACAGATTAGCAAAAAAACATGTTTATGTATATAACAAAACATAGGTTAAGTAGAGATGGCTTTCATATATTTTTTTATAGTTTGTGTGATTTCGTATGGTGTTGAGATATGCACTCAAGTTTTGCCTCGACATAGTTAAGTCAATAGTTTCGCAGTGTTGATTATATGTAGCCCTAATTTGATTTAATGGCTCATATTTGGCATAGTTCGTTCGAAAATGATTCGTTATGAATAAGTTCCTACTTCTAAGTTGTCACGAAGGAATATAGAAGTTAAGTTTTGATAAAATTTAAGTTGAATCAATCCTCTGCGAAACAATATCGTAAACGTTTAAAAACGTTTTAAAACGTTAAAGGTGACCGTTTCAGCGAGAGAAAATCATAAGTATTTTAATTATTTGATAGGGATAATCTCCGGAAAAAAACACATACCTTTAATATGGTGCAAAGAAATTCTCGAAATATTTTGTAAATTTTGAGTCTTATCAAATTTGATGACAGGACTTCAGACCCTTCCTCTCCAGAATAAGAGCAAAGATAATCTTAGCTCACTTTGTGAATTGCTTTCAAAATCAGCGTGGTATGCAGCCAAACATTGAAAGTAAAAAAAAAAACAATTTTAGTTTGATCATCTTTCAGAACAATGCTGAGAACCAACTGGTTCTCCAGAAGAAAACAAAAACAAAAATGTACTGTTTATTTTTTTAAGAATAGTCAAATCCCTCTTGGAAACGTAGTCGTGATCCAAAATAAGGAACTTTTATCCAAAATAAGGAACTTCTAAGGAACAAAGTGGAAGCTTTAAAAGAACGGAAAAAGCCTGTCAGCGGAAAAAGAAGTGTCAGCAAAATTGTAAATAGTCAATCAGGATGAACTCCTGAACATTCCTCCTGAAGTTCATCAACTCCTGAAGTCTCCAAGTGAAAAATCCAAATTCAAAATTTGTTTTTCGTTGAGAAAGGACTCAAAAATGCATAAAACATAGAGAACTGATCTTATTTTGATTGTTTGTTTATGATAATATCGATTTTCTCATAGAAATTTTTTTGTTTCAGATAATGCCAAATATTTTCATCCACTTTCAAATATGGACATTGATCAAACGTTTCATTCGCCCAAAATATGTCGAATTTGGGCTCAATCAGATCTGGCTAACGTTTGCGTCAGATTAATTAACGGAGCAGTAGATTCAATTGCTAGGGAAGCTTCATTATAGTGTTTTTATTCCTGATATATAACCCGTTCTTGCATCCAAAATTATATTCCGAATTAAAAAATGTACTCTTAAATTTTAACGTAGGACTACGTTTCTCTTTTCTATACCAGGTGTCATTTCATAATCTTGAAAAATGAACGCGCTACGCTTAAGTGAAAGGTTTTTGAACGTTAATAATTCTCGTTCGACTGAACAGAATGATTTCGTTCAAACACCATTTGATGAGAAAAACCAACAAATATTTTGCATTAATTTTTTTATCAAGC
This sequence comes from Aedes japonicus, assembly GCA_034211315.2. Taxonomy (NCBI): domain Eukaryota; kingdom Metazoa; phylum Arthropoda; class Insecta; order Diptera; family Culicidae; genus Aedes; species Aedes japonicus. The sequence continues at coordinate 3,267 of JASCZW010000339.1, read as the reverse complement.
GATGCTTGTATGCACTTAAAAATAAAATACTTTTGCTCCCATACAAATCTGCATATTAAAAGGTTGAAAATATGGTTTTCCCTTTCCGGGTCATCAAAAACGGGTATCAAATGGTACTAATTGTCTAATTCTTTTTAATTCAATAATTTACATTCCCCGTTAAATACTGTAATAGCCACACCCCTCAGCTGCAAAATAAAGACCATGTCTGATTGAGCTCATACTTTGCAGAGGGTCATATTTTGGGTTAATGAAACATATGAGCAATGTCGTTTTTTTTTAAATTCAATGGAAATGTTTTTCCCCATACATTCAATTAGCACCTCAATATTCATGAGTAAAACAAACCGTCGCAGCTGTTGATGAATGCAAATTACGGATTCGATTCAACGTTTGGGTCGAATGCTGCTGATACTTTAAGGTCAAAAATCATTCTCGAATTCCCATGACATACGATGACATTATGCCAGGAATCTCATTATATTTGTTTCGGAAATGGCCAGGTGTTGCTCACGAATACTCGCATTTGGATTTATTTTTTTCCATGCGTGATCCTTGTAATAAATTCTTCACTGTCATTTCTGGCTGTCATATGTTTATTGATTACAGCATGATTGTGATGTTTCGGGAAAAATATTCTTCCGCGTACAGGTAAAAACATGTTCAACTATTTTATTATTGCTGTGCTATCCCGGTTTTGCTTATTTATCTTATTCACCTTTCAGAAGCAATAAATCGCGAAAACGTCTTCCTTTCGGCCTAGTTCTATTTCGCAAACACCGAAGACAGGGTAGAAGAATAATAATTTCAAGCATGTCACGTGCCAACGAAGACAATGCTTCGGGAATTTCGTTTTTGCTCTGTTTCTGTGATCCCGCAAAGTAAGGTTCGTATTCCGCGGCGAAATTTGCATTCAAATGATGATTCCCCGGAAAACCTTAAAGTTGTTGTCAAAATATGTATACATTACAATGAAAAAGAACCCCAACCCAACGATGGACCACGTTCGCGCTTGTGACACATTTAATTATCTACGTAGAGGTGATCCCATTCATAATTCTTGGAATTGTAAATAGCCCCTGTAATAATTTGCGAGAAGCTTTAATTACCATAATTATTAAACATATTTCCTGTGGGGCGATTAACGATGGGGACCATTGCATAACAGTTAATGTGGGGAAATGAGTCCCGATAAATTTGTTTATGTGTGCGTTTGCATTTCGTTGCTGGCTTGTGTTGTCGACAGGATATTATGCAGGACGTGATGGATGAGTAATTAACGCCTAACCGATACAAGATGATAATAATTTCGAGAGGAACTCAGAGCGCTTAAGTGGAAATCGTGCGATGGGCTCAGATAGACAGATAATGGAAATTACATAAACGCGCGCTCGTCATCGCCAATGACTGCGGGACATATGCCCAAACCAACCATCAAACTGTAGTATCATGAGGCAGGCGGGATGCGTTATAGTAAAAGCGTATTATAATAATCGTCATCCTTCCAGTCAACCGCAATAAATTGAGAGCACGTGTTATTCTTATGCATGCCCTCAGTGCAAAGCTTGAATTTACGAAAGCTCGTTACGATTATTAACAATAATCGCCTGCACTAATGATTATTGGCTCTCTCCGTCAAACGTTAATGGTAGCTGTGTGAGAACATGAAATTTAATTCGGACCCAGTGGAAGGCTTATTAAAGCCATGCAGTAACAGCTGGAGGTACAAATACATGACGATCGAACATAGAAAAAATAGTATTATTGATTTCTGCACTGAAATGCATTCGTACATTTTTACAATACTTCGATCATTATATCACATACTCAATTGAAGTTCAAATGTTGAAGGCTTGAGACTGACGCTAATGTACGCATTCGATGTTTAATTGAATCAACAAGCTTAAAATTCTGGTTAATTTGATATTGCATTGGAAACCCATGACGATGACAATGAATGCGGTTTTTAGTATGCGAAAAATTCGTATGTTTAAAAAAAGAAAGGCGTAAAACCGTGTTCCTACTATTTTGTTCCATAAATTATATACATTTCAGTGACATTCAAGTTAATTGTAAAATAAGCCTTGATAACAGATAATGTTCGTGCATTTAGAGGACAAATATTGAAGTTGCACAATACCAAATAAAATTTAGAAGTAGACTTGCCAGAGCTTCGGGAAGATAATTTTAGGAATTCACTTCCTAAAGTTAGAGTTCCTCGAAAAAAAACTTCTCAGAAGTATTAGAAGCATGTAGTTGAACTACTTGCAAGAGCAACCTCCAAAAATTCAGGACCAACCATTACCGAAGTTCAAAATCATACTTCTCAGAAGTTCAGGAAAGGACTTCCCCGAAAATCAGGAGAGGACTTATCAGAGCTGCAGGAAGAAGTTTCAAAGAATTTTTTTTTAAATTTGGAACTTTCTGTAGGATTTGGAGTACTTTCCAGAATTCAAGATTGAACTTCCAGGAAACTGTCAGGAAAAAAATCCCCGAATTTCTGACGGGAACTAACCAGGACGGGCACTATCTATAAGTTGTGAAAAAAAATCAGGAACAAACTTCCTTAGGACGATACGTCATAGAAGTTCAGGAGAGATCTTCTTTGAAGTTCAGGAACGGACTTCCCAGAAGTTCCGTAAGAAACTTCTCAAACGGTTAGTTGAAACTTCTCGAAAGCTCCAGCTTTTCCAAATCTCAGAAAAGCACATTTCAGAATTTCAGATTGAGGATCTCTCAAAGTTTAGGAAGAAACCTTTCTAAAAAACAGAATGAAACTCAACAGGAGCAATGAGGGTACTTCCTTCTAATTTCAGCAAAAATTTCCAGCAATAGTTTAGGGTCAAACTTCCTCGAAGTTCTGGAGAAAACTTCCCAAAAGTTCAGAAGAGGACTTCTCAAAAGTTCAAGAAGATACTTTAAGAACAAATTTAAGGGAATTTTCCTAAAAATTGTGGGGTGGACTTCCCCAAAGTGTCAATAAAAATTTTCCTTGCAATTCCAGACCAATCAGAAGTTTAGAAAGAATAAGCTCAGGAAGAAACTTCCACGAATTTCAGGAGAAGATTACCAGAGAGGGCACTACCTGTAAGATCAAGAAAGAATTAGTCAAAAATGTCTGGAAAGAACAGAAGTTCACGAGAGGACTTCTCAGAAGTTCCGAAGGAGACTTCCCAAATTTTTAGTTGGAACTACACAGAAGTACCAGGGAGCTTTCCTAAGGTTCCGAATCAAACATTCCAGAATTTCAGAATGAGAATTTCTCGA
>JASCZW010000338.1:0-410194 GCA_034211315.2 Aedes japonicus | reverse complement strand
AACTACTGCAAGGTGAAGGGATTTCGTGCCTGTTGTTCAACATTGCTGAAAAGTTTCATACGAAGAGCCGGGCTCAAAACATGAGGCACGATTTTGACACTCTCCAATCAATTTGTTTGTTTCGCGGATGATTTGAATGTGGTTGACAGCTATTTTGAATCGATGGCAGAACTGTAGACCCGCTCAAACACGAAGGAACAAAAGCTGGACTGGTGGTGAATGCGTCAAAGGTTAGTGTTGGAGGGACAGAGCGCGACAGGGAAGCAGTGTTACGATTGACGAGGATACAGTTCCAGATCAATAGCATCGATTACAGGGTGTCTCACAATAGATGTCACTAAAACAAAATGGGATTACAGCAAAACAAATCAATCAAATAATAGCATTTATTTTTCATTTGAAAGATACATGTTAAAGAAACAAACCATTTCAGTTCAATTCGAATCTCTCCCCCTTTTCCTTGATAACTTCGCGAAACACTTTGTAAACCTGACGCAGCGAGCAGGTCCCAAATGTCAACCAAATGTTTCTTGAATCGATCTAAAGTAAGCCTTTTCATAGGACCTATATGATGAAGCAAATAACCCCAAACAAAGTAGTCAAGTGGGTTGAGATCCGGTGAAGATGCAGCCCAGCCTTCGCTTGTGATGAAATTTTCCGGGCACCACGCTTGTGTATTCTTTTCCTTGTGAGCTGGAGCTGAGTCCTGTTGGAAACATAATGATGTGTTACCATACATCATACTGTTTCCCATACATACTCGATGTAATATTCAGTGTTTTACGTTAGATTCAATGAAAAGAAAAGGAAGTTTTCCTCTGCTTGAAAAGGCGCCCATACACAGAAACAAAAGCGTTCAGGAAAATGAAAACGGACCGTGAACTAGTTCACGTTTTCATGATTGTTGCCCAAAAACGTGAACTAGTTCACGTTTTCATGATTGTTGCCCAAAAACGTGAACTAGTTCCCGATTACGTGATTCAGTTCACGGTGTATTTTTGCTTGTTCTCGAATTCATGATAGCAGTTCACGGATCTGGGCACGGATTTTTTTCCGTGTACCATGATTTTCGATACATTCTGATAGCGTTCTACAGCTAGTTTATCTCTTGGAATATTCGCAAGACACACGATCATTTGGTTGATTATGACTGTCCTAAAGGAGGAAGAGCTTTTCATCTGAAAATAAAATCTCGCAGTCACCGTGCTGAACCAAAATATGTCTGCTTCTATGGACCCTGGCTGGCTTTGGACGCTCCGTCAACCCGTGAACCCGTTGTTTCTTGTACGGCTTGCATTCCAGATCATGTATGAGGAGCCTGTTTATTAAAATATTTTGATCAATTTACGGCCAGATACTGCCGGATTACGTCTTATTCGCTTCCTTGCACATTTGATCATTTTCTTCGTTCTGGCACCTACTTTGTGTTGAGTATGAACATATCCTGTTTTCAAGAACCATTTCAAGCTACGAAAAACAAAACGCTCGCTCACTCCAAACTGCTTAAGGCTATTGAATATCTGACACGGTCTAAGCTTTTGCAAATGTAATTTTAAAACTTGCTCCCGTATGGCTTCTATGGTAGCTGAGAAATATAAACAAACGGAATCGCTTATTTATCTTCAGCGATGAGCTGTTAAAAGAATACCCTCAAAACGGGTGTAATCTATTCCGCTGTTAAAATTACCCAGCTGAAATAAACCAAGACTGAAGAGAGCCTTTTGTGATACACTCTGTACAAAAAAAAAGGTTTGAGGGCTTCGGGTCAGATGAAGCTTCGGATTTGATGGGTTCTGTCCGATCCGTCAAGAAGCTGCTGGAACGTGACTGTCCTCGTTTGATAATTATCAATTGTACATGCCACTTTATGGCTATTTGTGAAAGTTACGCATGCAAAAACTGCCATTGTACCTGGAACAAATGATATCTGCAGTTACTTGTCATGCAGCCTCAAACGATCCGAGAAATTCCAGATAACTCAGTTCTGCATCCGTCTGCCACCAGATGGCTATCGTTGGAGTTAGTTGTCACATGAAATATGGAACGGTTTTCGGAGCTCGTGTTGTTTTTTTCGTTCTAATCAAACTGAGACAACGGTTTGATTTTTGTCATCTTAATGACATGACATGGCTGCGTCATTTCTGCACTTCTTGAGCTATGTTCTGACTACTACATTGTTCGTTGACCCCAAGAAGCTGCGCCCTTTGAAGGAGTTAAACTCGATTAGTAAACAATATCCGAACTTCTTTGAAAGCGGTGATGAACATGATTTTCGTGAGTTGAGGACGGTAACCATCTGCATGAACAACGAGGTGGAGGAATGAAAATACTTCGAAACTAATTGGCACTTGCAAAGAAAGCTCATTGCGAACTTTTTACTAATTCCTCATTCTTTTGTAGAAGTGGAGCGAGTTTGCTTGCAATACAATCTGAATAAGTCCAAAATCCGGAGCCACTGAGTACGGACATCATGGATGCCAAAGGAGGAAAAGAGGAGTTGGTCGGCTAATATACATTGTTTCCAATATATTCTCATACACAATAAAACTCTAATTATTTCAAATCGATAATCCAGATTTTATTGTAAACTTTACCCATTATATTGCAACTGATCAACTACAGCATATGTTTTGGAATAACACCGCCTTTAACCTTCTTGACCAGCTCCAGACGTTTTTAGAAACCGTCACAGGCGGCATGCACGACTTCCATCGGCATTTCGTCCCAAATTAGTTTGATTAAAGGGTGTCCACGATGAAATTGCCACACTATGAAATTGCTCTAACTTTTTAACCGTTGGGTAGAATTTAATGAAAATTTGGGTGGATTTAGTTCATAGTGCATTATTTACATCCTGCAAGTTTTACAGTCCTGTGATCAAAACTCGCGGAAATGGAGTCGAAAGAACAGCTCGTGCGTGATAAAATCTTGCGCATTCATCACGAGAACAAGGATTTCTCGCATCCTTCCATCGCTAAAACGTTGGGAATTGCGAATTCCACGGTGTCGCGAGTGATTAAGCGGTTCGAGGAACGGTTGACCACCGATCGGAAGCCCAGAAGTGAAGGAAAAAGTATTCCGTACAACACCAAAAATCACAACCGCGTAGTTGGGGCCTTCAACCGAAATCCGAACGCCTCCGTTCGGGATGTGGCTAAGAAGCTGCACCTAAGCCGAAGTTTTGTCCAGAAGGCCAAAACTAAGGCTGGGCTTCGAACGTTCAAGGTACAAAAGGCCCCTAATCGCGACGAGAAGCAGGACAAGTCTGCCAAAACCCGTGCCAGGAAGTTGTACCTCAACATGCTGACGAAAGATGAATGCTGCATCATGGACGACGAAACATATGTGAAGGCCGACTTCAAACAGATCCCCGGCAACCTGTTTTTCACGGCCAAGGATAAGTTCAGCGTTCCGAAGCATGTCCGCACTCAGTAGATGTCCAAATTTGCGAAGAAATTCCTCGTTTGGCAAGCCATCTGCACGTGCGGGAAGCGGAGTGCACCTTTCGTGACCCAGGACACGATGAACGGACAGGTGTACATAAAAGAGTGCCTCCAAAAGCGGCTGCTTCCTCTCCTGAAGGCCCACAACGTCCCAACAATCTTCTGGCCGGATTTGGCCTCATGCCACTACTCCAAGGACGTGCTGAAGTAGTATGCGGACAATAAGGTCAATTTCGTGCCGAAAATGTTCAACCCTCCCAACACTCCGGAGCTCCGCCCCATCGAGAAGTACTGGGCGATTATGAAGCAGCACCTTCTTAAACGACCTAAGGTAGTGAAGACAGTCGAGGAACTGAAGAAAGTATGGGTTTACATGCAAAAAACGGTTGATTCACAGGTTGTGCAGAATCTTATGGCTGGGGTTAAGGCCAAGGTGCGGGCATTTGCGTATGGACTGTAAATAAAATACGAGTAAAATGGTAAAATGAAGTTTAATAGTTATTTCTCAATCCCTGAAAATTTGATGGCAATCGGATGAAAACTCGAATTTTGCGAATCAATTTTGTGTGTGGCAATTTCATCGTGGACACCCTTTACGGTTTTGAATTGGTTCATATTAGTCGCCCTGTGATCATCTACCTTCGCCAACATGTATGACCAACAAGGTCCTCCCTTAGCTTAGTCAGTAAAGGCGCAGCTACAAAGCAACACCATGCTAGAGGTGGCTGGGTTCGATTCCCGGTCTGGTCTAGGAATTTTTCGTTAAGGAAAATTTCTCAACTCCCTGGGCATAGCGTATGATTGTACTTGCCACACAATCATACTAATGCAAAAATGGTACCTGGCATCGAAAGCTCTCAATTAATAACTGTGGAAGTGCATCTAGAACCTAAGTTGAGAGCAAGCAATAAGCTAATTGTGAAAGCAATAAGCTTGAAATGCTAAAGAAGATGAAAGAACATATATGACCATACGAAATAATCCAAGGGATTCCGATCTGGTGAACTGGGAGGCCATTCATTCTTGTCCAAAAAGTCGGTCAAATTTTCTCGGCACCAGCCCTGAACGAGATTTACAGTAGGCGATGGCGCTCCGTCCTGCTGAACACATAGTGATCATCTCCAAACACCTCTTGTACATATGGCTTGACAACTTTCTCTAAAACATCCGTTTTATAATATAGGTATGGCATTCACTTTAACGCCTTTTTCGATGAAAACCAGTGGTAATTTGCCTCGCTTGCAAATTCCTTCCCAAACCATCTCTGGCGCAGCACTTTGGAACCGTGGAATATTTCGATCACTCTCTGGAACAGTTTTCGAAGAGAGAGCCCACAATCTGTCGTTCTGGACATTGTGGGATTGTTGCAAGGCGAAAAACTTTTCGTCGGATAAGATAAATTCTTCCCCACCGTGCCGCGACAAAATCAGACTTGCTGTTTCGAGTAGCTTCTGCTTGGAAGGTTCCAAAACTTCGTGAACCTTACGTTTCTTGAAAGCTTGGAATCCGAGGTCATTTTGCAGTATATTGTGCATTGACGATCTCGAAACATTCAGATCTGCGGCCATCTTACGTACCGAGCGCTGTGATGCAGTCCGCACCGTACGAGTTCGACCGGATCTCTTCCGTTCATCCAACGAGCAGGTGTTACGGTACCTTCGGATGGTTCGGTACACAAAATCCCGCTTTACTCCGAGGTTTTTCAAATTTCTGAAAATAGCGCCCGGGCGCTCACCTTTCAAAAACTTGTTTTATCACCACAGCATGAAACTCCTTCATCGCTGCTAGAAGATATACACCGAATGAAAACAATCGGACATAACCTAAAAGCGTTTATATAAACATAGTGCAAAACTACACCAACACATACGTGAAGCATGTTGAGTAGTTGCAAGACACCAATGCAAGGCAAAAGTGTTTGAGAATATATTGGACACGGTGTAAACATCACAACAAAATTCTCAATTCAACAAATTATTGTACACGCATCATAACAATGATTGATTGTTAATTCCGTTCCGATTGTGTTCACCTATCCTGGAGGTTTTAGTTATCAAAACAAACAGTTACACGAACGTTTTAGAGGTGGTCGTGAGTCCGTGAACGATTTGAATGAAAAAGAAGGTGATGCTCACAGTTTTCATGGATTACAAGGGTGTTGTGTATCATGAAGTCCTTCCACAAGGCCCGGCCGTCAACAATGAGTGTTACTTTGGCGTTATTAGACGTTTGCGTAAATCAAGTCACCAAAAATGACCGGGTTTGTGGACAAACAACTCGTGGATCTTGCACCACGATAACGCACCGTCACACATTGCCATCGTTATCCGTGAACAATCTCCGGTATTCACCTGATTTATCTCCTTGATGATCTAATCTATATAAATAAAAATGAGTTGGGGTTTTCTTTGTCACGATTTAACTCGCGAGCGGAAGGACCGTTTGGCAAGATTTGCTTTGTAAGATTTGTCTTGGACACCGGAAGGTTCTTATGATGGTTTGAAACCCCTTCCTTCTCTGGAAAGGGGGGCTCCCATACAAGTGAAGCACACATTTCTGCATAACTCGAGAACTGATCAAGCAAAGGAACCCAAATTTAGCATGCGGAACTTTTTGGAGGCAAGCAATGTTTTTATGGTAGTCATAGACCCCTCCCCTCTCTAGAAAGGAAGGCTCTCGTACAAATGAAACAGAAGTTTCTGCATATCTCAAGAACTAATCAAGCAAATGGAACCAAATTCGGCATGTGGGGTTTTCTGGAGGACAAAAATGCTTTTATGGTGCTTTGAAACCCCTCCCCTCTCCTAGAAGGGGTGCTGTCATACAAATGAAACTGTAAGTTCTTCATAACTCTAGATTTAATAAAGCAAATGGAACCAAATTTGGCATGCGGGAATTTTAAAGGCAATAAATGTTTCTACGATAGTTCGAGGCCCCTCCTCTCTCTCTCTCTCTGTTAGGTTGGGGGGCGGTGCTCTCATACAAATGAAACAAAAACTTCTTCATAACTCGAGAGCTAATCAAGTAAATGGAGCCAAATTTGGCAGGTAGAGGTTTTTGAAGGCAAGAAATGTTTCTATTGTGGTTTGAAACTCCTCCGCTCACTGAAAGAGGGGTCCCTTATACAAATAAAACACGAATTTCAGCATAATTCGATAACAAATCAAGCAAATGGAACCAAATTTGGCATGTGGAGGTTTTTGGAGGGTAGATTTCTATATACATAAAAATGAATTTCTGTCTGTCTATCTGCCTGCCAGACCCTTATAGACTCGGAAATTTCTGAACCGACCAAAGTGAAAATTTATATGAAGGGGTTTGTGGGGCTGGGGAAGGTTCTTATGATTGTATAAGACCCCTACTCTCTGATACATATGAGACACAAATTTCTTCATAACTCGAGAACTAATCAAGCAAATCGAATCAAATTTTGCATGTGGGGGGTTTTGAAGGCAATCATTGTATGGTGGTTTGAGAAACCACCCCCTCTGGAAGGGAGGGCTCGCTCCCATACAAATGAAACACAAATTTCTACCAAAACTGAGAATTATCCAGGATACTTAAACACAAAACGTGTATTTCTCGGGTAAGAAGCATGTTTTGATAGAAGTTTGAACCCCTGCTTATTCAAAAAAAAAACTCATTCCGAAAAAAACCATAAAAGTGCCAGTTACATTAAATTTTCCTTCATTTAGTTCCAAGCGTAGCAGCGCACGCACCGGGTTCAGCTAGTGATACATATTAATGTGGTTAATATTGGGCTTCAGTTATGAAATAAGACACCGACAACAAAGCAAATTAATTTTACAGCTGAAGGATGTGGCCGTATCAAACATGGAATAAAACCTAGTGAAATAAAAATAAGAAGGCAATTCGAACCATCTGCTACGCGTTTTTGAGGACCCGGAAAGGGAAAACCATATTTTCAACATGTTCATATGCACATATGTATGAGAGCAAACGAAGGTCATTTCTAAGTATTAATTTGAACTAATTATTAAAACAGCACTTAATTAAAATTTTTGTGCCAAAATTTTGTAAGTATTTCTGATCAAATAATGTATGAATGAAGTCATTCTTTTTAGTCAAACGAGAGTTATACGTATTCAAAAACCTTTCACTTTAGCGTAACGCTCTCATTTTTCAAAATTTTGATTGGATTGGATCAAGTGCAGGCATAAATCCGTTGCAGTCGATGAGGATTACTTTGAAGAGGACAATATCGATTTTGATGTATAATCTTGTATATTTAGTTTCCTGAATAAATTCCGCGATATTTTCGTTCAACGTAGTAGAGATGCCGCGGATTTGGAAACTCCAGAATTCCCGTAACAACACTCTGCCGTATAAGACAAGATATAACTGTCAGTTTTAATATCTCCTAAATCAAAACCGTGCTTTGTATTCGTCTCTGGCTGATCTGACAAATACGAAGTAGCAACCATGGGCGGTTAAGGAAATGTAGGTCAGTGTTAATTAATACAAATATCGATCAAACACCGGTGCGGAGATCACTAACAGAGCATTTTGTAACATGCTGTGCAAAGTTTCACAACAGCTTAATTTATTTTCAGATTGGCTAATCAAACCTGGATGTGATTTAAGGGCTTTTCTGAGAAATAGGGTATGTGTTCCTTGACTCAGCCTAATATGCAACGATCGATTTCATTTTTTATTATAACTCATAAAGTATTTAAGCTGGAAGCGGTATTTAACTAGTAATACACTTGCTTAGATACGTTTAACATGCCATTTGGTAGTAATTATCACGAAAAGTTACACAACTCATTTTATTAATTCAGAAACTTTCGAGGAATATGGATGTAATGTCGGTCTATAAGCAAAAAATTGGGTCTATTTGTTGAGTTGCAACTTTGTCCCATTTGATAGATTTGTTATGAAATGCATTAAATTCGTACGGATTTTTTTCTGATTTTCTGATTTGAGGCGCCAGTTGTACTCGCTCTTCCCAACACAAAATTTCCCAAAACAAACAATAATTAGCGGGTAAGAAACACTTAAATGATGCTCACACATGATTTATCGGCTAGTCGATAATGAAGACAATCAAATTCACTCATTTGGACAATCACAGATTTCGTACATTTGGTTTGTTTTTTGATGCGCCATTTGAAAAACATTCAACCGAAATACAGACATTTGTTTTAAATTTTACCTTTAACAACAATTTACCACGGTTTTCAAACAACATTGGGTCTACAATTTTCTTGTCAAATCATTGTTATTTTACCTATGTAAATAAATGGTTTACAACGTGTGACTGTTTTCTGTACATATTAGCTGCATACCTCGATTTCGAGGTTAAATTTAGCAAAATTTAGATTATTCGAAGATCGTGTAGACAACCTGTTCAGCTTAGCCAGTAAAGTCATTGTCTCTAAAAAGTTAAGGAAATCGAAAATGCGGAAGTCAACAACTATGAATTGATTAATATTGTCGCAATTGCTTCCAAATAAATTGGTTATCCTGCTAGCACCATGATTCTGCTGATTATCGCCGAGTTAATAACATTTTTGATACATAGGCCGAATGAACGAGCTAGGTTAACATAACATCCTGTTACTCTATAGAATTTGCTTCAATATGCTACGATTACCTAGGGTAACAACTAAGTGAACCATGTGATAATTCTAATTTCGGGTTAGGATATAAAAAAAACTAGGAAATTATTTAGGTTACCTACCGCACACATTGAGATCAAATCAAATACTTACGTCCACTGTCCACCAAAGGCACAACTACCAGCATCATCGCCAAAAACCAAACTATCGATAATGACCGCTCCATTTTCGACTCCAAGTGTAGTGCAATCGCCCAACAAATCACCCAATTTTTTTCAGCCACTATCCTAACAACTCAACAAATTTCAAACTTCCTCTCTCAACCACTGTAGCAACGGCAAATTCCTTAATCGCATGCGCAAAGCTGACAGGCGACAATTAATTTTTCCTTTATCGCCGCCTCAACTTGATAAATCACTGCTTTCTCACGGCGATTTGCTGCACTGCCTGAGAACCTAATGGCAAACACCCGCGAACTTGATCTTGAACACCGCGTGTCTTGTTCTGCCCGCGCTGGGAGAAAAGTGGGGACACGCCCAAGCTAGCTCAAAGCAAGCCTCTGGCAACTCACGCGCTTGATCGAATTTCTTCCCTGATCAGATTAACTGCAATCTGCTGCTGGCTGCTGTTGACACCCAAGCGGTACGACGCCGACTGGGGTGGCCGCAGCCGGGTGCTCCAGTTTTTAAGCGTACACACTAGCCATACTTACTCCAGATGTTCTGGATCTCGGGTGGACAATAGTGCTAGCAGTGCAGGACTAGGAAACCCGGATGTTTTGCTACCGCCTTAATCGACGGGAAACAAGAATTTGTATTCGGTGTTAAATGACAATGCTAAATAGTGGCTAAAGGTGTGGGAAACCTGATACTCGTAGGTCAGTGAAGCAAATAAGGTATTGGTTTTAGAATTTTCCAATGTTTTATTCTTGACTATGTAGGTTGATTGAGCAGGGTCGTTGAAAGGGAATTTTGGAGAACACTCAAATGAATTATCGGTACAAGAAAATTGGTCGGTTGTTGACAGGCTGCAACGCTCGGAAGTTATCAACCAGAGGTTCTCCATTCGCCTTCCTCAGTGAACGGAAAGTATTCAGTTGAGCTTCCGAAATTGGCAGCGGTTTCCTCATCACGACCCAGTTCACCGTTTCGTAGCACGGAGGAGTGGTCAAGCTACCGTGGTACGAGAAGTATGGCCTTCTCCTGGCGCCAATCAGTCCCTTAATGTTGAACACTGTTGGATCCGGCAGGGTGTAGCTTGTTCCAGCCGTCTGAACCTGGTTCAGTGCCGGAATCCAACCGTAGTTGGGTTCGGTGGTACTATTGGCGAAGAAGACCCCCAGCACAAAGAGGCCATTTTCCATGGTTTGGGCATTTTCGAATGAACCGTACTGCTGATTGAAGAAGACTAGATGCATTTCCATGGCGTACCGTCGTCGGTCCACGACGTGTTCGGAGCCCCGGTCGGACGCGGCCCCCCAGTGGAAGTGCAGGCTGGTGAATTGGAACGTTCCTTGCAGGGGACCACCACGGGCGGTGAAGTTTTGTCCGTCGGGAAACTCGAAGCTGTATATGGCTGTCAACGAGATGAGATTGATTAGTTGACTGGCATGGCAATCAAATGTGAAGGATGGAAGGACAGGTGCAGTTTTTCAAGAAACTCGTTATTTTCTAATCAAATTTTTATGAAAATTGGTTGAAGGTACACAGACAAAAAAATAATTAATTTTAGCAAGCGCGTAAAATTTCCCCTCGTTAAATTCCAAGCCAAAAGAGACGTAAACAACGCAATTGGTTGTAGTCCTTGATGCGCCAAACAACAATGTTTGCAATCTTTCATACAGCAGGCTTGATTCAGGCGTTATCTGGCTTAAAATTACATTAAATGTCCCATTATTTTCTGCCAAATCTAGCATTTCCTTTATATGCATTAGATTACGCAGAAAATTCAATGTTTCTTTTTATCTGTGTAATTCATAACCTTCGTCAAAATCAGATACGTCTGTTTGAAAAACCACTCGAGAATTTTTCATAGTAAGTCTCCAAAAGACCACTTCAAACGCCAAACGAGCAAGTTCACAAGCAAAACTGTGAAAATTTTAGAAGAAGAATTTAGATCTGGTTTGAATACGATTTAGAAGGAGGATGTTTCAGGATTGGTTTGGGATGATTAATTTTACATGAAATCTTGTTGATCGTTTTTTAATGATAATCAAATATAGCATTGATGGAGAAGATACCAGATGACTCATTCCATCACGAAAGATTATTTTAAGTTTACTGACAAGTTGTGTTTGAAATTTGGCAGAAGAAGATAATTTCCCATCAGCATGAGAGGTTCTAGCAGTGGACAGTAATTTATTGCTAGATAGAATAGAAATGAAGAGAAAGTATTGATAGTTCCGTATAGCGTAACGGCAGGCTCTGAAATTGAAAGATACATGTTGAAAACGAGCGGAGGGCATTTGAACGGTTGTATCCGATCGGCCACATAATCTTTTACTAAGTTACCCCAGTGCAGGATAGACAAGAGGGGGATACCCCCTTGACTGGTTAAAGATTATGCAAAGGATCGTGCTCCTATACTACCTATTGCTTTGATCTGGTTCTAGCGATTTGTTTGTTTCCCTTTCCCAATGCCTAACATGGGTGAGAAATTATTTCACCGACTATTTCACACATATTATTCCTCTCGTCATACTATTACTTTTAGACCTCGGAGAGGAACGACGGTGAGTGATGCAAATACTGGTCCTCACCAGTATGAGTTAAGGGATTCCCACATTATGGGCTTTCTAATTGGGGAATCCATTAACTCATACTGGTGGGGACCAGTATTTGCATCACTCCCCGTCGTTCCTCTCCGAGGTCATCACGGTTTTTTCAACAATTTTCATGTACCACAATGGACGACGAAATATATGTGCTCAAAAACTTTCACAGCTTACGGGTCCGACTTTTTATATCGTAATGCAAAGGAACGCCGTTGCCGAGTATAACAAAGGAGGTGACAAAATATTGTCAGGCCATATGTAGTTGTGATTGAAAATCCAAAAGTTTTATCTTTATCGGCACTATCAACAAGTATGTGTACGAGAGATAATGTCTGCAAAAGCGGTTGCTGCCATTTATGAGAAGCCACCACTCTTCAGTTCTTGTTTGGCCTCCAAGCACTATCCAAAATTCGTCCAGGAATGGTATAAGGCTCAAGATCAAATAAGTGCCAAACACGCCTGTCTGTCCAGAACTTAGCCCAAAAAAAATGCTGGGCACTGGTTAAATGGATAATCTTCGAAACTACGGAGAAGATCGACGATTTTAAAAGAAGGTGGAGAACCATGACCGCTAGCGTATCTGAGGATACTGTACGGAATCTGATGACGGTTGTACCACTGAAAGTTCGAGAATTTTACTGAAAGAAGGATAAACATCTCAATCAACTGTTTTTAATGTATATATTACACTATTATACTGAAATAAACAATCAGTTTTGTTGAATTATTTCTAGTTTTGCTTTCTTTTTGCCAACATTTTCTTAGTGTCCAAAATTTATTGTGGACAGGTTTTATCTTTAATTCTTCAAATCAGATTTTTTATTTCTAAGGAAATAAGTACCACCTTACTTTTCATTCAAACCAAAAGGAGGATCTAAAATTCAAACTTAGGCTGAAAACGTATCTTTCATTCTTTTTGTCTCACAAAGCAACTTATTTCTGATACCATCCTGAGATTTTGGTTCAAATTTTAACCAAATTAGTCAACATTTTCCCATTTCCAAAGCAGGTTGAAGTTTGTATGGAAAAAGTAACCAAAATTTATAGAGATAGATAACGGTTTCATTGTTTTCGGTTTCATTGTTTTTTGAACATAGTGTTTGGACATAAAATTTTCTTTAAGAACTTGGACAGTTTGGACACTTTCATTTCCACTATCAAAACTGAAACCTTCTACACAAATTTTGATGATTTTTCTCATAAAAGTTTTAATCCACTTTGGAATGATATAAATGTTGCCGATTCGGCTCAAATTTGAACCAGGCTCAAGGTAGCATAAAAATTAGATTGCGCTGTAATGCAGAATTTCATTTCGATCTGTCAATTCATTCATTCTTTACAAGCCATGTGAAGTTGACGTCTTAGTGTATTTTCAATTATAGAAAAATCCGAATATCATGCAGTGATTAAATTCTTTGTTTTGGAATGATTATCGGCTATAAAGATCCATGCAAAGATGGTGAGAGTATTGAAAGAGTCTTCTTCTTCATTTCCAACCGTTCACCGATGAGTTTTGGAGCTTGATTGTACAAGCCCAGGACGTCCAAAAAGTGCATCAACATCAGAAATCATAACGATAATAAGGAGTGTATCGAAAAGTAGTTATAAACATTCGATGCGTTACTACGCATAAACTACTGTATATATTTTTAGCGTGTAAGCGTTTACATGTCAAAAATGATTATTCGGTTCATTCATTTCCGTTGATAAAGTTGTATTCAAAATGTCGCGAATTGAATTTGAGACTAAAAAGAAAATTCTGCACACTTGGTGCACCGAAAAGGATGTTACTTACAACCAGATTGCGAAAAGAGTAAATGTTCACCCGGCAAGTGTAAAACGCATCATCGAAAAGTTTGGTAAGGAGTGCTCCCTCAAGGATTTACCAAGAAGTGGCCGGAAACCCGGCTCCAGCAACCCCGATTTGGACCAAAAAGTTGTGGATTATATTCAACGGAACAAATCTGCCTCTACTCGCGATCTAGCCAAGAAGTTCAGGACCAGCATCGGAATGATTCAACGAATCAAGCGCAGGAATGACTTGAAGACGTACAAAAAGCAGAAAGTGCCCAAACAAACTCCGGAACAAAAGTCTCGTGCCAAAACCAGGGCTCGAAAGCTGTACAGCTGCATTTTGGACAATGTCGACCAGTGCATTTTGATGGATGACGAAACATACGTTAAAGAAGATTCAAGAACGCTACCGGGGCCGCAGTTTTATACTAAATCTGTTGGGGAACGTGTGCCAACCGCAGATACGACTGTTGCGATGGAGAAATTCGGTCAGAAGGTGCTCATTTGGCAAGCTATTTGCACATGTGGCTTGCGTTCTTCAATTTTCTATACAAAAGGAACTATAAATGCTGAGATTTATCAAAAGGAATGTTTGAAGAACAGGTTGCTACCATTGTATAGAAAGCACCAGTCCCCTCCTCTCTTCTGGCCAGATTTGGCATCGGCACATTACGCCAAATCCACTCTACAGTGGCTGACGGAGAATAACATCAAGTTCGTAGAAAAGACATCAACCCACCAAACTGTCCCCAGTTGCGACCGATCGAACGCTATTGGGCAATAGTCAAGCGTATATTTAAGAAGGATGGTACAGTGTCCCAAAACATGACCGATTTTAAGAAAAATTGGGCAGCGGCATCAGGAAGTGCACAAAGGTCACTGTGCAGAATTTGATGGCAGGTGTCAAATCAAAGGTACGGGCATTCTACAGAAATGAACATGATGACTAGTTTTTCCGTTTGGATCTTTTGTAAACATGTTAAGCTATAATAAACTGAAATAGTATGTTAATTTTAACCATGTTTTCATGCCTATTTTATTATTTGGAAGTTTATAACTACTTTTCGATACACTCCTTATAGAATATAGTTTTAGAAGATCGACTGTGGATGTGATAGCTAAAACCATGGGCATCTCACATGGAACAACATGGCATATTTTTGCTGAAGTTTTGGATTTCAAAAAATTGTGTGCATATTGGGTGCCGCATTTGCTAACAATTCAACAGAAACACGTTTGAATGCGACTTTATGAGCCACATTTGGAGCGATTTCGAGAGAATACAAAAGATTATCTGCGTCAATTCGTCACTATGAATGAGCCTTTGGTCTACCATCATGATCCAGAATCAAAACAAGAGTCTAAGGAGTGGTGTGAACCTGGCACTTCGGCTCCGAAGCGAGTTCGTGTCCAGAAAACGGCCAAGAACGTGTTAGCGTTAGTTTTCTTGGGACGCAGATAGATTATCTCCAAACTGACAATCAACTCTTATTATTATTGTGACCTTTTGGACCAGTTGGATGAAAAACATTGTGAAAAAAAACTGGTTACAGAAAAAAAAATATTTTTCATCAGCTTAAAAAACCATCTCAAAAATCAGTGAATTGAGGTACGGATTGTTGCAGCATCAACCCTATTCGCCAGATTTAGCTCCTTCTTGACTTCTGGCTGTTCTCACTACTCAAAAAATTCCATCGTGGAAAGCATTTTTCTTCATATGTAGAGGTTATAGCCGTCGAAGGGGAGCTTTTGCTTGTTGTACAATTTTGCTTGCCTTCCAGAAAGTCACTTCCGTGATGGGACAACAAAGTTGGAAGATAGTTGGACCAACTGCAATGATCTTATGAGAGACTATACTGCGCAATAGAAGTGATTTCCCAAAAAAAATATTTTCATTTCCGCTTTGAAAACCTTTTGACTAACCTAGCAGTACGAGTATCTTATTAGGTAATTTCGAACAAAGTTTGCTTATCGTAAAATATTTTGAACGAGTTTCATTAGACATTCAGACTGAATCAAATTCAAAGTTCACTCACAGCAAATCCGTCGTAGGACTCTAAGCAGAACTTAGTGTTAAGGCAATAATTCTCAGTATTTTGGCTCAATCAAGATAACGTGTGTTTTCGATAAAATCATTCTTGATGTACACCATTTAAAAAAATACATGTAAATTTCAGTCTTCTTGGATGCACATAAAAGGAGCGGACCGTCAGACCGAAGTTTGCGTCTGTTCTTTAATTTAAAAGTCTATAAAAACTCGAAATATTAACTTACATGACATGACTTAAAACTAAATTAAGGTACACTACACGATAGATTGTAGTGGTTAAAATAAGCTCTATCTTATCTTTTAGGATTCATTTTGTTCCTGAATCTCCAAATGCTTGAGAAAATTTAAAATGACATTGTGCCAAACCCAGTCGTTGGCCTTCGCCAAATAATATTTTAAAGATTCTTGAACTTGTCGCCATGTGCAAATTCATGAATAGTATAAACTAATGAACTACTGCGTAACCAGGTTCGTGAATCACTGAAATAGTTTAATTTGAGAACATTCTTGTCCTAAATTTTCCTTGTTTCAATACTGCAGTTGAAATTATCGAACATTACATTTAAGAGAAATGAAATTTGAACTTGTGACTTGTCGTGAAGCCGACTGCGATAAAAACAGGTCTGATGTTGTTATAACACCACAGACAAGGATCATGAAAATTTAAGGCTTGCAAATTCCAGTATTCAGCCATGCGGCTATTTTTTAATGCCTTACGAAGTTAGATTTGATGTTACACAGAAAAAATAATTAATTTTAACGAGCGCGTAAAATTTCCCCTCGTTCAATTCCAAGCCAAAGGAGGCGTAATCAACGCAATTGGTTGTAGTCTTTGATGAGCCATACAACAATGTATGCAATCTTTCATACAACAGGCTTGATTCAGGCATTATCTGGCTTAAATTTACATAAAATATCCCATTATTTTCTGCCAAATCTAGCATTCCCTTTATGTGCATTAGATAACGCAGAAAATTCAATGTTTCTTTTTATCTGTGTATACCTTAAGGCCTGTTGTAATTGTAGCATCCGAATCGTAACTTTGAGTGTGTCAGTATTTATTATTTTGGGTATTAAATTAGGATTTAACAACACATCAAATGAAACACACAATTGAGTCATGTTTATCTTAAAGTCTCTAAGTATTTACGTGCAACAAAGATTGCATCACTCGTAATATTAATTATTTTTAAGAGTGATACTAAAAATCTGGAAATTTGGAGGGTCGATAGATTAAGGTTCGATTCTTCGATTGCTTGATACGAATAAGCACGAAATTCAAATCGTGCCTTGTTTGGAAATATGAGAAATTTCAGGAAATTGTAAGCATGCTAACTAACCTAGGAGTATAAGCAAATACTTACGGTGTAAATTTGTCTTGTTCGACATTTGTACAGATTCCAAGAAACCATATTTAGATTTTTTGAAACTTCGATTGAATTTTCTTCAGGATTTAAAGAAATTTTGAAGGGTGGCTTATTTTCGTAGTCATTTCTATTCATGATTTTAGCGCTTGGAACCAAAACAGCTTCCACATATATAAGAGCCCCAATATATGGTTTTAGCCATACACCTTGAGAAGTATACAAATGTTTAATTTTGCGATATAATGTTTAAATTACCAGTTGTCACGTTAATTTTAGATATTGGATGATCTCACCAATCTCATAATCATTGTTTTACTCTAATTACCGCCTCCATCGAAAGATGTACAGCGTTTCTATTTATTATTCTCTTGGTTCTCAATTCATGGGTAAGCCAATAAGATTTAATAACAGGGTACAATCTTGGGCCATCCTATCATATATGGGCAATAAAAAGCTTTGGAAACGTTTTATTAGCTAATTTGTATCCTGAGAGTTGTTGTAAATAAAAACCCAAAAATCGGGAAAAATGCGTTTGAACAATTTGAACATTGAAGTCAACGAGCCACCCTGCCCTGAAGATTTCAAACACAATGCAGAAAACGAGGCTGCAACTAGAATTTACACAATTTTCAGGAACTCCAAATGGAATAAATAACATTCGTACTAAGAAATGATCAAGATTACCATCCCTTATGCCATACAAACCTAAATGTCCATCGTTGGTTACCGTCACCTGGGTGGGGTCCAGCTGGTAGTTGGTGAACTCCAGCGGCTGCGTCTCGAAGCCGGGCCGCGCGGTCATCGACGATAAAGGAATAGGACTTTGCCTTGTTCCGTTGCACTCAGGATACACTTCTCCCCATTCATTCCCATTGTTCGCATAGGAATAATCGGCTGTATTATGTAGAAAGTAGATTGAAAACATGATTTCTTTCACGATGGAAATGAACTAAGATCGATTGTTGATGTAAACAGTTGGGCCTACTGCGTTGGAAAACGCAATCCTCAGAAAGTTAAGATGACATCGCCTCTTAACGTATCCTTATTCCCACGAAACTTACGTTCATCACAAAGGACCGAAATCACCGAACCAAGCACCACAAGAACCACTAGTTGCACTTTCATTCTGGAATACACTTTCTCTCACGCCTGTTTCGAATTGCACTGCGTTGCACCTCGGAAACGTGCGTATTTATTGGACATTTTTTTCGTCATCATTCTCACGCTGCCAGCCCTGTGATTAGTTACATAATTAATTTTTCCAGTTGGTTCTTGGAACCGACTGATATCGGAATCATTGCGTTATTGTTGCGCGCCCCTTGTGAATCGGCGGTATGGGTTGAGTTGTTTCTACTAATGAAAAACGCTGCCCTGAGGGTATCGGGCAAATTTACACGCCCGGCTTGTCGCTTTTCATCGATCACAGCTGTCACATGAAATGTGAATATTAGTTTTTATTATGCATTGGTATCAATCGAAAAAAATGCGGTTGTAAAGTTTGTTTTTAAATAGGTTTATTGCAGTGCAAGTTTTGAACAATAAGTGGTTTGTTAAGTTGTAAAATGCTCCCCGATTTAATGTGCAATGTAGAAACGGATAGTATCGCAACTGAATATCCCTCATCAAAAAAAACCATCAAAATCCTTAAAATAATATGACCATCGAATCTGATCGTCACAAAACATGGTCTTATCAAAACTGACTGATATTTTCTTGGCGTCGAAGCAGGATAACTCAACCGTCATTGTTAGCATCAACTACCGCGCTGAAGTAAACCTATTTAGATTTCTACAAAAAAAAATCACTTCCATCATTAATAGCGAAAAACTCGCCGGCAGTACTGAGGCTGCAACGGCCGGTGGTTATTGTTCATTGGAGCACCGTTCTTAAACTGAAGCTTCCGGAACTTTTCTATCTCTGCCGATGTCATGGACAAGGTCTTCGTCGAAACCATCCACGTCACTGTTTCCACACAGGGCGGCGACGTCAAACTTCCTTCGTACGAGAAGTACGGCCATTCTACGTCGTCCATCAAATCACTAAGCGGGAACGTATTGCCAGCCGGAATAATGAACTCCGAGCCCGCTTCAATGACCTCTTTCAGAAAGCGGGTCCATGGATTCAGTGGTTCACCGTTGCGTATTTCGTAGAATCGACCCACGACTGCCAGACCGTCCACTTCGGTTTGAGCCGCTTGAAAGGATGAGTACAGAGAGTTGTAGAAAACCAGGTGAAGTTCAATGGGATAGCTATGGGAATCCAGGACATGATCCGATCCAACAGAATTGTTCGAGCCCCAATGAAAGTGGAACTGTTCAAAGTAGTATTTGAGCTTCAGAGGTCCGCCTCGAATGTAGGGTCGTTCTTTACAACGCCAAACGCACGTAAAATCGACCTTGTAACCAGTGTTTTTGACTTTGATCGATAGAGGAAGATTGGTCAGACCAGTGATTTCCAATGGTCGCTTCTTTCGTACGAACAGGGCAGTACTCGTGTTCAACATAATTGGACTCTGGTACATACCGCCGCACCCTGGTGCAATCTTGTACCAATTCGATGGACCATTCTCGTCCTTTTCGTCGTAGGAAAACTTCGGTGGAGGCGCTGTTACTTCCCGTTTCCGGCCTCGAACCAGCGAGTGATCTTCTGTGCTGTGATTTTCTCCGAACGAATTGTCGTCATCGTGAAAGGACGCTGCTCGCCTAACAGGAGCGTCATCGTGTTGATCAAGATAGGTTTTCAGTTCTGGAAGAAAGATAAAAGATGAAGGAGTAATACTGTTAATTCGCGGTTTCAGTAATCTGATCATCTGATCATTCGGTGACGACTGTTCAATTAACTAGTAGGCATTGCTCGAAGGGTGGCTCTGTGATGTAGCGAATTTTTCAAATCAGCTGTCAATATAGACACATATTGAGACGTAAGGAAGAAGATTTATGATGATTTCTTGGAAAAGGGTGGAGGGTTGTGCAAGTTATTTTATTATAAACTAGCTAAATCCGGTGCGTGCGCTGCTACGCTTGCAACTAACTGAAGGAAAATTTAATGTAACTGGCACTTTTATAGTTTTTTTTCGGAATGAATTTTTTTTTTTTCTTTAATAAGCAGAGGTTCAAACTTCTATCAAAACATGCTTCTTACCCGAGAAATACACGTTTTGTGTTTAAGTATCCTGGATAATTCTCATTTTTGGTAGAAATTTGTGTTTCATTTGTATGGAAGCCCTCCCTTCTATAGGGGGTGGTTTCTCAAACCACCATACAATGATTGCCTTCAAAACCCCCCACATGCCAAATTTGCTTCCATTTGCTTGATTAGTTCTCGAACCATCACACGGGGCTCTTCGATTATAATAAAAATTTGAGTTTCATTTGTTTGAACCCCCCCCCCCCCCACCCTTTCAAAAAGGGGAGGGGTATTGAACCACTATAGAAACATTCTTGCCTTCAAAACCCCCCACATGCCAAATTTGATTCAATTTGCGATGATTAGTTCTCGAGTTATTAAGAAATTTGTGTCTCATATGTATCAAAGCCCCCCTTCCTGAGAGAGTAGGGGTCTCAAACAATCACAAGAACCTTCCCCAGCCCCAAAAACTCCTGCATATAAATTTTCACGTTGGTCGGTTCAGAAATTTCCGAGTCTATAAGGGTCTGACAGGCAGACAGACAGACAGAAATTAATTTTTATGTACATAGAAATCTACCCTCCAAAAACCTCCACATGCCAAACTGGGTTCCATATGCTCGATTAGTTCTCGAGTTATGCACAAATTTGTGTTTTATTGGTTTGAGAGCCCCTCTCTTACAGAGGGCGGAGGGGTCTCGATTTACTTTAGAAACATTCCTCGCCTTCAAAAACCTCTACCTGCCATATTTAGCTCCATTTACTTGATTAGCTCTCGAGTTATGTAGAAGCTTTTGTTTCATTTGTATGGCGGTGCTCCCCAACCTAACAAAGAGAGAGGAGGGGTCTCGAACTATCGTAGAAACATTTATTTCCTTTAAAATCCCCGCATGCCAAATTTGGGTCCTTTTGCTTTATTAGATCTAGAGTTATGAAGAAATTACAGTTTCATTTGTATGACAGCACCCCTTCCAGGAGAGGGGAGGGGTCTCAAACCACCATAAAAACATTTTTCTCCTCCAGAAAACCCCACATGCCAAATTTGGTTCCATTTGCTTGATTAGTTCTTGAGATATGCAGAAACTTCTGTTTCATTTGTGCGAGAGCCTCCCTTTCTAGAGAGGGGAGGGGTCTCTGACTACCACAGAAACATTGCTTGCCTCCAAAAAGTTCCGCATGCTAAATTTGGGTTCCTTTGCTTGATCAGTTCTCGAGTTATGCAGAAATGTGTGCTTCACTTGTATGGAAGCCCCCCTTTCCAGAGAAGGGAGGGGTTTCAAACCATCATAGGAACCTTTCGGTGTCCAAGACAAATCCAACAAATCAAAAATCTTAGAAAACAGAAGAAAAAATTAGTAATCTCCATTTAATTCCAACTACCTTTGCTTATCTTCGACAGATACGCGTATTTCGTCTACAATGTGCAGACTTCTTCAGTGTCTCGTACTAATAACTCGACTTCTAAGTCTAGTTATTAGTACGAGTCGAGTTATTAGTACGAGACACTGAAGAAGTCTGCACATTGTAGACGAAATACGCGTATCTTCAAAATCTCTTTTTGAAATGTTTAAATTTTCATGTTATTTGTCGATTTTTTTCCGATTTTTTTTTCTCAGTGTTTATTTTTTTCACAACCTTCACGCACAACTTGCTCTTAGCAATATTTTCAGTACATCGAGATAAATTTGTTGTATATAATACTCGGCCCTCCAAGCTTTTGATAAAAAGTCTGTTTGTAAGAAAGGTAACAGCGGGGGGCGTAGTGGTTAACATCCATACCTCTCACGCCAAAGTCACGAGTTCGAATCTCACCCCCGGACAAGTTACGAAAATACCCAAAAAGGTTTTTGAGTGACTACAACGGGAGATGAACCAGCCCAGAGCTGAAAATCTCGATAATAAAGGGAAAAAAAACAAGGGTAATCTCGTACGATATTTAAATATGTACCAGTTTCTCAGACTTTCCAGGACTCTGGCATTCCGGAACCGCATTTGCGAAAGTTTGCGTAAGATGAAACCCATATTTTCGGAGAGCTTGCAAAAAAAAACTTCAAAATAAGCCTATCGTGGAGTATGTGCAAGTGTGTGTTCATATTTGAAAACTTATTTGAAGTTTTTTTTCCGATTCTCCATACATTTTATATGGCAGTAGAAAAACGCGACCATGTAGGACCCATACTTTGAAAAATCGAAGAGTGCACAATTTTCATCCAATCTTCATACAATTTTGGAAAAATACTGTAAAAAATGACAGAACAATATTTTATGTTACATGAGAAAGTTGATTTTTCGACTTTTTTCCATCTTGGAATCACTGTGTGACTGCTGCTGAATAACAAGGTAAGGTATAAGGGAAAGGCGAGGTACACTGATAGGCAAAATAAAGTGCCCACCTCTTCGTTTTTTCAATTTCTCTCATATACTTGGTTCAAATTAAAGTAGACACAGTGTAGCTTTTTTTTCTTATTTTATTTTTTATATTATTTTTAAGTTTCACTTATGGAATACTGAAAAAGAAGCAGTTTTACTTAAAGAAAAATAAATCAATTTGTGTTGAAAAAAAAACAGTGACAAAATAAAGTGCCCACTTCAAAAATCGATCTGTTTTCGATAAGTTTCCATTGGAAGACCCCTCGATTGTTTATGTTTTGATATTTTGACATGTTTTGAAGCAAATGGCTCAACCTGGTGCATTTGTACACGTGATCGCATTTGATTCAATTGAAAAAAATGGAGAACGCAGTGCTTTTGAAAGCAATTCCCTTGTGTATCCGAAAATTGGTGATTAGTAATGTGCAAAACGGTGAATCGCACCGGGCTGTCGCTAAGAAGTACAGTATCAGTAAGGCAGCGGTTGGCAAAATTCTTCTGAAGCTTAAAACGTTTGGATCAGTGGTGGATCGCCCTGGCAGAGGCAGGAAGCGGAAAACGGATGCGAGAACGGACACCAGGATCATGCGCGAAGTAAAGAAGAACCCGAAGGTAACTGTTTGCGAGATGCAGGAAACCCTTCAGTTATCAGTTTCCGGTCGAACTGTTCGTCGCCGTCTCGTAGCACAGGGGTTGAATAGCAAACTTGCCCGGAAGCGCCCATTTATCAGCAAGGCAAACAAAGCCCCTAGAGTTCTGGAAAACGGTTCTCTGGACGGACGAATCAAAATTCGAGCTGTTTAACCGAAAGCGGCGGGTTCGTGTTTGGTGCAGATCGGGAGGCACGATGAAGCATGGAGGAAGAAATGTGACGGTCTTGGGGTGTTTTTCGTGGGGTGGAGTGGGAAGCATTGTGAAAATCGACGGGATAATGACGGCAGATTCTTACATCAACATCCTGCGAGAAAATCTGGAGGTTTCGCTGATCCAGACGGGCCTTGAAGAGAAGTTCGTATTCCAGCAGGACAACGACCCGAAGCAAACTGCCAAGAAGACCAAGTCTTTCTTCCGGTCTTGTCGGATCAAACCGCTGGAATGGTCTCCACAAAGCCCGGACCTCAATCCCATCGAGAATTTGTGGGCGATTCTCGATGCCAGGGTTGACAAAACTGGTGTTACCAATAAAAATAACTATTTTGAAGCCCACGAGCGCGCCTGGGAAGAGCTAGATCCATAGCACCTAAAGAACCTGGTCGAGAGCATGTCGAAGCGCCTGCAGGAGGTCCTGAAGGCCAAAGGAGGACACATCAATTATTGAAATGCTTTTATTTTACTGTAATTTATGTTTTCTGTAGCCTAAATGAAGTGGGAACTTTATTTTGTCACTGTTTTTTTTTCAACACAAATTGATTTTTTTTTCTTTAAGTAAAACTCCTTTTTTTTTGCAGTATTCCATAAGTGAAACTTAAAAAGAATATAAAAAATAAGATAATAAAAAAATACAGTGTGTTTACTTTAATTTGAACCAAGTAAATGAGAGAAATTGAAAAAACGATGAGGTGGGCACTTTATTTTGCCTATCAGTGTAGATATTAAGTATAATTCTCGAGTACTTTTTTCAAAAGGACGTAAGTCACAAAATGCAAACAAACGAGTTGTTCATGGTATGTTAATAAAAAATCATGTGTATATGCTCATATATGGTGAACTTTCTGATGAATTATTCTTGAAAGTTATTACTAACTTTTTTCAAAGCGGTGTAAAATCACATTGGCAATTTTTGGGAATAACGTAGATACGCCACTTATGTTGTAAAGTAACTTGCGAATAGTTATATCATTTGAATGCCCCTTGTTAGTAAAAGTCTTTATACCACAAGGTAAAAAAATTAGATTTGTTTTAGTAAAATTGATTTTTCTAGCAAAGATATTTTTCAACGTTTTGTGAAAAAACTAATACGTCATTTTGATAAGTTCGACGTATTTGTACGAAATATGACAACTTGACGTAACATTTCGACATATCAACATTGTCGTTCGCAGAATGACGTACCATTTTAACACAAGTAACATGCAATCTATCATACTGACTTTTCAAAATGGCGTATTATTTTTCTATTGCAGACCGTTGTAAGAAATATTTTTCTAAACGATACTTGAATTTTCACTCTTAGCGTAATTTTTATGCACAGCAATGTAATATATTTCACCAATGTGTCATTCAGTGGAATTTAATTGGAATGTCCATGTCCGGTTTTCCAATAGGAATTAAAATAAACTCAAAAAAGTTCAATGATTTACTCATTTCGTCCAAATGTTACTTACGTCCATTTGAAAAAGTACTCGATAATGTTTGTATTTGACTCAGGTTAGGCTAGGCAAAAATGTTAGATGTAGATACAAGTGTTTGAATTTGGAAAATATTATATGAAAGGCAAGGTTTTCTTTCAGTCGAGTATTGACGACTGTTCCAGAAAGTATAAGCACACCTTATTTTAACGATCACTTTGAATATAATGAAATATTTCCACATGTTTTGGCTGCGTCCTTTTGTTTGCACATTTCTGAATGACATAGCATCAAAAAAGTGCTCAGTTTTGTGTTACCTATCAAAATGCGCGGTCTTACTCCGGAACAACGAAAAAGTATCGTGCACAAATGGTGCACTGTGAGCCGACTCTCCTTGTTAGTCCGGATATCGATAAAACGATCAGGGATGCCTACAAGCGAAAACCTGCGACTTCCATTCGGGTTGTTGCGAAAAAACTAGGGACCTCGTCGAGTCACGTCATGCGTGCCAAAGAAAGACTTGAGCTAAAAACATACCGAAAGCAGGAAAAAAACTCAAAAGTAATCCAAAACAGGCCGCGTCCGTGAAATCACGGGCCCGCAAACTCTACGATTCGTTATTGTATAGATATTCTGGGTGTATAATGGACGATGAAACGTATGTGAAACTAGATTACAAAACGCTTCCTGGACCACAATTCTATACTGTACGCGAAGACAAAGACATCCCCGAAACAGAGAAGGCAATTTCTACCGAAAAATTCGGTAAGAAGGTTATGGTTAGGCATGCAATATGCGAATGTAGTCAAACTTCTAGTCCGTACAACAAAACGGAGACGATGAACACTCAGAAATACGTTAAGGAATGTCTCCAGAAGCGTTTATTGCCAATGATCAGGTTGCACGAAGGTCAAGTAGTGTTTTGACCTGATATGGCGTCATGTCATTACGAAAAGGACACTTTAGAATGGTACAAAAGTCAAAATGTATATTTCGTGCCGAAAGACATGAATCCACCGAACTGCCCGGAGGCACGGCCAATCGAGACTTTTTGGGCTTTAACCAAAGCAAAGCTTTGAAAATTCATAAAACCAGCGGACGACATCCAAAAATTTAAAAAAGATTGGCCAAAAGTGGTCAAAATGGTGGGAAGCTAATGGGTCATGTTTGAGGAAAAGTTAGGAGTCTTGGCTATGATTAAATATTTTGATTAAACGAGAGTAAAATATCATATAAAACACAAATACAAATATGATTTGCCAAATATAATTATTAAAACTAAAAAAACATGACTTTTTTGTTATTTTGAAAGTGTGCTTATACTTTCTGCAACAGTCTATAGTACACAACACTGAAAAAGGTGGAACATTGTAGAAATATGCATATCTGTCAAGATAAGCAAAAAAGGAAGTTGGAATAAAATGGGAATAAGTAAGGTTTCTTCTCATTTTCTAGTAAAATGAAAATCTTAAAAAACAAATCTTAATCAATTTAGAGGCATTCTTATTTGACCAAACTTTGATCGCAACACCTTTCACATCTACTCCATAAAAATTATCCACTTTATACTCACTTCGGCCCGATATCCACGGAAGAAACAGCAGGTAGGTTAGCAGGACACTTTGAAGACGTAGTTTGGCGACTATCATCTCTAGAAAACACAATAATATTTTTTTAACTTTCGTCATTCTTGGATGTTGCTAAATAATACGTTGCTCTCTCCTACCCCACTCAATGGCAAAGCTATATTCACTATTGTTTACTCGCCATAACCTTTACTAGCTTGCTCTGTTGAGCTTTCAAATGTTGCAGGCTTAGTTTTTAACAAATAACGCAGCTCTTTGCAGGCTTGATCTTAATCTGTGTCTTTGAAATTCTATTCTGATGGCTGTCAGTTGCCTAGATTCCTCAATGTTGAGGAACAACGAGAGCTTTGGGGAAAGATATATTTTATAAAAAAAATGTTTGTTAGCATAAAGCTAAGAATACATGAGATCAATCTTAGCCATTGATTTGCGTTGTTTCATTTGAGCAGGTTTTTTTTCATCGATTTTCTTTAAACCAAGTGTATATGAATAAAACCAAATAAGAAAAAATCCGTTAAGTGCTTAACAGTGTCTCATATAAATAAATTCTGTGAATTTTATGCTTGTGGCAGTACACCGTTGGTCATAATGTAATCATAGTATGTTATGATAACTTCATTTCAAGCACTGATAAACTAAATTAACCGTAAAACAACATTGTTCAGCACACTTGCGATCACTACCACGATACACCAAACAACACGAATTGCTGTCATGTTGCACTGTTGGGACCAAACAAACTGATTTCGGAAGAGATACACAGGACACTAACTATAATTAAATAGGCTACTCGGGAGAAAACCTACTGACCTACGATTGTTTGGGTTGTAAAGTGCGGTAGTTAAAAAAACGTGTTGCACCTCGTTTTATAGAATCATCAAACAAGGTTTTTCTACGAAGCTTGCCTTACCACACCCTTAACAAACAATTCATGCAGAAACGTGCAAATATGTACAGTTTTGTTTCCTATCATTCTGTTGTTCATTCTGTGCAATCTATCGAAATTCTGTACTACACCATGTCCAATATATTTTCATACAAAATAATTTTTTTATTGATAACTTTACCTATTATATTGCCATATAATACTGATCAACTACAGCATGTGTTTTAAAATAACGCCGCCTTTAACCTTCTATACCAGCTCCAGACGTTTTTCGAAACCGTCACAGGCGGCACGCACGACTTCCATCAACATTTCGTCCCAAATTCGTTTGATTACGGTTTTGAATTGGTTCATATTAGACGCCCTGTGGTCATTTACCTTCGCCAGCATGTATGACCAAACGAAATAATCCAAGGGATCCAGATCTGGTAAATTGGGAAGCCATTCATTCTGGCCCAAAAAGTCGATTAAATTTTCGAGATTTGCAGTATGCGATGGCGCTTCGTCCTGCTGAAACACATAGTGATCATCTCCAAACACCTCTTGTACATATGGCTTGACAACATTCTCCAAAACTTCCGTTTTATAATAGACGGCTTTCACTTTAAGGCCTTTTTCGATGAAAACCAGTGGTAATTTGCCTCGCTTGCAAATTCCTCCCCAAACCATCACTGACTGGATCCGTGCAATATTCCTATCACTTTCTGGAACAGTTCTCGAAGAGAGAGAGCCCACAATCTGTCGTTCTGGACATTGTGGGATTGTTGCAAGACGAATAACTTTTCGTCGGAAAAGATAAATTCCTCCCCGTTTCTGCTTAGAAGGTTCCGATACTCCGTGAACCTTACGTTTCTTGAAAACTTGAAAACTTGGAATCCGAGATCATTTTGCAGTATATTGTGCATTGACGATCTCGAAACATTCACATCTGCGGCCATTTTGCGTACATAGTGCTGTGATTTTCGTCTAATCCATTCCCTGACCACTTTAACAACTCGTGCAGTCCGCACCGTACGAGTACGACCGGATCTCTTCCGGTCATCCAACAGGTGTCACGGTACCTTCGGATGGTTCGGTACGCAAAATCCCGCTTTACTTCGAGGTTTTTAAAATTTCTGAAAATAGCGCCCGGGCGCTCACCTTTCAAAATTATTTTTATCACCACAGCACGAAACTCTTTCTTCGCTGGTAAAATTTAAACACCGAATGAAAACAATCGAACATAACCTCAAAGCGTTTGTATAAACATAGTGCAAAACTACACCAACACATACGTGAAGCATGTTGAGTAGTTGCACGACAGCAATGCAAGGAAAAAGTGTATGAGAATATATTGGACAAGGTGTAGGTTTGCAGTTTAACAAAGATCCTTACGCCCGGCAAAATAAGATTTTAGTTGAAAAGTTAAGTGCGAGGAATAAGAAGCAGTAGATATATTGCTATTGACATTCTCACTTCTCGTGCGTCCGACTTGATTCGTGTAGGCACTCAACTTCGCGTTCTACTATAGATGCACTAGTGTGACACTGTTACATGTACAACAACGAACTATGTCCACGTGCAAGAAGTCAAGACATTTCCCTTATGAGAAACACCAGATCAGGATTCAAACCAAGATCGTCAGATGAGTAAAGACCCAATTGCTATCTTCAAGCCAGTGTCGACTTAAAAAGTAGAGATGTTACGGAATTTTGTTCAATATTACCAAGCGAAATTTTGACAATTGATCTGCATGTAACGAAATGTCATTTTCACTTACGCAATAATCGAGCGGAATATTTTTCCGAAGGTAAAAATGACAGCTCCCATTAGTTTGCGTGAAAACCTTACAAATTCTAATTTTATTTTTCGATCTTTTCAGGTGGATACTGCTGCAGAAATTTCTTTTCGATTCTTTACTTTTCCGTTTCAGTCAACGGAATTTAACATGGCTTTGGGATAGAAAAAGATATTTCTTTTGAACACGATACCGACCTTTCATGGTGAGGAACTAAAGAAATATCGTCCTTCCTGTAGTGAAGTGTATAGAAAATTGGTCGAGTTAAAGGTTGTCCACATTATAATTGCAACACACAAAGCGATTTGCCAAGAATCCTTCTTTTGTCTTGAAATTTTCGAAGTATCAAATAAAAGATCATTGCTAAGTTTTGCCATGTTCACTGTATTCAACATAATCATAGTTAAGCGGGAGCGCCAGGTGAGGCCGGCCGTGTCTAAGAAGCAGGCAATCACACAGCAGTATGTATGATTAAGATAGGTCAGGTTTCCTCATTAGAGAGACTTTCAGCAGACCACTGTGGCTTCCCTCGTGAGGGCCTTGCTGAAGACGTCCCATATGCTGTCCGACATTCCAAAAGACTGACGTGGCCGCTCGTGGCCCAAAAAAGCAGCTTGAGTGGAAGGGTCCATTTCCGAACACAATGCGACGCTCTGTGTGCCCAGACCGAAGGCGCGGCAGTATCCACTGCTGTTGGTGGTCAAGAAGGTCCTCCCAGTGGTGGACAGGACCTTCTACCGCAAACAGACGTCCGACTTCATCTGATTTACCTGTGTTTCCCCTGTGGTTTTCCTCAAGATATCGAGTAGCAATAACCTAACGGATGGCGCCACAGTTTTGTTTTTATTAGTATAGGAAAAATGGGTTGCCAATAAAACTGTCAGATTTAATGTACCAATAAGTTGACTAGGCGGCGCTGCTGTGCCAGATTATTCAAATGTAATTAGATTTAAAATTTTACACAACCAATTTGAATTATTTTGTTCGAGCTAGAACGTCTGTCTGCGCTTCTTCTTTGCGCATATACGGATCCCGGAACTGTAACCATTCGCTCGCTACTCCAGGCCTTTCAGATTATTTTTGAAAACCACTTTTTTTCTGTCGACTCCTGGGCTTGTGTATTATGATTGCCTGGACCCAAGGGTGGTTTGGGATTTCTGAGCCGAGGGTCGCCACAACGCTGGTTGAGTCGGAGAAGACAGCGATTAAGCAGTCAGATGAAGAAGTTACCGCCAGCCAGACAGCTAGAGCTTCGGCCAAACAAATTGAATACTGTATAGGAAGCTGCTGAAACTGGGCGAAGTGCTGGCTGGTGATTCCGATGCTAACCCTCTCTCTTTTGGCGGAGCGATCCGTGTATCGGACGCGGTGTACGGAAAATCGAAAATCCACAAGCTCAGTCCTAAAGGCGGAGAATGTCATCGATGGCCACAGTCCCGTGCATGGCTTCCCCTAGGTGGAAACCTCCATTGCTGGACTCGGTGGTTTTTGCTAGGAATCCGGCAACTAGATGGCAAATGGCGAACGCAATGTAGTGTCGGAATAAGAGCAGCCCTGTTTCCACGCACGCTGTTACCCTGGTGGTTGGTGAGAGTAGGCCTGAGATGATACGGATAACTGTATTATTGTTATTTTTTCCTATGTTCGGGACATAAACCACTGAAACCAGTAATTTTTTATATTATATCAAGTTACTTCATCACCATTGAGAAATGATGAAGAATTTGAAGTTGTTACAGTTGTCATAGCTTGTTTTACTGGCAATGCATCAAGTTTTGTTGAAAGTTTCCGCTATTTAAATCCTTTGCGGAGTGAGAGCACTCTTCAAAGACGCGCCCCTTAATCAGTCAAAACCTGTCTCATTGCAAAGAAAACAAACAACTTCGATACTGACCATGCATCAGAACCCTAGTACTAACCACTTCACGTTATAGAACATCAAATCTAATAAATAAGCATTCGCCGACTTGAGTACCACATCGATATTCAGTCGCTCCATCTCCGAGTAATGGGCCGACGCCAAATCCGGCCAGAACACCGCGTCTTCGCCCATATGGTATTTCTTGAAGAATGATGCGACTTCCGGCAGGCATTTCGTACTATAAATTTCCCCGTTCATGGCCTGTCCGGAGCGAAAGAAGAGCGGCTTTGACATCCCCTTCTTGCTGATTGTCAGCCACAGCAGCACTTTCTTGGGTAACTTGGTGTGTGAAATAAACTTCACCTCGGAGCTCCCTTCCTTCGTGGGGGAAGTAAAATACGAAGTGCCCTTGTTATTCGTTGCAATCCAGGGTGAGATAGATCTCGTCGTCCATCACCACCGCCACGTCGCGGTTCGCCGGGAAAATCGAGTTGACCATTTTATTCAGTCATTGCCCGAAGCTCCAAAACCAGTGGACGTGACTTCTGCTTCCCGACATGTTCGCTAGGTACTTTTTCACTGTTTGGCCGGTTGAACCGACCTCCCGGCCAAGCGCACGCAGCGATCGGTTGATCAAAACGTCAAACAAAAGGGTATTTATTCAGCTTTCAACCGATTTATAACAAGTCATTACATTTTACCGTTTCCAACGAACTGTCACACCTTACTTGTGATCGATGTCATCATGATCTGCACAGTCTGCACAGTGACACTGTACCGGCGAACTTATTCCACTTTAAACGCATTTGTTGTGCATTTGTTAATTCTTGTTACCGCATCCTCAACGTTTTCGGTTGAC
Organism: Aedes japonicus; assembly: GCA_034211315.2. Classification (NCBI taxonomy): domain Eukaryota; kingdom Metazoa; phylum Arthropoda; class Insecta; order Diptera; family Culicidae; genus Aedes; species Aedes japonicus. The sequence continues at coordinate 378,432 of JASCZW010000338.1, read as the reverse complement.
AATAGTCCAATTCGGAGGATTAATCTCTGTTGCGATAAAATTAACATTGTTTGCAGCATACCATTCTAGTACCTCCTTAGAAGAGAGGCAGCTGGCTAGATCCGATCAAAACATAACGTTGATCTGGTGTTGCCAAATGAAGGGTAAAATACGCTTTTTCAGACACTCTTTAATGTAAACCTTCGACGTCATTGTGTGAGATGTGTTGAAAACCTTGGTTTTAAGGCCACAACTGCAGATTTCTTGCCAAATCATTACTTTCCGAGCAGATTTATCAGCAAAAACAAATTTATACCTGGAAGGGACATCCCCACGGCCAGTTGTCAACTAAAATTTTCGTCCGGGGATATGCTTACAATCTTAACTTCAATTCAGCTAACAGTTCACTAAAAAAACAAACGCATTAGACTACACTAGAGGATTCAAACAAAAATGTACTACCTACCAGGTTAAACAGGAACTTTTGGATTTTAAGATAACAAAAACAACGAACGAAGTGCGCCCTTAACAGGTAGAACATGAAATACTAGGCCTACTATGATGTCCCCTTCACGTCGAACACATGACTGGAGAAGCCTGGAACTTGCAGACGAAGTAGGCCTATCTGACAAAGGATAAGATTTTCTTAGTAGAATTTAAAGGAATTCGCTCGGATTTACTATGGATAGCTTGAGGTGTTTCAGTTTTTTTAAAAGTTGTTAAGTGTCAGTTTAAGTGTCATGTTAAGTGTCAGTTTAATATTTCCTAGTTTTCATCCAACCCCTTTTATTGATCTCCGTTTTGGATCTGCTGAAGAGCAGTTTTATAAGGATCAATTGCTTTGCAATAGATAATAGGCTAGAAATTCTTGGAAATTCATGGAATTTAAAGGCCAGAGAAATAAGTTTATTTTACCATCGACTCAATGAATGATGTTGAAGAATGATTTCCCGACTGCCATTATTCGAAGAGTGAATACCAACCTGTATTTCCATAAAACCTCACCTTCACGGGGGCATTGAGCTGAGAGTCATCGGTCATTATAAGTAGCAAAAATGGGTAATAGTAGTAAATAAATGCTAACAGTAGTAAATAATGCTTTGAATACTAGAATATTACGGGAAGAATGACCGTTGAAATATAAGTATTATCCCAGGTGTGAAGTTAATTCCTCGGAGCTGTCACCACTGACGCCACTGAATTATACTTAAGATATATCAGGAACGTGATTTGTAAGTGCTTCGTAAAAATTTCGAATATAGCTACGTATGAACTAAAACCAAATAATAAAATCTTTTGCTGGCAATATTTCGTACATAATTTATTATAAAAGTTGTTTACATTTCATTAAACACATCCCGTGCGTCATTGAAAAATCAAAACAAAATCTTCAGAGATATACATAATGAAATCTGATCGACACTGAAAAGCCTAGCTTATTATAAACCCGACTCTTCATTCGTCTGGCTATAAAATTCTATATGGAACACATCGGACATCTTCTAAACATTAACATTTCTCCGCGTGCCTTGATAATATGATAACCTAACAACAATCTTACTGCTAATTACCGCACTGAAGCGAATACTTTGGTTGGATCCTTGAGCTACTTATAACTTAAACTTAAATCAATTGAAATCATCTAGTTTCCACCTTTGAAATGCAATCGTTTTCATCTCCAGAATAAACAGCACTAGTAGCGATAGACTCGGCGATTGAACAGCTTCTGCACCGGTCGGTAATTGTTGACCATCGGGCCACTCTTGGACTTGATCTTGCGGAACCTTCTGATCTCGACCGGGGTGATGAGCAATGGTTTCGCCGAGACTATCCACGTTACCGTCTCCAGGCAGGGTGGCGTCGTCAAACTGCCTTCGTACGAGAAGTACGGCCAATCGATGTCACCGATCAAATCGTACAGCGGGAAGGTATCGATGAACTGAATGTTGAACTCCGAGTCCGGTGTGATGACTTCTTTCAGGAAACGTGTCCACGTATTCAGCGGTTCGTCGCTAATTTCGTACATATCGTAGAATAGACCCATGACAACTAATCCATCCACTTCATTGCGAGCATCTTCAAATGATGAGTAAAGAGCGTTGTAGAATACAAGATGAAGTTCCATTGGGTAACGATGGGAGTCTAGCACATGCTCTGAACCGACAGAACTGTCGGAACCCCAATGGAAGTGAAACTGTTCGAAGTAGTATTTAGTCTTCAGTGGACCTCCCCGAAGGAATGGCCGCTCTCCGTTACGCCATACATAAGTAAATTTGGCCGAATGACCATCGTTCTGCAGTTTGATCGATTGAGGAAGATTGGTTTGTCCAACTAGTTGTAATGGTCGCTTGTTTCGCACGAACAGAGCACTACTTGTGTTCAACATAATCGGACTCTGGAACTTCCCGCCGCACTGCGGCGCAATCTTGTCCCAATTCGATGGACCATTCTTGTCCTTGTCCTTATAGGAGAACTCTGTTCCTCCCGCAGCTGCGTCCCTTTGCCGATCCCGAACCAGCGAGAGGCTATTGCTGCGTCGGGTTGTACTATCGCGGGAGTAGTCGAAAAAGAAATCTCGATTTGGCACATTCAAGCCGAACCGAGCGCGACTTGGCGACGGGTTGTAGTCCACTTCGGTGCTGTCGTAATCTCCGAATAACCCACCGCGATGACTGTCGTCATTGCGAAACGACACCGCTCGTCTCGGAGTGGCCGTTGGGAAATCGTCATCATGCTGATCTCGATGGATGTCCAGTCCTGTGGAGGAAGATACGGATAAGAGGGAGATTTTAGATTTTTTTTATTTGAGTGGCAATTATCTTAACTGGTTACAAGTTTATCCATTAAAACACAACCTTTCAGAAAAATACGAATTATAAACACTGTCTAAAGGCTGGTCAACGCATGTCAAATGAAACAAAACATGCTGGAAAGCTAACACTTTTTCTCTGACAACCAAATTGGCAATATTCGATTGGTTGCCGAATTTGACAGTTCATTTGGTTGCATAAGACAAGCATTGGCCAGTCTATGTACATTGTTTATAATATGAGCGCAAAAATAACCTAACCATTTGTTAGAATGCTCCTATAAAAGTTGGTTTCTTAATTTATTACTCTTCTAACTTGTGTGTTTAGCTTTGATAGAAAGTGAGCCAATGTTATGACAAATGTGAAAAACCCAACACTATTTCGTAAGTACAATAGACCCCCAATGGAAGTGATGCCTTTAAATCTGAAGAGTATACTTTTCTATAGGGCGTATTATTTTTACGACCACTATTTTCACTGTGGTGAATACCTATTTGACTCTCTGTTCCCCAATCCGATGTTTTTCTTCCGTGGTGAGTTTCACGTTAACTTATTAGCTCTTCACTCCTATAAGAAATCCCATAAGCAGATGTCCGTGATCCACCAGAAAGTCTCGTATAAGTGTCAAGCCTAGCGTAAAAGGGCAATGTCTTCAAAACTGATATAGATGTGTCAGAAACTATTACAGTTGTATTGACAAGACAAGATTACGAAAATAGACAATCGGACCTTCTGGTCAATCATCGTGGTAAAAAGGTAAATCTCAGTGTTGCTTTATGTACTCGAAATGAACCTTGAAGAGAGAACTTTCAACGTTTGTTTCTTAATGTTTTTGATTTGGGAATGGATCCTATCCAAATGGAAAGAGCTGCTACGGATTACGCAGTTCATCTGTCTAGGCTATGGTGACCCATGAGAAGTAATGAGATGAATAAAGATAAAACCACAATTTTCAACTCGAACCGTGTGACGCTTTTATTTTTATTTCAAGGTAGTGGAGCCAAACTAGCTGTGGCTGAAGGGCTCCTAAATAAAGATAAATAATAATAACAATAATATTTCAAGATAAACAAAATATGTCTGCAACCACAGCAACAATTCCAACATGTTTTGATACCATAAAAGAGGAGCAGTGATTGGCTGGTCCAAACGAAATTCATTTTGTGCATTCTACGAATTAGGTATAACGAGACCATTTTAACTACGAATGTTGCGTTCAATCTATGATTTATGTATTAAATAAACGAAAACTGTGTTTACTTACAGAACAAGCGTTAGTGATTTTGAGAAAAACTAATTTTACAGTGTTATTATGTGAAAATTTTAAACCACCAAGGAAAAGAATTGAAAAATGTGAAGTATCTCTAGGATTAAGAAGAGTTTTAAAATAATGCAAAACGTTTTTAGCATTTAAAGTATTAAAAGTGGAATTTCAGGAGCATCAAACGCTGAGTTGAAAAGCAGAATTTAGTAAAGTGAAGCGATGCGACTGAAAATATTGTACACTAATCCCACGGTTATATCTAGCTGTAAACCAATGTTTTGTATACTTTAATTGTTATGTTACGTATTCTCCGTGCGTGGAGTAACGATTATGATGTAGAAGGAGATGTTCGCTCATCACCATGAGGCACCAAGAGAGGACATTAATGTTTATGCTAGAATGAAAGATATGAAGAAAAAGTGATGAAAGTTCCGTCAGTGTACGGCAGGTTGGAAATAGAACAGATGTTTTATTTAAATTGAGCGAAAGGGCATGTATACAGTGGTACTCGAACCAAAGACGTCATCTTTTGCCTAACATACCATTGCGGGGTAGGCCGAGGCACGGACAAGTCCGCCACCTCAACAGGCCTGTAATGCCAAATTGATCTCCTGAGGCGTCTAATAGTGAAATTTTGCATATGTTTCATCATCCATGACAATTCACGACGATTTTCTACTCAGTATACCATCATACAGCTTCCGAGCTCACGGTTTAATATTTCCAGCCTGTTTTTCACTCCTTTTCGGCATCTTCTGCTTCTTGAAGGTTTTTAGATGGATTCTTGCTTTGGAACGTTGAACGTTACTCCTACTCGTACACAGTATTTGGACACGTATTTTGGAAACATCTCGAACATAACTGCTATTTTTTCCGAAAAAGGCTTCATGCCATTCCGGTCCACCTTCCGGTCCAATGGTCTTGGTTTTCACCCACATTCAACCACATTCGACCACAAAAAAAAAACGTAGGTGTGTTTTAATTTAACCTTTAGATGGGAAGTCTCCTCCCTTAGCTCAGGGAGAAACCTGCCTCCAAAAACTTCCTCATGCCAAATTAAGTCCTATTTGTTAGGTTAGTTCTCAAGTTATGCCAAAATTTGTGTTTCATTTGTGTGGGAGCCCCCGTCTAGAAGGAGGCGGAGTCTCAAACCACCATAAGAACCTTCCCCAGCTCCAAATACCTGTGAACCTTATAGTCTCGAAAACTACTGAACCGATCGGCGTGAAATTTTGTGTGGAGTGGTATTCGGAGCCGGAAAAGGTTTAATGATAGTTAGAGACCCCTCTTATCTCTTAGAGGGGGAGCTCCCATACAAATGAACACGCAAATTTCTGCATAACTCGAGAACTAATCAAGCAAAGGAAACCAAATTTAACATGTGAGAGTTTTTGGAAGCAAGAAATGTTTCTATGGTAGTTTGAGAGCCATCCCATCTCTAGAAGGTGAGGCACTAGGCTGATGCAAAATTCGAAATATTTGCTCCCCTAAGCTTAATCCCCTAAGCTTAATCGACGCCAATTTGGGTCCTGATAGTCCCCAAAAATTTTTAACACATTTGGTTTTAATTTGGCTTTGCACACGCTATTCAAAGTTTGTATGGGAATTAGTATGAAGAATCTCAAACTTACATATCCTGATCCCTAACATCTTGATATTATGTCCTTAAACCAAATTTTATAAAGATTCATATAGTGTAAGTTGTCAACTATCAAAATGCCGAAGACACCTGACATGTAAATTTTATACAAAAATAGTTATTCAACAAATATAATAATAAGAAGTAAAAATATGTAATGTACATAAAATACATAAATATAAAATATATAAAATATATATAACAATATAAATCAAATAAAATACATAAAATATATAAATATAAAATATAAAAAACATATAAATAATCAGAAAACAAAAATAAAAATAGAACATCATACCTAAAGTGTGTATTTTATGGTTTATTGAATAACTATTTTTGTATAAAATTTACATGTCAGTTGTCTTCGGCATTTTGATAGTTGACAACTTACACTATATGAATCTTTATAAAATTTGGTTTAAGGACATAATATCAAGATGTTAGGGATCAGGAAATGTAAGTTTGAGATTCTTCATACTAATTCCCATACAAACTTTGAATAGCGTGTGCAAAGCCAAATTAAAAGCAAATGTGTTAAAATGTTTTGGGGACTATCAGGACCCAAATTGGCGTCGATTAAGCTTAGGGGAGCAAATATTTCAAATTTTGCATCAGCCTAGTGAGGCACTCATACAAATGATGCAGAAGTTTCTGCAGAACTCAAGAACTAATCAAGCACATGGAACCAAATTCGGCATGTGGGATTTTCTAGAGGCAAGAAATGTTTCTATGGAAGTTTGTGACCCTCCCCTCTCTAGAAGGGGAGGCTCTCATACAAATGGAACTGAAATTTCAGCATAACTCGAGATCTAACAAAGCAAATGGAGCCAAATTTTACATGTGTGAATTTTGAAGGCAAGAAATGTTTCTACGGTGGTTCGAGACCCCTCTCTCTCTGATAAGGACGATACAGATGAAACACAAATTTCAACATTATTATCCCTACTATTATGAAAAATTTTATGCAGGGGTTTTGGGGCCGAAGAATGTTCTTATGATGGTTCGAGACTCCTTCCCCGTCTAGAAGGGTGGGGGGGGATGGCTCTCATACAAATAAAATACAAATTTCTGCAAAACTCGAGAACTAATCAAGCAAATGGATCCAAATTCGGCATGTGGGGGTTCTTGGAGGCACAATTTTATGGTGGTTCGTTCTCTTCTTCTCTTCTTTTTGGAGAGAGGGGTGCTCTCATACAAATAAAAAAAAACTTTCAACCGAACATGAGAATTATCATGGTCTGGTCATGGTCTGATAGAAGTTTGAACCCCTTCTTAGGCAAAAATGAGGAATGCTTGGGTGACTCTCAGGGCTACATTATAGACAAGAAGTTAATGAATGGTTATGCAAGAGAAAATTACGTTCAAACTGACAGGATACGGCTTAGATTGAAGATACATGTTTTGTCTGTGAAATGGTTCTACATAGAAAGAAAAACCATGGCAGAAACTAACGATCCGAGGTTAAAATTAAGGCAACAGTCCCACAAAATGGTTGCACTAAGGAACATTTTGGTAAAAATTTACATTGCAAAAATATAAACATATGCAATGCACATATTTATAGAAAATGAGTTTTCATTTTCATTCAAAATTGTTCTATCTTTTCTATAGCCTGTACACGTTAAATTTTGGACACTTTGCTTTCAGTGTAGTTTTGAATCATTTCAAGGATCACTGAAACGTTTCAATTATATGACAGCTAACACCCACAACTTTTTTTCGTGGTACAACATGTTTACATTCTAGTAGAATTTGGTAAAATGGTGTCGAATCAAAAACTACCAAAAAGTACCGTGTTTAGTGTTTGCAAATTGCTTGACCAGCGCTTGACTGTGCAATGCACAGTGTTCCAGAATGCGACTTTAGCCGAAAAGATACATTTTCAGCCTAAGTTTGAAGTTTTGGAGCAAAATTTTCTTGTTCTTATTAACAATACAGATTGGCGTTAATGAAAACTAGGGTGGTCCTTATTTTCAGAGATATCGAAAACCTAACCTTTTAATTTGCAGAAATAAAGGCATATAATATTCGGAAGAGTTGTAGAATAAATAATGTCAAGCAACTTTAATTGTATAATTTTTTTTTGTACCTTTTGATATGACCAAATTAGAGCATTTTTTTTTCCTACGTAGCTTAGGCTGCCCTGGGATGCATAGTTGACGTAAGCGCCAAGACGACCAAAATTCACTTTTTTGTTTTTTTGCATTCTCTACCCTATAATACATTGCCTCCAAGTAAAAACAAACATAGTTTCTTCGAAAAATTGTGAGATAAATCGAAAAGAACGGTTTGGCGTAAGCACCGTTTGGTCGCATGAATGACGTCTCTCCACATATATGTTGACCCATAGCTATGCACAGCTGATCGTACACATCACGAGTGGCTGTAGGCGATGTTGAATGTACCAGGGAAAGCAGATTAGAGATTACATACATCTGCTACGATCAGTGGGGATACTGTATCCCTCATACTGCCCTAATAGACATCTGGAGTTGAAAGTGGGATAAAATTGAGGGATTTTTTTCCTTAGCGAGAAAGTGAAAAGGGATGAACCTGCAATTCTGATATATAATCAAAACCACAGGTAGTAAAATTGCATAAGGAACTAGTAGGTGGGTGTTGAAATTGACGTCATCATTTATTGTTCACGTTCCGAAAGCTCACAGCTTTCCGAGTAATTAGAAGACCGCCATAACACCACCTCGGCCTTCCTTAGGGTCTTCAAAAGCTCTGCGTGTATGCGCGTAGGATTACAAAGCAAGGCCAATCTGAAGGTGCCTGGGTTCAATTTCTTGAATTTAAAAGAACATTCAAAGGAATCTGACGGCTTCATTTCGAGAACCAGTGGCTTAAAGCCATCCCCTGAATTTCTCACTCAGTTGACAAAATCTGGAAAATTGTGAATCTTTTCCAGGAACGTTTCTCATCGTGCGCTCAGCCGATGCGTGAAATGAATCCGCTAACATATAAGTATGCCCAGGCTCAAGGTACGTAAAATTAATTTGAGCAGTTTCAATCATAGGCGAGTTGATGAGTTAAGCCAACAGCACCATCAAATACCAATTTTTGTTTTGTCCTGAACAATTGTCCAGCCACAAAGTAAGGACGGCGTTTGGGCCAAGAGAAGAGAAAAAAATATTTAAAAACGCTGGCATTGTGATAAGCTTTCCGTCCTGCAATTACATCGTTCCACAGAAAGGTATAAACGGGTCCATTTAGAGAGCCTCCAAGGGGAGCAAGTGTTTTTTTGAATGCGATGATTCTTTTGCAAAAAATAACACTTCTTTGAATGATTCCATTCTTGGACCAGCTGGACCACCGGCAGTCATAAAATGAGATATAAGTAATTCACAACGACTGATATACATGAAAAGTTACCTTTTGAAGATGAACAGAAGAAACCGACTTGATGATTTAGGTATTGACCGACCGCTATCGTATTCATCTTGTCCAGCAATCGCTCGCGATACGTGATCCTTCCAACTCAAACACAACTCGCATTGAACTTCGTTCGTTGTTGATCCTCCTTGATCATATATAGCAAAGTGAACTGTCTGCTCTTCGTGAACACGATGAGCTTGATAACGTTCGCACTCTTCATGCCCTAATTGGGTAAATTTTATGTTCAGGTCTCTCAGCACCTTACAACACCTTGAAACTTTTCGTTGGTATTCGGGAAGCCAATCGGCGAGAGCCTAATGAACGACATTTTATTCAGACCACAGCAGCCTGGTTTTTACGCCAAACTATGAGAATAAACGTTCAGTAATATGCCTGTTTATTCGCATAAGTTGGCGTATGCGTTTTAAAGATGATAGAAAAATGAAACTATTCTAATTATCTTGCTGGCCCGCTTTTATTAGTAAGACTTCATCAAATGGACAGAACATTTGGCCATATATGTTGGTATACATTGCATTTCAGCTTAAACTCGGAAAAACGCGTTTTCTCAACTATGCATCCCAGGGCAGTAGGGTGTCCCTATAAAAATCAGTTTTTTATGTAACTTTTTTATTTACATTTTTTTAGCAAAGTTGTCTTGCCATTGATTCTTAAACAATATTAGTTACATTTCTTGGTGTGCTAAAATTGTCTTTATCGTCTATATGCCAAACAAAAGTTATTATGGTTTTTGTAAACATAATAGGGCTTTTTCAAATCTTGGTTTGTCTTGTTGGGGCAGACCCAAACAATATTTCTCACAAAATTTGAAAGAATTTTTATTATTGCACATTATGTCTGAAAACTGAAGATAGGTTATTTTTTTTAAAATTGAGTAAAACACATTTGAGAAGGGCGTGATTTTATAAGAAAATCGTTAATTACTTACTAACGGTAAGAGATATCGGCAAGATTTACACGTCAAAACTTTTAACGTTTCAAGTTATGAAAATCATCTGAATACAACGTTGATGGAAAATTTGACATAAAAAAATTAGAGCACAAAACTGTTTTTTTCTGTAGGGACACCCTAAATTATCTAAGAAAAGCTGTCCTGAAGAAAGTTTTCACTTCCAATATTAATTATGAGTAATTTCGCTATAGGATTTTTTTGCAGTTTGATCATAGTAGCAACCGCTTTCAGTTAGTTACGCTAGTTAGAACTTGTTGATGAGATCACATTTTCTAAATAATGTATGCCTTTATTTCTGCAAATAAAAGAGTTAGATTTTCGATATCTCTGAAAATAAGGACCGCCCTAGTTTTCATGCACACCTTAAGAAGTGCCTTGTTATTAAAAACAACTTTGTGGTAGGCAATTTTGCTCCACAACTTCAAACTTCGATTGAAAATGTATCTTTTCAGCTAAATTCGCATTCTGGACCACTGCGCAATGGAAGGCCAACAGCAAACCAAACCAAAAAGTATGCCCCCGTCAAATGGACAAAAATATCGTTGCAATTATTGAGAAAAATCCCAACCTTTCTGTGTGATGGCAAAGTTGGGAAGTCAAAATCATATGTGAAAAATGTAAAGCAGAGGCACGCCCTCGCAACGAAACATATATTCTCGAAGACTTTCGTCAGCTTCCGAGTCTGATTTTCATAACGCAATGGAAAGAAACGTCGTTGCCGAGTATTTTCGGACTTAATTCCCCAAGAAGTTTTTGGTTTGGCAGGCCATATGTAGTTGTGGTCGAAAATGCAAATGTTTCGTTTCTATCGGCACTATCAACAAGTATGTGTACAAGAAAAAATATCAGCAAAAGTTGATTCTACCGTTTATAAAAAAGCCACGAGTGTCCAGCTCTGTTTTGGTCTGATATGTTCTCTTGTCACTATGCAGAATCCGTTCTGGAATGGTATAAGGCACAAGAGGTCAAACACGTGCCAAAAATAACCAATAACTGTCCAGAACTTGGCCCTACAAAAAAAAAATATTGGGCACCGGTTAAGCGGAAACGCTTTGCAACTAAGAAGAAAGCAAATAGGAACGACGATTTCAAGAGAAGATGGAAAACCGCGACCGCTTGCGTTTCTGAGGATATTGTACGGAATCTGATGGCCCTGCCGTTCGGTTCAGAAAGAAGTATGGGCGCGTTCTGGTCGCGGCAGATTTAAAGTCTGAGCAGGCTGCAAAATTAACGTGCTGATCACGTTAACATGTGATGGGGGATCATTGCCCTGATGTTCCCACATGTAGTACGTAGTATAAAGTATTTCTTGTCTTTTATAACCGAACATGATGGAATTGAGTAAACGAGTGGAAACTTATCGGGAATAATCCATATGACCATATACCATATGACATTGTGCATAGGTCAGCATACTCAGCTCTACAAAAGAAGAAACACCGAGACGACACAGAGCAACTAGTACAGAACGGTATATAACCCTAACCAATTTTATTTACAGCCAAATTTACCAACGCAGCAGCAGTAACGCAGTAGCAATCAAATGACCACAACAAAACATACTAAATAACAATGAAATAATATGTAACGTGGAGACCATCAGGGCATCCAAGTGAAACGATTTAGATAGGGATCACGAGACTGCCTGCTCCCTATTCTTAACATTTCGGGGAACGAGTGTGAGCTCTTCGACCCCATCTATTGGAATTATTCTGTCAATCGAGGGCGCGATTCTATTGCTGAGTGTGTGAACTTGCTTTTGGAAGGAAATTCTCTATCCTATATTCGCGTAAACGTTTTTGGCCCTTTATACAGGAGCTTGATGATCACAAACAACAATAGAATTCTGATCAAATTGTTTTTCAGGTTATTCCTCTGCTTTGGAAAGTTACCTTGCTACAATAGATGGTGGTATCTCATCATCCTCATCATAATGACATCTTATGTGCTCCCTATAATAATAACAACATCAGAAGTTTTCAAAGTCAAGTAGGCTAAACAATTGCTACATTAACAAAAAATCATCTCAGCAATCGTTGCTTTTATTAGGTGTTCATTTGACATTTGTTTGCTGGTCAGCGAAGAAAATTTCAATGGTTGTTCCAAAAACATAATTTCAAATCATCAACTGTGGAGACAAGTGTCGCCAAATTCCAGCCTTTTGAGACGCCATCAAAAATGCCTCGACCAAACTCCCGCAAAAATCGATCATCTAAATTTCAGAAGCCTCCGACTGCTGTACCTCGCGCAGCAGTTTTCGATTTAGACGATCGCATCGTGAAAAAAAAATCCTTTTCCAAAGATGAGTGCCCCGTAGTTGTGCAAACAACTGAAACAAATTTCAATAAAGATACAAGCATTCCATCTCAATCACCAGCTATTACTGAAGACCGTTTGCCAAAGGAACAAGTCAGCCAGGATATCCTGCAGCGAAATGGTTCAGAAATTTCTAACAAACCATCCAGTGTCAAGGTCGGAGCCAATATATTCAACCAGGCTATAATTAACTACATTCACGAGGAAAACAACATGCCCAGTTCAACAGGCCGCGAGGGTGATAACCCAAAGAAAATTTACTGCTGTTGTAGTTTCCTAAATATCTGCGAAAAGGAAAGTAGTAGTGAGAAGCTCAAACGGAGATTTCCGTGGGAGGCTTATTTGAACGTCTGTAGTGCTGGTGAATTATGACCACCTGTTAGCCATTTGTTATGGGCAGCAATTCCACAAGGACATTATAGAATTCAGTTACTTTGAGTAATGGATGAATGTTATCAAAAGATTATGGACGGAGTTGAAAAAAATCATAGTTCGAGACAAATGTGAGTTATAATGTATCGTTGTAATGTACACAGATAAAAAGAAACACTGAATTTTCTGCGTTATCTAATGCACATAAAGGGAATGCTAGATTTGCCAGAAAATAATGGGATATTTCATGTAAATGTAACCCAGATAACGCCTGAATCTAGCCTGTTGTATGAAAGATTTCAAACATTGTTGTATGGTACATGAAAAATTGCAAACAATTTCGTTGTTTACGTCTCCTTTGGCTTAGAAATAAACGAACGGGAATTTTACACGCTTGTTAAAATTAATTATTTTTTTCTGTGTAATTATTCGATAATTGTGGATCGATGCTTTGTCATTTTTTCCAATCAGAAGTTTTTTTCGCGGTGCAATTCGAACGTTCACAGAAATACAAAATGGAAGAAGAAAGAAGAAAAATAATTGTGCGCAATCATTTGCAAAACCCTTCGTGGTCTGGACCAAACTTGCCAAAGTGTTGGATTTTCCCCGAAATACCGTTTTTTCGACGAATCGCAAGCTTTAAAGCAAGCGTTGGGCGGGTACTGTCAACCATCAACTGCGGAACAAAGTCATCAAGAACATTAGGCCCAACATCTCAGACCATGATTTGGCCAAAAAGTTTCGCGCCGAACGCAGTAAATTCAATAAACTGCCTCCTCATGGATGATGAAACCTATATAAAGGCCGATTTCAAACAGCTACCGGGACAAAAAAATTACTTGACTACGGCTCGGGGAGATGTTCCTGCCAAATTCAAGTTTGTGTTTGGCGATAAATTTGCGCGTAAATACATGATTTGGCAAGGCATCTGCGGTAGGAAGACCAAGGTTTTCATCACCGATAAGACATTTAATTCAGAATTGTACAGGACGGAATGTCTCCAAAAGCGAGTTTTGCCATTCATCAGATCCCACAATTAACCTGTCATGATTTGGCCAGATCAGTGCTACAGCAGTATGAAACCAACGGGATTCAGTTTATACCGAAATAACTCAACCCACCATACTGTCCCCAACTCAGACCGATAGTGAGATTTTGGGCATTCATGAAGAGGAAGCTGAAGGTGAATGGCAGTGTAGTCAAAAACATCATTGAATTGAGAACCAAGTGTGATACAATTGCCAAAACGATGGATTAGAATAATGTGTGCCGGTTGATGAAACGTAAGGCCTGTACTGGAAAAAAATGCATCATTTTTTTCCGTGTGTAACTTTTTTTTATCCGTTGATGAAATTGATGAAAATCTGGGTAAAACTAGTTTGGAGTGAATTGTTTACATGTGCCATAACATTTCATAACAATCGGTTTGGTGGTTATTGAGATGTCATCGAAACAAGAAGAAAATCGCCAGAGAATTTTGCGCGCCGTCATGGAAAATCCGACTGCGAGCATGAGATGGATAGGAAGACAACTGAGAATGACCCATACGACTGTGTCCTGGTTGGTAAAATCGTTCAAGTAGTCCCAGCCGACCGAGCGGCTTGCTGGAAGTAGAAGAAAATCGAAGGTGTTGGATTATTTCAAGCGTAATCCGAACCTTTCGATTCGCGACGTGGCTCTGAAGGCAAAGTGTTCCGCCTGGTTCGTTCAGCAAACCATGAAACGAGCTGGGCTTCGTGTATTCAAGGTCCACAAGGCACCGAACCGGCGTGATCAACAAAACACGGCGGACAAATTCCGCGCAAGGAAGCTGTATCAAGAGTGGTTTACGAAACCGATGTGTGTGGTTATGGATGACGAAACCTACATCAAAGCAGACGCAAAGCAGATACCGGGGCTGGAGTTCTACGTTGCCAAATCACGGTTCGTTGTTCCAGAAGACACAAGGAAGAATAAAGTGGACAAATTCGCCAAAAAAATACTTGCTCTGTCAGGCCATGCGGTAAACTGAGTAAACCGTACATCACAACGGGTACCATCAACAGTGAAATTTACCGCACCGAGTGCCTCCAGAAGCGTCTGTTGCCCTTCCTGCGGTCCCACGGAGGCGAGACCTTATTTTGGCCGGACCTGGCATCATGCCATTACGCGCGATCGACGTTGGATTGATACAGAGACAATAACGTTGTTTTTGTACCAAAAACCGGGGGTTGCACCAGAGATTCATCCGGTGGATAGATTTTGGGCCATAATGAAGGCCAAAGTTCGAAAATCGTCCAAGGTGTTTAAGAACGAGCTGGAGTTGAAGAAATAATGGATGAAAGTGACCAAAAAGGTCAGGTCCACCATTGCACAAAATGTAATGAGGGGTCTTAAGGGAATGGTGCGGGCTTTCAGCGATGGAAAGGAAGTTGAATAAAGTAATTGTGCCGAAACATAATCCATATGTATTAGTTCATTCCCTGAATCTGACTTAAAATAAATTTTTGGCGAACACTTTTATCTGGTGCATTTTTTTTTTTTTTGAGTACAGGCCTTATTCTAGAAAAAGTCCGCAATTTTTTTCGAAATCGAGATGATCCTTTTTTTTATTCTTCCTCTAAAAGTGGAACATTTTGATTTGATAAAACAGAATACTATTTTGTGAAAGGGCGAACACGAAATTATTGCGACACCGAAAATGTCATGCCAATTTTCTTATAATGTTTAGAATCAAACTAAAATTTTAGGGTAGTTTTATACATATATTTACTTCAAAAATCAAAAGAAAAGTTAATCGATGGAGCCTTGAGTGTAAAATTGAACGCATTTTTGCTTGATGAACTCCATCAAAGTCTTTACAGTGTCATCCGGTACCAGTTTCTCAGTTTTTTTTTTTCATTTTCTTAACATGTCCTTCTCGTCTTTGACTGTCTTCTTGCTCTTCCGAAGTTCCCGCTTCATCATTGCCCAGTACTGCTCAACCGGGCGCAGCTCCGGACAGTTTGGCGGATTCATGTCCTTTGGAACAAAATGGACAGAATTGGCCTCATACCACTCCAGGACACTTTTAGAATAATGGCATGATGCCAAATCTGGCCAAAATAGTGGAGCTTTGTCGTGCTGCTGCAAGAACGGCTAAAGGAGCTTCTCGAGGCACTCAGATTTGTAGATCTCGCCATTTACTGTGCCCTTTGTCACGAAAGGCTCACTCCTCAGTCCGCAAGAGCAGATGGCCTGTCAAATGAGATATTCGGAGGTGAACTTCGACATTTTCTTCTTCTTAAATTTGTCGTCCACATAGAACTTGCTCTTGCCGGTGAAAAACTCCAACCCCGGAATTTGCTTAAAATCGGCTTTTATATACGTTTCGTCGTCCATCACACAGCAGCCATATTTTGTCAGCATCTTCTCGTAGAGCTTCCGTGCCCGAGTTTAAGCCGTCGATTGTTGCCGCTCATCGCGGTTTGGGAAGTTCTGTACCTTGTATGTATGTAGTCCAGCTTTCTTCTTTGCATTCTGGACGTAGCTCTGCGACATGCCGATCTTTTTAGCCAAATCACGGCTTGAGACGTTGGGATTTGCTTTAATCATCCGCTTCACCTTTACCTCCGTCTTTTCGTTCTCCGATCCCGGTTTTCTTCCAGCTCCTTTGCCAACCGCTCCTGGAACCGCTTCAACACTCTGGAGACGGTTGAATGGTGAATGTTCAACATTTTTCCCAACTGCCGGTGCGACAGGTCAGGAAATTCCAGGTGTTTAGAAAGAATTTGTTCTCTCGACTCGCGTTGGTTCACCTCCATTTTCGTTGAATCGAAAAACACGAAAAAACTTCGAGTTTGACAGCATGTAAACAATACACATCAATGAGAAAGTGTGCAAAATTTCGTTGATTTTTACGCAATGGTAAAAAAGTTATGCCCTGTTGAATGTGTCGCAATAATTTCATGTTCGCCCTTTAATATATATCCGAAATATGCGCAACAGTCTATGTTTTAATTCTACCTTACTTTACAGAATCTGATGGCGAGAATTTTTCAGAAAGAAGGATTAACATCTCAGTCAACTGTATTTACTTTATATAGAACGCTATTATACTACAATAAACAAGCGGTTTTAATGAATTAAGCCTAGATTATTTTAGCTTTCGTTAACTTAGTAAATTTAACGTGAACAGACATTAAGTTTCTATGTTTTCTTATTGCTTGAAACATCGCTCCTAGTGTCAAAATTAGACACGAAGAGGGATATTTGAAGAGTAATAACGACTGTTCCAGAAAGTATAAGCACACCTTATTTTAACGGTCACTTTGAATATAATGAAATATTTCAACATGTTTGGACTGCGTCCTTTTGTTTGCACATTTCCGAATGACATAGCATCAAAAAAGTGCTCAGTTTTGTGTTACTTATCAAAATGCGCGGTCTTACTCCGGAACAACGAAAAAGTATCGTGCACAAATGGTGCACTGTGAGCGGACTCTCCTTGAGAAAATTGGCCAAGGAAGAGGGTGTAAGCGTCGGAGCGGTATGGTCTGCGATTCGAAAATATAGAGAACAGTGTACGTTTGAATATGCGCCGAAGAGTGGTCGGAAATCCGGTCCTGTTAGTCCGGATATCGATAAAAAGATCAGGGATGCCTACAAGCGAAAACCAGCGACTTCCGTTCGGGATGTTGCGAAAAAAAACCAGGGACCTCATCGAGTAACGTCATGCGTGCCAAAGAAAGACTTGGGCTAAAAACATACCGAAAGCAGAACAAACCAAAAAGGAATTCAAAACAGGCCGCGTCCGTGAAACCACGGGTCCGCAAACTCTACGATTCGTTTTGTATAGAAATTCTGGGTGTATAATAATGGACGATGAAACGTGAAACGTATGTGAAACTAGATTACAAAACGCTTCCCGGACCTCAATTCTATACTGTAAGCGAAGACAAAGACATCCCCGAAACGGAGAAGGCAATTTTTACCGAAAAATTCGGTAAGAAGATTATGGTTTGGCAGCCAATATGCGAGTGTGCTAAAACATCTAGTCCGTACATCACAACGGAGACGATGAACACTCAGAAATACGTTAAGGAATGTTTCCAGAAGCGATTATTGCCGATGATCAGGCAGCACGAAGGTCAAGTAGTGTTTTGGCCTGATTTGGCGTCATGTCATTACGCAAAGGACACTTTAGAATGGTACAAAAGTCAAAATGTTTGTTTCGTGCCGAAAAACATGAATCCGCCGAACTGACCGGAAGCACGGCCAATCGAGACTTTTTGGACTTTAACCAAAGCAAAGCTTTGAAAATTCATTAAACCAGCGGACGACATCCACAAATTGAAAAAAGTGGTCAAAATGGTGGGAAGTACCACTGTGCAGAAGCTAATGGGTCATGTTCGAGGAAAAGTTAGGAGTCTTGGCTATGGAGCATTTCTCTGCCAAATGAGCAAATGACTGAACTCGACCCTCTCCGATTTGGATGAAACTTTGCACATTTCTTCGGATTTGGTGATGATGGATTTTCCGCCGGTTAAAGGAATTTTTTGACTCAAGACAAATTTTTTAAAAGGGCGTATGTGTTTTGTCATGCGTATTTTTCAAAAAATCATAACTCGAAAACCGTTGGTTGTAATACAATTGCGTCTGAGAAGAAGTTGTAGTTAATTAATTTGACTTTATTAAAAAAATATGTACACTGTAAAAAAAATGTTTTTCTTCAAAAAAAAATCAAAAATTAAACTTAAAAATCAATTAGCAAATCTGTCCAAGGTACAACTATTATAATTTTTTTTCAAAAAAGCTTTGAGTCATAAGAAGAAGAATAAAAGTTGTTCTACGATGGAGCAACTTAAGATAAAAAAATTCTTAGAAGTAAGAAAAATTCAAGTTTTTTCAAATTTGTTGTTTTTGCATATTTAACCATATTTTATTAATACAATACGATTTTTCTAGTAATTTTAAACAAAAATGCTCTTGGTAAGCAACATTATATATGTACCCGTTTTCGAGATAATTTGAAATTAATGTCAAAAAAATGACTTTTTCCATGAAAATATCCCTTTTTCAAATGTTATTCGTGATTGTCCATCTGCAAAAGTATTCTTTTTAAATTGTACATAAAATTTTCTACAATATACTTTTTATTATCGAGAATACTAGACAAACTGATTCCTGATATTTACTGTAGGTAACACGACAAAATTTGCTCCTTTTTTACAGTATATTATGAAAACCTAACCCGAAATAAAAATAATTAGTATTCATGTTAGTGTACAAGCGTATTTTTTCAGGTAGAAACATAATGTATTTAATTAGTTAAACTGTTTATACCAGTAAGAATACAATTGTTACGCTTGTTTATACCTATTCATGCATTCCATTTGGAGTTAGCAGAAAATATAATTTACATGCATACCCCTGCACATACCAATATTTCAAAAATGTACCTCACCAGCAGAGCCATGCCGGGACAAAGAGATTATGTCTCTGTAAACACTAATGGTAAGCGTCAACAAATTCAAAAACGGTTATTACTTTCATCACTTAGAGAAACCTTCACTCGATTTAAAGAAGTCAGTGAACATAAAATTGGATTTAGTACTTTTGCAGCATTACGACCAAAACATTGTGAATTGCTAAATGCTTCAGGTTCTCACAACGTTTGTGTTTGCGCAAATCACGAAAATATTGATTTAATGCTTCACAGTTTAAAACAAAATTCATTCAACACTGATTGTAATCAACATTTTGAGAAGTTATTGTGTAATTCATCATCAAGATCAAAATATTGTTACCTCCGTGAATGCGAAAATTGTCCCACGCTGTCAATATTTGAGATAAGATTTTTAAAAGAACTTGAGAAACATAACTTGTCTGAGATATCGTTCGAACAATGGATTACAACTGATAGATGTAATTTAGAAACGCTATCAAAGCCTGTCGATGAATTTGTAAAAAAAAATATTTTAGCGATATATTAGAAAAACTATTAACTCATGATTATATAAAAACAAAGCAATCTAAATTTTTCAAAGATACAAAGTCTTCATGAAAAGAAGGAGAAGTAGTTATTATTTGCAATTTTGCAGAGAATTATTCATTTGTACTTCAGGATGCTCTTCAAAGTCATCATTGGAACAATGATCAGGCTACAATTCATCCGTTTGTTATATATTATATGGAGTCAGGAATGCTTAAAAATCTAAGTTTTGTTGTAATATCAGAAGTTCTAAGACATGATACAATTGCGGTACAAGTATTTATTTCTAAATTACTAACGTATTTAAATCAACGAATGAATATAAAAATCCATTTTTATGTCTGATGGGGCTACTCCCCAATACAAAAATAGAAAAAAAATTGCAAGCCTCTGCAAGTTTAAATAGAAATACAACATTAGGTAAGGGACCATGTGATGCAATTGGCGGCACATTAAAACGAATGGCAACAAGAGCATGCTTGGCCAAACAACATGAACATCCAATAACAAGTGCGAAAACTTTGTATGATTGGGCTATTAAGAGAAATCAAGAAAATTTCACATAAATATCATTTTGCTATGTTTCACAAGAAGAATATGAAGAGGGAGCTGAAGAATAGGGTGGTAGTTATCAGCAAACAAAAATGATTTCTGGTACACAGAAATATCACTCCTTCATTCCAGTTGCAGATAACAAAATCGCTGCCAAAATATTTTCAACTGACGAAATACTGAGTTTTCATAATATTTATAGGAATGTTAGGAAATAGTGTTTGTAAAAATATGAATACAGTTTTTATTTAAAAAGTAGAAAAAATAAATAAATCATGTATGAACAAAAAAAAACTCAAAATTTTTATTTGGTAATTAAGATTTGTTAATTTCGTTATTTAAGAAGATGTTCAATCTTCTTGATGTCAAAAGGATAGTTGTTGAGAATTTTATGTACAATTTGAAAAAAATACTTTTGAAGATGGACAATCACGACTAATTTTTGAAAAAGGGATATTTTCATGGAAAAAGCTATTTTTTCAACATTACTTTCAAATTATCTCGAAAACAGGTACATATAGAATGTAGCTTACCAAGAGCATTTTTGTTTAAAATTACTAGAAAAATCGTATTATATTATTAAAACATGGTTATTTATGCAAAAACAACAAATTGGAAAAACCTTGAATTTTTCTTACTTCTAAAATTTTTTTTATCTTAAATTGCTCCATCGTAGAACAACTTTTATTCTTCTTCTTATGACTTGAAGTTTTTTCGAAATAAAATTATAAAAATCGTACGTTGGACAGATTTGCTAATTGATTTTTAAGTTTAATTTTTGATTTTTTTTGAAGAAAAACATTTTTTTTACAGTGTACATATTTTTTTAATAAAGTCAAATTAATTAACTACAACTTTATTACAACCAACGGTTTTTGAGTTATGATTTTTTGAAAAATACGCATGACAAAACACATACGTCCTTTTGAAAAAAAAAATGTCTTGAGTCAAAAAATTCCCTTAACCCGCGGATAATCCATCATCACCAATTCCGAAGACATGTGCAAAGTTTCATCCAAATCGGAGAGGGTCGTGCAAGATTTTGACTTTTTCCGGCTGATTTCATCTGGAAACGCTCTATGATTAAATATTTTGATTAAACCAGAGTAAAATATCATGTAAAACACAAATACAAATATGATTTGCCAAATAAAATTATTAAAACTTAAACAAACATGACTTTTTTGTTATTTTGAAAGTGTGCTTATACTTTCTGGAACAGTCTATATAAACCAGCTCTCGTATATTACTCCAAATTATCCCAGACATGGTTCAAGACTTCATTGGTTCATCGTACTTCAAAATCTTCTTGAAACAATCAAGAAATTTTTCGATTCCTTCCGAAAAGTTCATGCAATCTTTACTTATCAAAACAAATGCACGCGATTCGGCATTTCAACTGTTTCCTTCACACTGAGCTGCTTAAGTCCTTAAACTTTGGACGTACGGTACAAATCTCGATTGAAAAAATATATTAAAATAGGCAATACTCACTTTGACACGATATCCATGGCAGGAACACCAGCGTGTTTAGCAGGACCCATTGACGCTGCAGTTTGGCAATCTTCATCTCTAGAAAATCAAACATAGTAACAAGATTTCCACTTAGTATTTTCTCCACTGAGATGATCAAAATCACACGATTGTATTTCCAATAACAACTAAACGCGTTTCAGAGTATTAGCAATTTTCCCGCCAAACTTGTGCGAACACCTACAATACCCGTTACCTTCTGGTCAACTGTTTGAACAAACTGAACACTCCGTAATGCTTCCGCTACCATCAACCACCAATCAACGATAAACGTTTGCATCGATAACAAACTTATTAATTTAGCAAAAAATAAAAGAGCAAAAAGAATCTAGACCACGCTGTTAATGAGCTAAACATCGATTCATACTAGGAATTTAACCATGGAGCCGGCAGACGTCGCCCTAAAACATCATAACAACTATAATTGAAACACTGCCTACATACGATTAGAGCAATAAAATGATGGTCAAACATGAGTGACCCCCACCACTGCCGCGATGCAAAAACACGAAGCTGCGATGGACGATGGGGGAGGCGTGTTGCATCATTTTCACGGTACATCAAGCATGATCGTGGAATTCCCGTTCTTGCAGGGGTTGTAACCCTTCTGCGGGGCTCGACGATAAGGGCTGCCACACTTGTCAAACATGTGAGACTGTTCTCGCACAGCAAACAAGAACCCTGCCATCAAGTTTATGGCCGTCATCAGGTTTTGGCGGAGGGTCCGGTATTATCACAACATAGGTATGACATTCCTTCGGAATCATGTTTGTATCATGTAAACAACTTTTCCCAACCACCAAACACCAACCGTAACGATCAAGTCACGTTCTGACTCACTATCAGCAGCGGCGATATGGTAAATAGCTGCAACCCGCTCAACTGCCACCAGGATCGAAACATATCAGTCAGCAAACCGTAAATCGTTAGGAACTGTAATTGCAAACGGACAAAGTCAAGGTCAGTACTGAACACGGGCAAATGCACACTTCTTGGAGCGGGCCACGAGCAAGCGTACGTTGGTTGGTAGGTACTAGGGCATTGTATATTAGCACTACTTTTGTTATTATCGATAATTCACCAGTAGGACACTGCCGACGCTGGTATGCGAACTTCAAAATGAAGAAGAATGTCATTATATTTGAAATCGTTTTGCCAATTTTGCTCATTTTTGCTCATTGTTGCCGGGCGGTAACCGCTGATTGGCGTGTGCAAAAGGGTAAAGACCCTTTAACGAGGTGCTCACTGATCGTAGCTGAGTCATAGCTATTTAGGGGAAATCATTATGTTACGTAATTCGGCCATTTACTCAGAACAGAAAACTAGACTTGCATTGAATCAAATGAAATCAACTGATCGATAGCATATTAAGGAACATCCAGCTTCCAAACAAAATGTAAACAAAGCTTGAGGAGAAGAAAACTAATTGGAAGACAGCTACAACCGGTTACGTGTGACACTCACATGATGTTGCGGTTTTTTTTTTCGTGCCATCCGATCCAGATCAAGGTCTATGGTAATCTGGACATCCTGTTCGAACAATTATTGCACGCCGTTCGAGTGGGTAATGGCCAGCTCCAGTTCATAAGCAAAGGTCCGGATAACCTAATGTGTTTGAGCTTCATCAAGCGGAGTCGCGCGCGCCAAATGATCAATTGATCCGAAATTGGAACAATTATCAGCAGTTATTCTAACGGCAAATGACCTGTCAACGTTTGAAAAACGGAACGATGTGCACAAGCAAGTTATTCCGGAATTAACGGTTTTGTATCGAACCCTCCGAATTTTCCAGTCGCGAACCAGTTGGGAAATCTGACAATTTCGTTACAGAACACATTGTTCCACAAACCAAGCTGCAGGCGGAACTCTTCTTCAAACATAATTAAAGTTTAGCCGTTCTCTGTAGTAGCCCTAAGGGGCGTCACACAGTGGGACGAAATGAAAAAAAAGTGGGACATGGGTATTTGTGGCGAAACTATTAGGTGTGGCCCATTGATGTCTTCTACAATGTTTCTACATTCTTAGTGTACTTTATTTTTGTGGTAACAAATTTGATTTAAGGGGTGTATACACCTAGATAAAAAAAATTAACTTTTTTATTTCTGGTTCAAACTGAAATTTATGTATTAAAACATTGTAGATTAGGTCATTTCATGAAACTTTGTAGAAGAAAAGAACTATTTCAATATAATAACGAAAAAAAGTCCCTCGTTCTACTGCAATTACAATAGGTGCAAAAGGAACTATGTCGTATTTCTACCAAAGGCAGATTTGCAGTGGAACGATGGACTTTTTTTCGTTATCATATAAGCTTCATTATCTAATAAATTGGCCTTTTTTTAAACATCAATAGCACGTCTAAATATTTATTCAAAAAAATGAAAAATCACTTTATATGCAACATAATCTGATAAGAAGCTGTATACTGTAGGTATTTTTTTGAAAAATTGTTAGGAGCCCTCCTAGACCCCCTTATAATTAGTACATCATTTTGAGGGGTATCAGTTGTTGAATAAGTTTACGTTAAATTTAGCTGCTAATACCTGCTAACCTGTAATCTACGCATCCTCGAAGATAGCTCAAAAATTCATTAAAACCGACGTAAATCCTTTAAATGAAGAGATAATGATAAGTTGTTTTCTACCAAAATGTTTATTTTCAAAGGACCTTAAACTCTGTAGAAAATTTATAAAATGGGAAAATTCAAA
Organism: Aedes japonicus; assembly: GCA_034211315.2. Classification (NCBI taxonomy): domain Eukaryota; kingdom Metazoa; phylum Arthropoda; class Insecta; order Diptera; family Culicidae; genus Aedes; species Aedes japonicus. Next base: position 353,953 of record JASCZW010000338.1, on the reverse strand, counting down.
TAAAAAAGCACAAAAAAACACAACACAAAAAAGACAAAAAAAAGAGTTTTAAGGGGGTGATAATTTTTCATTCTTTTTTACCCTACAACTTCGTCCAATTAAGCGATAGAAAGTTCTTTTTTTCTACAAAGTTTCATGAAATGACCTAATCTACAATGTTTTAATACATAAATTTCAGTTTGAACCAGAAATAAAAAAGTTAATTTTTTTTATCTAGGTGTATACACCCCTTAAATCTAATTGATTACCACAAAAATAAAGTACTCTAAGAATGTAGAAACATTGTAGAAGACATCAATGGGCCACACCTAATAGTTTCACTGCAAATACCCATGTCCCACTTTTTTTTTCATTTCGTCCCACTGTGCGTCATGTCGATTGTTCATACCAGTGGTAACGGAAGCAGGTTTGCCAACAACAAACTGACGAGTCACTTCTTTTCCATTCTTTTGTTAAATTCAAATGTCAATCGTATGCCACTAAAGAGTAATCGCTTCAGTCAATTTTCACGTGACATTGCTCTCTTCCGAAAACAATCTTCCTTTACACGATTTCAATGTTATTCAAAAGTGTTCAAAGTATTTTAGTCTAAGAATGCTATTAATAGAAGAAGTATTTGTTTTACTTCTGTGTATTCACTTCCTAAAGCGTCATCGTAAACAACTTTCAGATAAACGTTCGGTCCTTCATGTGTCACGGTTGGCTATGGGAGATTTAATATCCCATGGTACAAGTCGGGAGAACTGTACGATGGCAGCCGTTCTTCCTTGAAATACACGGGAAATAATGTGTTTTTCAAAATGAGAAATCGGGTAATGATTTCATAATTATCTTGTGTTTTCGTGGTTTGAATATACACTATGAACAATATTTATGGTATCATGAACTGAGGACTGCATCGTTAATTATAAGTACACCTTTGAGGTTCTGTATGGGAAAGACTATGACTTATTTTGACAGCTTGCCTTGTAAACAAACAAAAACCTTCATTAAAAGTTAAAGTTTTACTTCGAGCGGACCAATGCGAGGTCTTACGGAAGAAAAGCAAAAATCAGTTGTGACCAAGTACACTGATTTTTTTCTTTACGACAGTAATGGTACCGCGTAAAAAAAATCGCGTTATTTCAAAAAACGACGTAAAAAACCGCGTTATTTAAAAAAACGACGTAAAAAACTGCGTTATTTTAAAAAACGATGTAAAAAATGTCAAGGAAATAAAAATTATATTTCATAATCATATTGAAAGGATATGGTCATAAAAATGTATTGGTGGTGGAAAGACATGGTTCCAGTTACATTGGCCACCGGGAATCTGCTACAAATCGATAGAGGTTGTTAATTCAATGTGTGAGAAAAACAGTCCAGAGTAGTTATAGAGAGTTTTCGGCAAAATTTCTCAGTGTGTCATTCGTCGTCTTTTGACATTTTTTTTTGTCTTGATTTTCGAGATTTTCAGCCTCGGGCTGGTTCATCTCCCGTCGTAGTCAGTCAAACACCACTTTTGGGCAATTTCCTAACTTCTCCGGGGGTGAGATTCGAACTCGTGACTTAGGCGTGAGAGGTATGGATGTTAACCAATACGCCAGAGTCACCCCCCGTCTTTTGACATTATCATATTGGTTCCACATCATGCCTCAGCGATGGCGCTGCAGTCTATCTTTTCTAAATTAAGCGCTAGAGATTTGCCGTCCTCGGCAAAGTTTCTCAGTGTGTCATTCTTCGTCTTTTGACATTATCATATTAGTTCCACATTATGCCACAGAGATGGCGCTACAGTCTAACTTTTCTAAATTAAGTGCTAGAGATTTGCCGTCTTAGGCTAACTTTCTCAGTATGTTGTTTGTCGTCGTTTGACTTTGTTATATTAGTTCCACATTATGTATACTGTAGAGATGGCGCTGCAGTCTATCTTTTCTAAATTAAGCGCTAGAGATTTGCCGTCCTCGGCAAAGTTTCTCAGTGTGTCATTCTTCGTCTTTTGACATTGTCATATTAGTTCTAAATTATGCCGCAAATATGGCAGCGCCATCTCTGAGGTACGATCTGGATCTAACGTGATTATTTTGAATGCCTTTATTATATACAATTAACAGTCGAGTTATTAGTACGATACACTGAAGAAGTCTGCACATTGTAGAAGAAATACGCGTATCTGTCAAGATAAGCAAAAGTAGTTGGAATTAAATGGAAAATACAAATTTTTCTTCTAATTTCTAGTTATCTTTGCTAAAGACAGCACCTTCCTAGACAACGATTTGGCAATTTAGATTGCGGCGCCATATTTGCGGCGCAATTTGGAACTAATCTGATAATGTCAAGGGACTATATTTTACATTCTCAACAACTTTACTGAGGACGGCAACTCTCTAAAGCTTCATTTGGAAAATATATTTTACTACGCGCTTATTTTTACGCGGTCCGTTATTTCAAAAAACGACGTAAGAAAACCGCGTTGTTTAAAAAACAACGTAAAAACAGTCAAGTCCAAATAGACGTGAGAAAACGGAACTGCTTGAGGAGCAAATTAGCTCATTTTACCCTGGTTCCCCTAATATTTCCTTGTTGTTCAGAAATTTATTTGCTCGGTGTGACTCAAGATACATAAAATGATGCTACTCCTATCAAAAATTTTCAGAAGAATCGATTGAAGCAAGTTTCGTTCACCGGTGACTCTGTGAACGAAGATATGGCTGATTTTACCCTGATTCTCCTAATATTGAGGTGTCTTTCAGAAATTTCTTTGCTCGATGTGATTGAAGAGCAACAAAATATGGCTAGTCCCATGTACAATTTTCTGGAGAAGCGACTAGAGTTAGTTTTGTTCACCGCAAGGCTATGTGAATAAAGATATAGCTGATTTTACCCTGATTGCCCTAATATATTCATGCTTTTCACAATTTTCTTTGCTCGGTGTGACTCAAGATCAATAAAATAATGCTTGTTCTTTATTTTCTGGGAAATCGATTGAAATTGGTTTCATCTACTGCACGGCTCTGGGCACGTAGATATGGCTGATTTTACCCTGATTCCCCTAATAGTTTTGTGTTTATTATAAATTTCATTGGTCGGAGTTATTCAAGATCAACAAATTAAAGCTAGTGCTTTGTAAAATTTGCTGAGAAATGGATTGGAATTGGTTTCGTTTACCATACAGCGCTGTGAACGAAGATATGGTCGATTTTACCCCGATTCCCCTAATATTTTTGAGTTTTTCAGAGATTGCTTTGTTCGGTGTGACTCAAGAACAACAAAATAAGGCTAGTCCTATGTAAAATTGCCTGAAAAGTCGATTGGAGTTATTTCCATTAACCGCACGGCTCTGTGAATGAAGATATGGTGGATTTTACTCTAATTTCTCAAGTATTTTTGTGTGATTCAGAATTTTTTTCTTGTTGCCTTATTTTGTTGCTGTAGAAAATCAATTGTAACCAAGTACTGCACTGAAAGGGGATTGTCGTGTCTGTGCGGTCCAAAATGCGATCAATCGGTTTGTTATGCATAACACATTGAAGGACTTACCCGGCCGTGATAGAAAAACAGGTGCGTCAAACCCAAAGCTGGACTAACAAATTTGCAAAGTTTTTGAAGGAAAAAAGGAGGTATCTTTCAAAAATTGCGCAAAAAAGTGTGGAAAAACGATTGGAGTGGTCCAACGCGCAAAGTAGCAAAATGCCCTGAAGACATACCGGAAACAAAAATGTCCGAAACGCAGCCCAACTCAGGCGGATTCCGTGAAAACTCGGGCTCGGCAGCTGTACGACAACGTTTTGAGCAAAAATGGCATGTGCATTATCATGAATGACGAGACGTACGTCAAATTGGACTACAGGGCAGTTCCAGGGGCACAGTTTTACACCGTGAAGCGTGGAACAGATGTCCCAAATTCAGAGAAATCGATTTTTAAAAATTTGTAAAAAAAGGTGTTGGTTTGGCAAGCAATTTGCTAGTGTGGTTTGAAATCGACACCTTTTTTCACTACCGCAAATATGTACGCCGAAATGTACCGGAAGGAATTCCTGCAGAAACTTATTCTGCCACTAATCCGAAAACACAAAGGTTCAACAATGTTTAGGCCTCATTTAGCATCAAGCCACTATGTGCGTTACCACCTTGGATTGTATGAAGAGAACAATGTCCAATTTGTGGAAAAGGCAATGAATCCTCCAAATTGTCCCCAAATGACGCCCATTGAGAAATTTAGGGCTTTGATACAAACAAAGCTGCGAAGAAGGCTAGAGGAGCATATTCAAAAGACTGGATCAGTCGTCGAAATCATCGACAGAACGGTTAAGCAAAACTCGGGAACATCAAGAAGAAGGTGCGAGAGCTAGCCAGATCTACGAAAATTAAATGAATACGATAAGGAAGGTCCTCATGATGTCAACAGTCAGGGAGGGGGTTGAAACGACGATCCATACGAAACATTTGAGTCCATACAAAACGTGACAAGGCGGGAGGGGGTTTAAAAGTCGATTTTACGTGATGATAATGGACGTCCTATGACTTTTTGATCGTCGATAAACAATGTAAATGAATTTGAGTTGCAAAATAAATAAACCATATTTAAATACAGCAATTTTTAGGTGTGCTAATAATTAACGATACAGTCCTTATTTGTCAGCCGGAATAAAATCATAAATCTGTCGAGTTAAAACCATGATCTGCATTCCTGAAGCTGAAAGCTATATTCATGAATCTGGCAAATCTACTTTATCGACTTTAATTGTAAACAACAAGTAAATCCATCATCAAGATTCGAACCTGGTATTGATTTGAAGAGATGTGATAGTACTTGGTGGATGAACTTACTACGCTATTATTGAATTCTTGAACAAATTCTTGATTAATGAAGCTGATTGTGCGATTTTAGATAAGAGGCAAAACAACGCTTCCAAAGTTCATGGCTGTCATTTCAATCATAAAAACATTAATAATAGTCATGAATTCATAAAATAAGATAAGAGTTCATTTCAGGATTTTTTATTCGTGAAAAAAAAAGGAATTGTTTCCGTTTATGACCTAAGCTGAGACAAATTCATTATGACAGTTCTAAACAATGAAGAAGTACCGCGTTTGGTTGGATCATCATCGATCGGCAGTAGATAAGACCTTATAGATTGTTCGATTTCATTATCGTTTCCAGGGGCCAAACCGCAGTGATCACTTCCCAAGTAACATTGCCAAAACCACCCAGCTTTATTAAGTTTTATTAAAGTTTTATGAAAGTCACTAGAGATCAATTTGGTTTTATTATAGGTTTCATTTATAGGTTTCAAATTTTAGTTAGGTGTATGAGAACCTACACAGCTTCCTTACAACGATTTTAAAACCTTATCTTCCAAAGTTCCTTTAACTCCTATCAAAGGTTTTATTTTAACTTTATGAGCTCGAAAAATTTTGTTTTGAAATGCCGGTTTAGGAATGATTCAAATTATTTTATTATGGTCAGTTGAAAAAGCATTTTAAAACAATTTTGCCCTCCAATTACCTCCAATAAATACATTAAACTGCAACTTGGCATTAAGGAAAGTCACTAAATTACCAAATAGTTTTAAAGTAGCCATTGCGAAGATAAATGGGCTTTTGGCAAAACTGTGATTTCTTCTGATCGTCATATCGTAATATACAAAAAAAAATTGAAATCTCGACAAATAAACACACCAAATTTTAAATGTAATGCAAATGAACTGTACAGGGTGCGGCAGAAAATAATGCGAAAACATTCAAACTTGAGTATTGGGTTAATTCGTGTAGCTAGTGCCTAATTTCTGTCGAAAGTGTATTTGTTATGTTTACTTTCAAGTGCTGCATCCAAACATTCTTTTTGTTTTATTGCAAATTCGTCAAAATGTTCGCGAAAGAAGTGATCACCAGTTTGTTGCTCGCCCAGAAGAAGCCGAAAGAGATTGCCAAGGTGGTAGGGTGCCATTTGGCGACAGTTTACCGCATAAAAAAGTCCCTGCAGGATGGTCCTAAGCAGCAGAAGCCGGAAAGCGGACGTCCGCGCTTTGCACGCACGCCGAACGTGATCAAATCGGTCCGTGCAAAAATTGCTCGCAACCCGGTGCGTTCCATAAGAAAACTTGCAAAGGAAGCCAATATTTCGGAGAAATCCATGCGGAAAATCATCAAAAAAGACCTGCATACATCTTCCAGAGCCAGAGTGAAACGCCACTTGATTACGGACCGGGTCAAGGAACTACGAGTGACTCGTTCCAAGAGATTGCTTTCCTTGTTGAAGAAGGAAAAAATGATAATCCTGCTCTTCGACGTAATGCTTTTCAGCATCGATGCTGTGGCCGACAGCCACACGGACCGGTTCATTTCACCACAGAAAATGGAGAACGTTCCGGAAAAAGTGAAATTCAAATTTCAAACCAAACATCCGGCTGGTGTCATCACGTTTGGCTTGGTGGCGTCCAACGGTTTGAAAATGCCACCTGTTTTCATTTATGCTGGAGTTAAAATCAATATCGAAGTGGATATCGGTATTTTAAAGGACCAAGTGCTTCCCTGGGTGGAGGCTAACTTCTCCGAGTACCAAAACGTTGTCCTACAGCAGGATGGTGCGCCGTGTCACACGTCCAATCAAACCCAACAATGGTTGAACGATAACATGAAGTTTTGGCAGAAGGATTTATGGCCCCTAGCAGTCCAGATCTTAATCCGTTGGATTATTCGGTTTGGGCATATGTTGAAGCACGAGCCTGCAAAACATCACACCCTAGTGTGAAAACCCTGAAGTCAACCATAACACGCACATGGCAGTCATTGTCGGAGGATTAGGTCCGAAAGGCATGCTTTGGCTTCCAGCGTCGGCTCGAGGATGTTATTAATAAAAATGGAGGACACATTGAATAAATTTGTTTAAAAAGACTTTATAAAGAAACTGAATAACTTTTCGCATTATTTACTGTCGCACCCTGTATCTATCAACTTTGCCTGAGACGTCATCGCTCTAGCTCCACAATTTAAAGAGCTGTGGAATGGGTCATTAGGCTTGATGAGTGTATAATAATCCAATTATTTTCTCCTTGTTCAGACTCACACTTTGCAATTAAAATTCATTGGAAAGCCAAAACATCCCGCATGAACCAAAAAACCGGAATCCAAGAAATTTGGCCCAGGTCACCCGATTGAAGATTTCTTTGGATATTTCAGTTCGCTGGTGTACAAAAACAACTGAAGAGCCAATGACTGTAAACAACTGATTAATAGAATCAAAAGATGCATTCGCCAAAGCGTTAAAGAAGCTGTACAACTGCTCCTGTTCAAACATCAGGACAAAGCTTCCTCGAACAGCTGATTAATATTTTTTTAAAGTAAAGAGACGTGCCTTAAAAATAATATCAATCAGGAAATTTCTATAAACAAGTCTTTTTTTTATGCCCCTTAAAGTTTTTTTAGTTAAACCCCGTTACAGAATAAGATGTTTTAAAAATCGTTTACCGAGTAAACTCAGCACTGCCGAAGCCAACCTTTTCCTGTAACCATTTATATTGAGTGAAACTTCTTTCTTAAGGGGGGATAAAGGGCGATACGGTCAAAATTTGGTCAATATCAACTTGACGTATTTCTTTCAATTTTGCATTTAAAAAACCTGAACACCCCTCATGTTGAAGGTGTGTGTGTGTAGAATGTTGCTCCTATTTTGATTTTGGAATTCACTCTTCAGTTGTCAAAATGCCGTCCAAGCAAGAAGAGCAGCGTATCAAAATTTTGCTCGCGCATCGCGAAAATCCGAGCTACTCGCACGCAAAGTTGGCAAAATCGCTAAAAGTTGCCAAATCAACCGTTACAAATGTAATTAAAGTGTTTGGGGGACGTTTGTCGACAGCCAGGAAGTCTGGATCGGGGGGAAATCGAAAACCGGAAGCCGCTGAGACGACAAAGAGAGTTGCCGGTAGTTTCAAGCGAAACCCTTACCTATCTCTCCGAGATGCCGCAAATAAGCTGGGTGTATCGTCTACAACCGTGCATCGAGCCAAAAAACGAGCCGGATTATCGACTTACAAGAAGGTAGTGACTCCAAATCGCGATGATAAACAAAATACGACGGCCAAAGCGCGATCCCGGAGGCTGTACACGACGATGCTGACGAAGTTTGACTGCGTGGTAATGGACGACGAAACCTACGTCAAAGCTGACTACAAGCGGCTTCCGGGACAGGAGTTTTATACGGCAAAAGGAAGGGGAAAGGTAGCAGATATTTTCAAGCACATGAAACTGTCAAAGTTCGCAAAGAAAATCTGGTTTGGCAAGCCATCTGTACCTGTGGCTTGAAAAGCAGCATTTTCATAGCTTCCGGGACTGTCAACCAAGAAATTTACGTGAAAGAGTGTTTGAGTAAACGTCTGCTGCCTTTCCTGAAGAAACACGGTTGTTCCGTACTGTTTTGGCCGGATTTGGCATCTTGCCATTACGGTAAAAAGGCCATGGAGTGGTACGCCGCCAACAACGTGCAGGTGGTTCCCAAGGACAAGAACCCTCCCAACACGCCAGAGCTCCGCCCAATTGAGAAATACTGGGCTATTGTCAAGCGGAACCTAAAGAAGACCAAAAAAACTGCTAAGGACGAGCAGCAGTTCAAGGCAAACTGGCTTTCTGCGGCGAAGAAGGTGGACAAGGTGGCTGTACAAAATCTGATGGCAGGGGTCAAGCGTAAGGCCCGGCAATTCGGATTTGGAAAAGCGGAAGCCTAACTGAATATTTTTCCTGAATTTTATACTAATTGAACTTGAAAAAGAAATTTAATTTGATTTTTTAAATAAACGATTTCACCGATCTACACGCGTTTTCCCTTGACCAAATTTTGACCGTATCACCCTTTATACAGTTAGAACGAGAAAAAAAAACTCATTTTTGAAAAACAATTTCAAGGAGAAGTTTTTACTCAAATCAATCGAAACTTTTTTACAATTATAAGTGTATCCATGTTGTATACAAAAATATTTTTTTTTCAAAATTTTTTCAACAAAATGGCGGCCGTTAGAGTGCGCTGAAAAAGTTGTTATATTTTGCTTGTGCTGGCTCTCCTGGTCGCAGTTTTGATCTGAAACCTGCTTCTCCAAAAACATTACATTAATTACATTTACAATTTGTAGATGAATTTAAAAATAAGCTAAAAAAAATTATTTGCACTCTTGGCGAAACTTTTTTGAAAAAATCCACATTTTTTCGGCCATTTTCTCACATTTTTCCATATTTTATAATAAAATATTACAATAATTTTTAATTCATATAGAAAAGAATACTACAATAAAGAAATGCTGTAAGTTTCAGCTTAATCGAATAATTAGTTTTCGAGTTATCACCGGCATAAACTCCGAAAATGCTGTTTTGAGAAAAACGCGTTGATAGTTTTAAGCGTCCCTTTATACCTGCTGCGCGTGAAAAAGGCGAAAAGGCGCGAGAAACACTTGGAGTTCGAATTTCGAAAAAAAAAAAAGGTTTCAGGAGCGTTGTCTAGTGGTAATTTACTAACTTTTTATGCAAAAAAAATAATTTGAATTTTTTGGTCAATCTAACTGTATATCCCCCCTTAAAAGTTGCCAAACGCATGCTTGATATGCCAAAGCCCGGCTCTAAAGCACTAGTTTCACTAACACTCTTGAGACATTCGTGACGTAGTTCGCGTGAGGTTTAAACTCTTGACTTTGGTGTAAGAGGATTGAAACCTAACCTCTACGCCGAGATCACCTACCTGCCAAGGTTTGCAAGAATACGCAGATCAAATCAAGAAGTGAGAGAGAAGGCGCGAATTTTAGACACCTATTGTGGTGCTTCAAATAACAGAACAAGAAACCGAAAGCACGCTACATCGACAACACCCCTTTCCTAAAAGCTTTCACTGCTTATTTCAGCAAAGAATGACCTCAGTCAGTCAGTCACTATGTTTTGATTCGATTTGCCGATTGCAATAAAACTTGTAATCGATAACCGTTGTTTTACATATTCGAAACGTCGCTCTGTCCGCTTCCAGATACTGTTCGTTGGTATTGAGATCAAAAGCGAAGGCAAAGTCAGCCATCTGTGATCTAGTGTAACATAAACGAATTCGCCAAAACGGCTATTGTCTTCCATTTCACTCGGTTGGCCTTAGTAGTTGCCATTTGAATTATGATCGAATCATTTGTCTACAGAGCCGTCAAGGTCAACCAATGGTTGGTGTTGTGATCCGAAGCATAATCAAGTACCGCTTCGATTCCGTTGCCGGGCAGTGTTTCGCAATGCGGAGTAAGTTACCTTTGAGGACAACTTCAATCACCCGTCCAAAGTTCTCCACCATTACGGTAATAGAAAGGAAAGTTTGCGCTCCAGTGATGGCGATTCCAAATGAATAGATGCATAAACTATCCAATCATCTCAGCCAGCGCTCAACCGCTGCGAAGAATGAGAGAGGAAAACAAGTGCAAAAACTGCCAAATTTACGCACATTAGCCGAAGGCACTCTAATTGCCAGCAGCAGCAGCACTAAACGACGATTGTTGCTACGATCAGTGAACATAAGCGTTAACATTTGAATAAAGGTACCTAGTCATCAAAGTCACCAACCAATTCACCAAACCATGTGGTCCGGACAAGGTCTTAAGTCGATTCTGCAGCTACCTCGTCTCTTGGAACCGGCGCGGATGCGATTTTCCATAATTCATTCGACTACGGCTATATTGTTCTTCACTTTTTTTCAAGGGCACCAGAAAGCACTGTAAGACCATACAATTACAAAAGGTCTTCGTTAAGCAACATCGGTACAGCAAAAAAAATAATTTTGGACACTCTAACGTGCGAAATCTGTCAACATTTCTCTATCCACGAGTTAATGCAACACAGTTCTGTTGGCAAAATTAAACGATTTGCCATGATCTACGCGCATGACTGGTTTCAGAGCAACTTCACTGGTCCTCTCCATGAGCGATTGCACCTAGCCTAACACTTCAATTTAACATTGAGCCACTGGACTTGCGCAAAGAAACTGCCCTAGGGCTACCAAATTCTTCACATCGTCACTTTCCCACAACTAGAAAAAAAATCCCTAGAATTATAAACATGATCGGAACTAGTAAGCACTCTATTCCGAATCAAGTCACTACGTCAGACACTTCACCGTTCATTCACACAGTAGCTAGTAATCCAGTTCCAGCCGCAGTGTACTTCATTCATTCATTCAGTTGACGGGAAAGTTGCTTTACTCATCACGTATTTATAAACACACCCGCTTCCAAGTGCCCCTTACCAAAATACTAACCTCTTTCCGCGCTTCTCGCTGCCCAGCAGATCAGCAACTACTGAATGAAAATCTCCAAGATTTGAGCCCCGGTCGAATGGGGGTAAATGCACCGATGCCTCACTTCCACTTCCACTATTAAACACCCCACGCTCTTCTTGTCTCGGGCCGCACAGGTAAACTCTAATTTCGGACAAGCAAGGTGGACACTGACACTTCTCCGTTACCGGTCAACCGGTCTACTGGACCTCCCTAGAATGAGACAGTTTTGGAGGGAACTTGCAGGCACGCGCGCTGATGAGCGTCTAACAACAAGTGTGATCGTTGGGAACACGCGTGGCTCGTTTTATAGTATTATTACACATTTAGCACTCCATCATTGAGCGCACCGCCGCCGGCACTGCATTGGGTTTTGTGTGAATGGATTCCTACTCTGGAATCGAAGAACGTCATCATCAACCATGCGATGCGACAAGCCGGTTGGTAAATGCCCTTTTTCCTTCTTTTTCGGGCTTCCGCTGGAGGTGGTAGGGGACAACGGGGGAATGCGGCCAGTGGCCACCCTAAGGGATGTCAAATTTATACTTAAATATTCCAAATGTTCCAATCCAATCCAATGTTCCAAATTTTCATACGATTAGTACCTTCCAGAATTTGACGCTTTCATTAAAAAGTATCACAAGGTTGACGACGTGGTGTTTTGGCTGGATCTAGCGTCGGCCTATAAAATGCAATTTTATTAGTTAAAATATCTTGTTCCGTTTTTTTCTAACATCCATCGTCAAATAGTCACTTTTTACCATATTGAAACTTGGGAAATTGCCTCTTAATTTATAAATGTTTCATGACTCAGACTGTTCCGATAATTATAAATACACTAATGATTAACCGTCAATTCAAAATGCGTGCAGTATTTAACCAACTTTTGGCTGCGTCATGTTGTTGACATCCAAATTTAACTGATGTTGTCATTTTTTTTCAATTTTTCGCACGGAATTTTTAAAATGCGTGGTCATTTTCCCGAGCAAAGAAAGCGGATTGTGTACAAATGGTGCACCGTCAGTGATCTTTCGATCGGAAAACTGGCTAAAGAAGAAGGTGTAAGCTTCGGAGTAGTTCAAACCGCATTAGGGAAGGTCCATTAATTACGTCACGCAGTAAGGGGGAGGGGGGTTTGAGAAAACGTGACGATCCATACAAAAAAATTTGAAGGTTCATACAAAAAACGTGACAAGGGGGGGGGGGGGGGTTATAAAATGTCATTTTTTGCGTGACGTAATTAATGGACGTTCCCTTACGGAAGTATCAACAACAGTGTTCTTTCGTAGATTCCCAGCGACGGGGTAGAAAACCCGGTCCCACTGACCCTACAATCGACAGAAAGGTAAGGGGCTATTTCAATCGTCACCCTTCAGCAGCAGACCGAGATGTAGCGAAAAAGCTAAGTACTTCGGCGATGAATGTTATGCGTGCCGAGGAGAGAATGGACCTGCAGACTCGTCGGAAGCAGAAGCAGCCAAAACGAAGCATCAAATAGGTTGAAACCGAGGACTCGAAAGCTGTACGAAAAACTGCTGACAACTGCTTCACAAAACTCGATTCTAAAACTCTGCCGGAACTGCAGTTTTATACGTTGCCGAAGGAAAAGGATGTTCCTAAATCAGTGAAAGCCATTGCGTATGCCATATGCGGATGTGGAAAAATATCTTCTCCATTCATTACGACAGCCACAATGAATAGTCAAATCTACGGTAAGCAGTGTCTGTAAAAATGGCTGCTGCCCTTGATCAAAAAGCATAACAAGCCTACAATCTTTTGGCCTTTTCATGCTTACTGCCATTACTCTAAATATCCACTAGAGAGGTACAAAAGGAACAATGTCGTATTTGTACCAAAGGAGATGAATCCACCAAACTGCCCAGAGATTCGCCCTTTCGAAACTTTCTGGGCTTTAGCGAAGGTGAAGCTGAGGAAACACATGAAACCAGCGGATTGTGTTGAAAAATTTAAGAAAGATTGGCCGAAAGTGGTGAAAACAGTACGGTCTTTTTTATTTGAGTAAAAAAAGTGTATTTATATTTTTCGGAACAGTCTATAATGTAACTGAAATCATGTGGGCTAAGGATAGCAACCCACAATGGTGAGACAGCCCACAGTGGGCAAGAACTGATGAAAACTAAGGAAAAAATCTTTTGTCGCTTTTAAGCGCGGTTTGTAAACAATTTCGGCCATTTCGCTTGGAAATTGTCTGGAGAATTGAATGGAACTGGTTCCAATCACCGCGCGGATATGGTTGTGGAGTGTTAAGCTTATTTACCCCACTTCTCCTTATATTTTTGAATAATTTATAGACATCTTTGCACGAAAAGGCTCAAGATCAACAAAAAAGTGCTAGTCTCCTGTGAAATTTCCTAGAAAATCGAATAGAAGCTGTTTCAACTACCGCACTGCTCTGTGAACGAATATATGGCTGGTTTCACCCCACTTCCCCTTGTATTTTTGAAAATTTTATAGATATCTTTGCTCGAAGTGGCTCAAGATCAGCCAAATAAGACTAATCCTATGTAAAATTTTCTGAAAAATCGAATCAAAGTTGTTTCATCTACCGCACGGCTCTGTGAACAAATATATGGCTGATTTTACCCCACTTCCCCTTATATTATTGAATAATGTATAGATATTTTTGTTCGGAGTCGCTCAAGATCAACAATATAGGACTAGTCCAATGTGAAATTTCCTGAAAAATCGAAGAAAAGTTGTTTCAACCACCGCGAACGAAGATATGGCTGATTTTACCCCACTTTCCCTTGTATTCTTGAATAGTTTATAGACATCTTTGCTCGGCGTGGATCAAGATCAACCAAATAAGACCAATCCTATGTAAAATTTCCTGAAAAATCGAATCGAAGTAGTTTCAACTACCGCACGATTCTGTGAACAAAGATGTGGCTGATTTTACCCCACTTCCCCTTATATTAATGAAAAATTTATAGATATCCTTGCTCGGAGTCGCTCAAGATCAACAAAATAGGACTAGTCCTAAGGGAAGGTCCATTAATTATGTCACGCAGTAAGGGGGGAGGGGGGTTTGTGAAAACGTGACGATCCATACAAAAAAAAATTGGAGGTCCATACAAAAAATGTGACAAGGGGGGGAGGGGGGGTTATAAACAGTCAATTTTTGCGTGACGTAATTAATGAACGTTCCCTAAGTGAAATTTCCTGTAAAATCGAATAGAGGTTGTTTCAACCACCGCACGGCTTTGTGAAAGAAGATATGGCTGATTTTAAACCTTATCCTCTTATATTTTTGAATAATTTATAGACATCTTTGCACGAAAAGGCTCAAGATCAACAAAATAGTGCTAGTCTCATGTGAAATTTCCTAGAAAATCGAATAGAAGCTGTTTCAACTACCGCACTGCTCTGTGAACGAATATATGGCTGGATTCACCCCACTTCCCCTTGTATTTTTGAAAAGTTTATAGATATCTTTGCTCGGAGTGGCTCAAAATCAACCAACTAAAGCCAATCCTATGTAAAATTTTCTGAAAAATCGAATCGAAGTAGTTTCATCTACCGCACGGCTCGGTGAACAAATATATGGCTGATTTTACCCCACTTCCCCTTATATTATTAAATAATTTATAGATATTTTTGCTCGGAGTCGCTCAAGATCAACAATATATGACTAGTCCAATGTGAAATTTCCTGAAAAATCGAAGAAAAGTTGTTTCAACCACCACATGGCTCTGTGAACGAAGATATGGCTGATTTTATCCCGTTTCCTCTTATATTTGTGAATAATTTAAACTGATAAAAAAGCAATGATAATATCTACAGTGACCGGCATATTTAAAAATCCACCACGTCATGTAAAAGTTAAATAGCTCTAACTTTTTTTCTTCGCGGCAAATCCTTTCCTATTATTGGTGATTCCTTTCTTCAACTATTATTTCTTTAAATTGGGTTGTTTTTTTCGGCACTTAACTCAAATTCAGTGAATTACTAATAAATACGATTAAAATCAACGAATTCAGGTAGGACAAAAATAAAAATCCACCGTTAGTAAATATTTTGCACGCTGTATCCCATTGGCGTACCCCTCATTTTTGAATGCGTTGACATTTCTATGTTTACATGCATTATAAATCTCTACAAAAACCTGAAAAGTCTACGTGTTGTTTTCAAGTAAAAATTAAAAAACATGGGAGGAAAGAAAATCTCGTTGCAAGTTCGTAATTTAATCGTCCGTGACTGCAACAATAACCAGTCTCAGCGGAAAATCGCTGAAAAATATGGAGTAAGTCGTGGTGCTGTTCAGAACATATTTTTGAAGCAACAAATGCATGGAAGCGTTGCTGATCGGGCCGGAAAAGGGCGTAAGCGGAAGTCTGACTCACGAGCCGATGCACGGATAATCCGCGAAATCAAAAAGAAACCATCCATTACGATCCGAGAAGTGAAAGAGAAGCTGGATCTACCGATTTCGGATCGAACAATTCGGCGACGGATTGCTGAACATGGAATGCGGAGCCATTTTGCAAGGAAGAGACCGTTTATCAGCGTGGTAAATAAGAAAAAACGATTAGCATTTGCAAGAAATCACATAAATAAGCCGATAGAATTCTGGAAGCACATTGTATGGTCCGATGAATCAAAGTTCGAGTTATTCAACAAAAAACGACGTCTTAGAGTGTGGCGGAAGAGCCATGAGGGACTGCAGGACAGACATCTCCAACCATCGATGAAACACGGTGGAGGCAACATTATGGTGTGGGGTTGTTTTTCGTGGTTTGGCATTGGAAATCTGGCCTTAGTTCATGGTATTATGACTGCAGATGGGTATATTGATATTTTGTGCGAAAATCTCGAGGAGTCGTTGCTAAAGATGGGGTTGGAAAGCAATTACACCTTCCAACAAGATAACGACCCAAAGCACACGGCAAAGAAAACACTTGGTTTCTTCCGTTCTAACCGCATTAAACCTTTGGAATGGCCGCCTCAGAGCCCTGATTTAAACCCGATAGAGAATCTATGGGCAATCTTGGACAATAAGGTCGAGAAAACTGGAGTAACCAACAAACAGACTTATTTTTCAGCGTTGGAAAAGGCCTGGAATGATTTGGACCATCAACACCTCAAAAACTTGGTGGAAAGTATGCCGAAACGGCTGCAACTGGTAATCCAAGCAAAGGGTGGTCATATTGATTATTAACTGATGGAAATTATTTGATTTAATTTGTTTTTTCTTTCTCACTTGTAGTGGATTTTTATTTTTGTCATACCTTAGAATACAATGTTTTTGTAATTTGTTATGTATCTTGAATTCTATAATAAATACTACCAATACAATGACGTTAAAAAATACTCTTGATATTTGTCTTTGACACACGTGGGAAAGATTACCAACCATTTAGAAAAAGATATAAGTTTTGTGCAGTTTTTTGCAGTACTCATAGGTGGATTTTTATTTTTGCCGGTCACTGTATGTGTCCCATCTATGATTTTTTGCAATATAATCAACAAATGATATCTATTTGTAAACACACATACTTCCTATGTGTACACAAAACCGCTATGTGTGAACATACATACTTTTCATTTGTCACATAAACTTCATTTGTGTTTCTCAGAGCTTGCTGCTTATGTGTGAACACATCAATTTGTCCATGGATTTTTGCCAATAAATATATGTGGATTATTTTACGTGTAAAGATATCTATAGCCCATTGGAAAAGCTCGTGGTCTTGGCAACATAGAAGGCTACACGCTTTTCGATCGAAGATGGCTTCGAAAGAAGAGCAAGTGCGAAAAGCAACTATGTGCGGTCGCAATGAAAATCCAGATCCTGATCAGTAAGAAAACTTGCAAAAAAGTTTGGTTTCTCTGCAAGCACTGCCAATGACGTTCTTAATTCTTTCGATACACGTTTGACAACAACCAGGAAGGCTGGGAGCGGAACAAAAAAGGATCTCAGGAATCACCATAAGGACGCAAAGGTGAAGCAAATATGACAGAAGAGACCAGTTCTTTTTAAATTTGACAAGTTCCGGTAATTTCATTACCGGAATACTGTTAATTTTCACCGAAATCCGTTAAATCGGATTACCGAAGGTTCAGCTGTTGAAAGTGCGGAAAAACATTACCGAATACTGTAAAATTTTCCAAGTGTGTAGTGTTACCCAACCCTCCCCTAATTCTGCAGCATGAATGGGAAAAAGCGAGAAGGGCACTTAAAGCAAGTGATTGTCTGTTGACACCGTTTATCAAAGGTATAGAATCGTAAGAATTAAAGCCGTCCACAGTTATTCGCCCTACCTTTCGACGAAAGTTTGTACGGGTGGTTGCCGGGTTCAATCAAGGTGCTATTTGCAATCATGTTATTTGCAGATTTATTTGACATTATGACTCTTTTCCTTTCCGATGTAACACATGAGATGTGTTATGCAGTTCCCTGAAAATCTTATTTACTACACTCTTATGAATAATGAATTTCACTTTTCACGTAATCCTTGCTACCAATTAATTTAAGAAATAGTAGTTTTAAACATGTTGGTGTATTCTATAATCCTAATTCGAAGCTCAATATAATACATATAATCACACCCAACCCCACGTTCCGTTACCTATTTATTTAAGTATATAAAGCGGTGAAAAATAGACTTCAGACAAATCGCATCTACTTATACGCTCAAAAAAGGTTTTCTTTAAAAATGTGTTTTTTTTTTAAGTGAAAGCCAGACAAATGTTTTTGCTCCTAGAAACGCCAATTAACATAACCGTTAACTTTAGTTTTAACATCATGCAATTCAATAGCTCTATTTCTTGACGTTATCGGTTTAACACGTCATGACAGACACGTAGTTTATCCGGAAAGGTATCGAGAATTTTGGCAATAAATCCTTCGATTGTGAATAGAATTGAGTAAAATTGGATATAAATGGAAATGGAAGTAAATGGAATGCTAGATTTGGCATAATATCATAGGATCTAGTCTGTTGTAAGGGATTTTGTTGTTTGCACTTGCTTGGCTTACAAGTGAATAAGGGGAAATTTTTCATGTCTGTAAGTATGTATCTAACAGCATTGAAATTCTCCAGCATACACATTGTTATTGTGAGAAAAACCTAGAGAAAAACATTTCATTTTGTTTGGACAACGTCGACAATATGATCCCTTACCCTAACCACTGTACTGCTTTAAATAGATAATAAGAGATCAATAAAAACAGTTTCTCCTATGCCTCCGCCATAGCAGGACGGCCGAACAATCGTTCTCTATTTCATTTCGTAATAAATACACAACGTAGGATCCCCGCCCGTGCGCGATCACTTTTTGTAACCGTTGAATTGCAATTATTACGCATTAGGCAGCGATCTTCGCTCAAAATTACGGAACCAGTTGAGATCGTTTTTTTTTTTCAGATATACAGGGTGTCTGCAAATTATCCGTACAGACGTGAGATTATCCGGCGAAGAATCAAGCGGAGTTCTTCTTTTCCATCCGAAAGTTGGCGAAATCACTGAAAATTTCAAAATTTTCCGTTGGAGACAAGTTTACGACGATTTGAAGCTTCAGTCATATAAACTGCGAAAGAATCACTACTTGAATGACACCATGAGAGCAAACCGGAGATGCTAAGATTCTCCTGAACCGGTCTATCGGTCAGTGTTGTTCACCGATGAAAAAGTTTTTTAAATCGGGTAGCATCATAACCACCAAAATGATCGGCAGTTGCTTCCTGCTGCTTCCAAAAATCGTAGAAGTATTTCAAAGAGTCATAATTCCGCTCCTGTCATGGTTTGGGCTGAAATTACTAATTCCGGCAAAACCCCTTTGATCTTCATCGACAAGGGGGTGCAAGTGAATCAAGCGGTATATCCAGAAGTTGCTTACTGAAACAGTAGCTTCTTGGACAACGCAGCATTTCGGCGAAACGAATAGATTTTTCAACAAGACCGGCCCATGGAGCAAAAATAGACTATTAGTTTTTGCAAATGCATTTTCCCAAACTATTGACCGAAAGCTTGACGTATGTTTTGGCCACAGAATTCTGCCTCATGGGCCGGTTCGGATGATTACTGGCTTTGTACGACTTTTTGGCGTTGTACTTTCTGACCACATCTAGGATTGAAAGACCGGGGTTGGCTTTAACGCAACTCAATACCTTGCTAACGACCCCTGCTTTGAGTTTTTTTCGAAGGTCCACTGATTCCTTTCCACATTCAGGGTGTCCTTGTAGGGTTTGATTACTCGAATAACTGTTGTTTACAGCATCTTCATCACTTTAACCAGCTAGGAACCGGACCGCTCCGGATTTTCCAGTTGTTTGTGTACAATTTTTTTTTTCTTTCTAGTTCCATTTGACGTTATTTCTGAACGCGACCGGCTACTTTGATCAAACTTGCACCAGTTGTTTTCTATAGAAGTGTAAACAAACCACTGTCAAAGATTTTAGATTCCCAACACTAGAGGCGTGCTAGCAGCGTGCGAGGAGTGTACCCATCTACTTTCAGTCAGCCTTTAATGCCAGATACCATAATCATAAGCTTATATGAACTGGATTAAACATGAAATAAATGGTTATTTCAAATCATGTAAATATGAAATAAGTTCAACTCAACGTTCAATATCACATTCTGTCAATAAACACCAACACACCAAAATTCCAAAATGGTCTTCAATACTTTTTTTGCTGAATTCGATCTATAAATCAGAAATTTCCGAACGTTTTGTAAAATATGACATTTAACAGAATTCAAGCAATCAAAACTATCATAAATTGTTAAAACAAACTACCGATCGAGACTGTAATTCGCTGCAGTTGCGTAGCACTGTAAAAACAAATTACGAATGTACTGTAAATACTATCTTTTGCAAAATAAACTGTATAGAAGTACCGAACAGATTGTAAATTTATTCCATGCTGTCAAACTCGAATGTTGGCCAGTTCTATTGAGTTACACGGTGCAGTCAAAAGCAAGTGCCGAAGAGAGTGGAAATATTGGACAAAATGGGAGTCATTGATGAAAGAACAAGGAATCTTTTCAGTATAACGGCAAAATTTATTTTATATTTGTAATAAAAACCAATGAACCGCAAATGTATGCGAAAAACATATTATTTTATCACGTTAGTTATTCTTTTATATTATTCTATAGTAGTCGCAAGTTCGAATCTCACCCTCGGACAAGCTACGAAAATACCCAAAAGGTATTTGAATGCCTACAACGGGAGATGAAGCAGCCCATGGCCAACAAACTTGATAATTAAAAAAAACCCGGTTACAAACCAAGCTGTGACGAAAAAGAGCGTTTCGGACGAAATACTGAGCATACAGTAAAACTTAAAAACTACAGAATCGATTATCGAATGTTCAGTTGTTTCATATTCGGTAAAAAATAACAGCATACAGTAAAGAAATCTAAGTGTGTTGATGTTAAAAAAAGCAAATTAAAACATTCCCTCCGACACACGCCAACAAATGCAAAAAACGCAAATTACCTGTTTTGCTATACTTTTTTGAGAGCACAAGTGTCAAGAGCACATATCAAGTGTCTGAAAACTCGGTTCACTTTCAGACTTCTCCAAGATCTCCGGATGGTTATCACGGTGTATCAGCTTTTGAAGAGCTTTTAGTAATGCAGATCCAGACTAGAGGTGTTAAATGTACATTTTTTGCAAAACAGTCACCTGCGGCAAAATTTTAGGCCCGAACACCACTAACAGTTGATGTGTACAGCTCAGTTTGGAATTCTTCATTGTCGAGCTTTACTATTACGGTTAAGTTTTAAATTTTGCTAGTTTTTCAAATTGGTGAGTAGATAAAAAAAATAGTTTAAATTTTCGTAGTTTTTCAAACAAATAAATCAATTTGTTCATTACGAAATTAATAATCAAACAAGTAAACAATCAATAATTGAGAAAAAAAAGTTTATATTAAGTAGTTAAATAGATATATTGAAAATAAATATATATCTATAAAGATTTATAACAGGTAAACAAAAAAAATATTATATGATTCATTAATTGCTAAACGAAAGAAATAGATAGCAAGTGAGAATTATAAAAAAAAGTGAAATAAAAAAAATAATGAAAGGTATTATATTTCTATTAAAAAAAACCCCGCATATCCGCTTTCCTGTTCACCAGGGATATTCAAAACTGCCTTAAAGGTGCCTACTCAATCCGATAAATACTTCAGACGGTCATATGTATGATCCTGTTAAAAAATGCTTATATTCGACACCTATATTTCTAGGTATCAAAGGTGAAGTTTCTGACTAATAAAGTTAAAAAGTATCGTCTCCGTTATAAAACAACTGGCCACAGCCGTAACTTTCAAGCTGGTCCAAAATACTGCAGTTATGATTTACATCAATTTTATTAAATGTTTTCAATAAAACTGAGTGATCTGTATTGCAATATTCAGGGGAGAACTTTATGTGTACCGAAAAATCGTAAATTTAGAACCTATCTGACCCAGTGACGTACCGTAGTTCCTCCTGCTATATGGATATGTAAATGTTTCTTGGACCATCATCAAAAACTAAATAATCGTACAAGTAAGAGAATCCAAAAGTATGCGATGGGTATCCGTGTCATTATCAATTTTTCTGCATCCACTCCACGGGCACTTGAAAACAAAACTATTCTTTGGAATCAGAGTATCCTGCATTCGGCCTAAAATAGTTTAACCACCCAAAAAGTAAGTAAATCAGTAAGTTAGTAAGTAAGTAAGTAAGTAAGTAAGTATGTAAGTAGTAAGAAAGCAAGTAAGCAAGTAATTAAGTGATTAAGTAAGTATGTAAGTAAGTAGGTATGTAAGTAAGTAAGTAAGTAAGTAAGCCAATATGTAAGTAAGTAAGTAAAAAAGTAAGTATGTAAGTATGCCAATCAGTAATTAAGTAAGTACGTAGGTAAGTAAGTAAGTAAGTCAGTCAGTCAGTGAGTAAGTAAGCAAGTATGTAAGTAAGTATGTAAGTGAGAAAAAAGTTATTAAGTAAGTACGTAAGTGAGTAAGTAATGTAGTAAGTAAGTGAGTAAGTGAGTAAGTAAGTAAGTAAGTAAGTAAGTTAGTCAGTCAGTAAGTAAGTAAGAAAGTAAGTAGGTAAGTAAGTAAGTAAGTAAGTACACTAAGGCCTTTTTACCCGTATCCCCATACGTTCCACTTTTAGTAAGTAGGTAAGTTTAGCAAGTGAGTAAGTATGTAAGTAAGTAAATATGTAAGTAAGTAAGTAAGTAAGTAATTAGGTATGTAAGTAAGTGAATCAGTAATATGTAAGTAAGTAGGTAAGTATGTAAGTAAGTAAGTCAGTCAGTGAGTAAGTAAGCAAGTATGTAAGTAAGTATGTAAAAAAGAAGAAAGTTATTAAGTAAGTACGTAAGTGAGTAAGTAAGGTAGTAAGTAAGTGAGTAAGTAAGTAAGTGAGTCAGTCAGTCAGTCAGTAAGTAAGAAAGTAAGTACGTAAGTAAGTAAGTAAGTAAGTACACTAAGGCCTTTTTACCCTTATCCCCATACGTTACACTTTTAGTATAGAACCGTGTAAAAAAGACTAAACAGAGTTGATCAATACGCATGCATAAACATTTTAAATTGCTTCGATTTTGTTTGCATATGTTACCTTTTCATCCAAGTTCAAAATACAGTTTTTTAAATTTTCAGATCGTGAATTTTTTGAAAAATTTGGATATGATTACTTTTTGCCAAAAACGAAAAATGTGATTAGAATTAATTTGTTCCGTCGATAATTTGTTCCGTTCTGGAGTTATCACCGAAAACAAACCACGTTAAAAAAAACGTGTAAAAAAGAGTTTAGTGTAAGTAAGTGATTAAGTAAGCAATTAAGTAAGTAGGTAAGTTAATAAGTACTTAAGTAAATCAATTAGTAAGAAAGTAGGTAAGTAGGAAGATGGAATAAGTAAGTAAGTAAGTAAGTGAGTAAGTAAGTAAGTAAGTAAGTAATTAAGTGAGTAAGTAAGTATGTTAGTAAATAAGTAAGTGAGTAAGTGAGTAAGTAAGTAAGTATGTAAATGTTATTTGGGAAAGTTTGAGGAAATTGTGGAAACATTCAGAAAATTCTTCAGTTAATGTAAATGTATGTACCCGAGCAGGTGCGAATAACTTGATAATTGGCTTTGATATTTAAAACCGCTGCATAAGAGGTAAAATACTTGAGGATAATACCATAACAATGTTCCCACAATGTTATCCGAATACCAAATTGTGATAAGCCAGTACCAAAATAGTACGTCTTAGGTATTCCCGAGTATCCAACATAACAAGTTTTGCATGCAATTCTTAGGTATTTTGCTTAGTCATTTTACCTCTAATGCTGTGCTCTTCAATACCAAGGGCAGTTATCAAGATCAAAATTAGGTATTCATATGTTATTTTATACTGCTCGGTTAGCTACCGGTTGGAAGTGATGGCCAGTGCGAGTTTAAATGACTCATAAAACCTACTCAGAAAACCTATAACAAGAAACATTGTTCGATCATTTAAGATTTTTCAAGGCCTACATGACTTTTTACATCACTAGTAAAACCGAGTGACGGAAGCATTTCGCTAGATGCAGTAAAATATTATTAGTTTGTGTTCACAATAAATCTTCATTGCAGTAACAATCAGTTGTTAAACTTTTTCTTGAATATCTGATTAACAACTTTTGAGCAAAGAAGTTGCCCCCGCTGACGAGCCCTTCCAAGGGGGGAAATTTCCTTCTCGGGGATTTAGCTCTTTTGGGTTGCTTCAAACGAAAGACGTGTCTGGAACTAACAAGCTTTAAGTGGAACTGCATCTGCATCAATGGAGGCTCTGTTTGTGTGGTACAATCAATGCTCGCAATGCAGGGATTTTCTACAGCGGATGTTTTTTCCTCACCTACGTGAGAGTGCACCGCGCAGCTGAGAGTCATCCAGCAGTGAGTGTCAACTAACAACAAAGCGAGACATGCATCATCGCGTCGTCGGTTGGAAACATGAGTCCGAAAGACGTGGGAAGTTTATTGGCGCGCGCTCTTATCGGGTCGAATCGAAAAGTTTTAGTTTGGTCTAGCTATGGCGATGTGTATTCAATTTAAGTCGGCACTTTGAGGAATTTACAGTGCAGAGACAACTGCATTATTCTAATGCACATATTTAAATGGTAGATACTGAACCAAGCGATTGGTTTGCTTTACACACTTCCGATTAATTAGAAAATTACAGCAAGCATGTTGTTTTACTAATTAACGCCGATTAGAGACCTATTATAAAATAAATGCATACGGGATGACATGCAGGAATGCACGAAGGTGACAAATAGCTGCAGATAATAGGGTATGTTTTTCAATCAGGTCACCGGTTGACTTCCTTGAAAAGAGTTTCAGATTTTTTCACCTTTTCCACTTACTACGTATCAAATTGATTTTGCTATATAATTCGAAACTCGAAAGCTCACTTGTGCTCCGGAATTTCATGAATTCATGCAGGTTCACAGTGGTCCTGGATGGAACCTACCAAATACTTCTTATTTATAACATTGATGATAGCGATTTGTGTGAAGGCAACATTCTCCAATATCTCTGCTCCATATATTACATAAATAACTTATAAAGCTATGTCCATTTAGAATTCGGAAACGCTGCACACCTCCGCACCTTGGCACATTTGTTCCACATTTTGGTCATCTGAGTCCCCGAGCCGTTTATCTACTTTTCTTAAGCTTCCGCTTCATTATTGCCCAAATTCTCTCGATGGGCCGGAACTGCGGGCAGTTGAGTGGATTTATGTTTTTATCAATGAAATCTACGTTATTATCGCGGTACCACTGGATGACTTCCCGGCTGTATTGGCAACACGCCAAATCTGGCCATAACTTCACGGTACCTTTAATGGGTTTTAATGAAAGGAAGTACGCGGTTTGGTCTTTGCTCCGCATCTGCATATCCCTTGCCAAATAATCAGTTTTTTGGCAAATTTGTCCATAAAAGCAAACTTCAACTTTGCATGAACATCTTCTCGTGCCGTCGCCATATAGAATTTTTGGCCAGGAAGCTGTCCGAAATCCATTTTGACGTAGGTTTCATCACCAATGAGCAGGCATCCTTGGTACTTCGTCAAAACCTGCTGGTACAATTTCTGAGCTTGAGTTTTGGTGACAAAACATTGCTTCAACGTTCTGTTTGGTTACTTGCTGGCTCGATAAGAACGATATCCTGCTCACAAACGAATTCTTTGAACGGTACTGCGAGCAGCAGCGTATTTTTGTGCAATTTCATTATCTGATAGTCCAGGGTTTGCTCTGAAGGTTCTCAACACCTTCTGGTTCAGCTTGCGGTCATATCAACAATCAATATGCAACTACCCGAGCAGGACCGAATAACTCGATAACTGGCCTTGGTATTTATGAGCTCAGATTAAGAGGTAAAATACCTGAGGATAATACCATAAAATTGTTCCCACAATGTTATGCGTAATTTAGGTAAGACAATACCAAAATAGTACCTCTAAGGTATTCCCAGGTATCCAAAATAACAAGTTTTGGTATTCGAGAGATATTTTGCTTGCAATTCTTAGGTATTTTGCTTAGGCTTAATCTGAGCTCTTTAATACCAAGGCCAGTTATCAAGATCAAAATTAGGTATTCATGAGTTGTTGTCTCCTGCTCGGGTAGCGATTTGAAATTGGTTCACTGTTGTAGAACCCCTTGGTCCGAAGTACACCTTGAAGCCAGCACTTTGCTATACATATGTGCGCCTTTATTTTGATTTGCTGTGTTATTTTGACAGAATATTTGAGAGTGTGTTCGTGTGAGTTCATTATAAGGGGCGTATTATTAAGCTTGGGACCGATGTGCTAGTACTGACTGAGCCAAGAAAAAAATCGTATTTGTTCGGGACCTACTCGTCTTAGAGTTAGTCTATGGTCATATGTTCCACTACGACGCTTACCTTGAGGCACTCGATCCACGCTCTTTCGCTCCCTGAAACGTTTGAGCACATCATACACGGTTGCTTTGGCGATTTTCAACGTTTTTGCGATTTTTATTGCGGACCACGTGGGATTATCAACGTGGGTGTGCAGAATATTTTCTCTCCTCTCTTCTTCCATCTGGAATAACTTTAGACTCATTGCACGAAACACCGTGAAATTTATACCACAGAAAGTGGGCGCTGTAAACGAATTCTTGCAGTGGTCACTTTCCGTGCCGCTGCAACACAATAAATGATTCCGGATTCTAACTGGACAGAACTTTGTTGTTGTTTGTGATCATCCAGCTCCTTTATGAAGGGCCAAAACCGTTTGGACTGGGCCGTAACCAGAAACACTTACGCGAAACCCACGAATATAGGAAAGAGAATCTCCTTCCAAAAGCAAGTTCACACCCTCAGCACTAGAATTGAGCCCTCGATTGTCAGAATAAACCCAATAGATGGGGTCGAAGAGCCCGCCCTCGTTCCGTTTGTTAACAATAGGGAGGAGCAGTCCCATGCTCCCTATCGAAATCATTTCACTTGGGTGCCCTGATGGGCCTTCCCTTTTCCGTTATATAAAATGTCATGGATATTTAAAGGGTGATACGGTCAAAATTTGGTCAAGGGAAAACGCGTGTAAATCGGTGAAATCGTTTATTTAAAAAATCAAATTAAATTTCTTTTTCAAGTTCAATTAGTATAAAATTCAGGAAAAATATTCAGTTAGGCTTCCGCTTTTCCCAATCCTAATTGCCGGGCCTTACGCTTGACCCCTGCCATCAGATTTTGTACAGCCACCTTGTCCACCTTCTTCGCCGCAGAAAGCCAGTTTGCCTTGAACTGCTGCTCGTCCTTAGCAGTTTTTTTGGTCTTCTTTAGGTTCCGCTTGACAATAGCCCAGTATTTCTCAATTGGGCGGAGCTCTGGCGTGTTGGGAGGGTTCTTGTCCTTGGGAACCACCTGCACGTTGTTGGCGGCGTACCACTCCATGGCCTTTTTACCGTAATGGCAAGATGCCAAATCCGGCCAAAACAGTACGGAACAACCGTGTTTCTTCAGGAAAGGCAGCAGACGTTTATTCAAACACTCCTTCACGTAAATTTCTTGGCTGACAGTCCCGGAAGCTATGAAAATGCTGCTTTTCAAGCCACAGGTACAGATGGCTTGCCAAACCAGATATTTCTTTGCGAACTTTGACAGTTTCGTGTGCTTGAAAATATCTGCTACCTTTCCCCTTCCTTTTGCCGTATAAAACTCCTGTCCCGGAAGCTGCTTGTAGTCGGCTTTGACGTAGGTTTCGTCGTCCATTATCACGCAGTCAAACTTCGTCAGCATCGTCGTGTACAGCCTCCGGGATCGCGCTTTGGCCGTCGTATTTTGTTTATCATCGCGATTTGGAGTCACTACCTTTTTGTAAGTCGATAGTCCGGCTCGTTTTTTGGCTCGATGCACGGTTGTAGACGATACACCCAGCTTATTTGCGGCATCTCGGAGAGATAGGTTAGGGTTTCGCTTGAAACTACCGGCAACTCTCTTTGTCGTCTCAGCGGCTTCCGGTTTTCGATTTCCCCCCGATCCAGACTTCCTGGCTGTCGACAAACGTTCCCCAAACACTTTAATTACATTTGTAACGGTTGATTTGGCAACTTTTAGCGATTTTGCCAACTTTGCGTGCGAGTAGCTCGGATTTTCGCGATGCGCGAGCAAAATTTTGATACGCTGCTCTTCTTGCTTGGACGGCATTTTGACAACTGAAGAGTGAATTCCAAAATCAAAATAGAACATTCTACACACACACACCTTCAAAATGAGGGGTGTTCAGGTTTTTTTAATGCAAAATTGAAAGAAATACGTCAAGTTGATATTGACCAAATTTTGACCGTATCGCCCTTTAGTATATTTTGGAGTGGTCATTCGATTGCTTACCATGTGTTAAAAATTTGGCTGAAATTAAAATAGGTTAGTGTTAAAGATTGGAATCGGAAAAAATGCGACACTTTGTTTTGGGTGTAACATTTTATCGCGTGGGTAAAAATTAATGAAATTTTGGGTAAAACTAGAGTGTTATGTTTATGTGTGCAAAATTATATTGCGATCTATCAAGTAGTTTTCAAGATGCATTCGAAACAAGAAGAGCTACGCCAGCAAATCTTGGGCGCGGTGATTGATAATCCTGGTCAGTCGCACAGATGGGTCGGCAAAAGGCTTGGAATCCACCATTCCACCGTGTCCCGCGTTGTGAAGATGTTCCAGGAGACAAAGACCATCGAGCGGTGCGCTGGAGGGGGCCGAAAACCGAAAACGGAATACCCAGAGAAGGTGCGGAAGATAAGGCAGTACTTTAAGAACAAACCGAACCTTTCCACCCGAGACGTGGCGAAAAAGGTCAGTTCGTCGAATTGGTTCGTCCAGCAGACCATGAAGCGGGCTGGGCTACGTGTTTTTAAGGTCAGGAAGCAAAACACGGTGGCCAAATTGCGTGCGCGGAAGCTGTACCGTGAGTGGCTGGTCAAGCCAGGCTGTTTCGTCATGGACGACGAGACATATATCAAGGCGGACACCACACAAATCCCCGGCCTCGAGTTTTTCGTCGGTACGTCCCGCATGGAGGTTCCGGAAAGTTCAGGAAGAGAGAGATGAACAAATTCGCAAAGAAGTACCTGTTGTGGCAGGCGATCTGCGAGTGCGGACGGTACAGCAAGCCGTTCGTTACAACCGGCACCATAAACGGGCAGATTTATCGAGAGGAATGCTTGCAGAAGCGCTTGCTGCCCTTCCTCCGCTCTCACCGTGGTCCCACGCTGTTCTGGCCGGATCTCGCTTCGTGCCATTACGCCAAGCCTGTAATGGATTGGTACGAAGCGAAGGGCGTTAATGTGGTCCCGAAGGAGGCGAACCCGCCAAATACACCAGAACTTCGTCCGATCGAAAAGTTTTGGTCGATAATGAAGAAGCAGTTGAAGAAAAACGGAAAAACATTCAAAACCAATGAAGCTTTGAAAAAAAACTGGGAGAAATTGTGTTAGGAAGATGGACAAAGCCTCACCCAAGATCTCATGAGCAGTGTTAAGAGAAATGTACGAGCATTCTGCTTGAGGGAGAAAATTCAATAAATAAATTACGCCAAAACATAGCTAATTTGAGAAGTATCCGATTTAAAATGAATTTTCGGTGATCATTTTAGCGTGGCTCATTTTTTCCGAGTCCAGTCTTTACCGTTTTTTACTTATTACTCGGTGTCGTCTCGGTGTTTCTGCTTTTGAAGATCTGACTTTTTGCAAAAGGCTATGCTGGTCTATGGCCTATGCACGATGTCATATGGTCATAGGATAGGGAAGAGAACAGGAGAAAGAACACACGGCCGTTCAGAATGGTTCGACGGATGCATATAAGGGATCATTCCCGATGAGTTCCACTCATTTACTCAATTCGATCGTGTTCGGTTATAGAAGACAATAAACATAGTACTACGTACTCCATATGGGAACATCAGGGCAATGATTTCCCATTGCATCTTCAAGTAATCATTACAAGCTGTTCATTTGATTCAGGTACTTTTGAACGTTGATGTGGCAGCCTATTCACACTTTACATCTGCCACGACCAACTCGGCAGAACGCCCCCATGCCCCTTTCTGAACAGAAGGGCAGGGATGTAGATTTATACATCCATAATACGTCCAAAACTAACGTATGCTTCCCTTGTGGCCAAAAACAAAAGAGGCTACTATATAGAAAAAGCTGACAAAACTTCAACGGCTAGTGTGCATTGCTATAACGGGAGCTACACGCAGCAAAATTTTTAGATGCAATTCTAAATCTGCTCTTACTTGCAAAAAAAAACTACGCCCTTGCAAGCGGCCTTCCGGCAGTTAACCGGAATATTCACCATGGCGGCCGAAAACATTTGTGTAACCATGTTTTTGAGTTCTTTCTTCGTTTTATTTATCAACTCCTCCTCAGTTTTCACGACGGAATTGTTGGAGTAGATCTTACGCTTCAGGTTGGCCCAGAAATTCTCGATGGGACGCGGCTGGAGGACGTTGGGCGAGTTCGCCGACTTGGGTACCACATGGATATTCAGCCGCTCCATCTCCTCCAACGATCGCTTCGAGTAGTGGGCCGACGGCAGATCCTGCCAGAACACCGCGTCTTCCCCTTTATGGTATTTATTAATGAATGACGCAACTTCCGGCAGGCATTTCGTACTATAAATTTCCCCGTTCACGGCCAATCCGGACAGAAAGAAGAGCGGCTTTGGCCCTTCTTGCTGATTGTCAGCCACAGCAGCACCTTCGTGAGGAAGTTGGTGTGTGAAATGAACTTCACCTCGGCGCTCACTTCCCTCGTGGGGGAAGTAAAATACGAAGTGCCCTGCCAGTTGTTGCCATCCAGGATGAGGTAGGTCTCGTCGTCCATCACCACCGCCACGTCGCGATTCGCCGAGAAAATCGAGTTGACCATCGTATTCAGCGTCGTTGCCTGCAGCTCCGAAACCAGTGGACGCGACTTCCGCTTCCTGAGATGTATGTTCATGTTTTCCAAGTACTTTTTCACCGTTTGGCCGGTTGAACCGACCTTCCGGCCAAGCACACGCAGCGATGTTGCCACTTTTCCCTCGGTCTTCCTCTTCAGCATCCTTTGGAGCTTCTTGTCGTTGGCCGTTCGGAACCGGGCTTTCTTTCGATGCTCTGATTGTTGTCTAATAGTGCCAAGATGTTGTAGATGCTGGAACGGGCGTATCCGGCATCCACAAGGTGCCACACGATGTCCGTTTTCGACGCGGTGGGATGCCTTTCTTTGAACGCGCAAACTTCTGAACGGAGTTGCTTCACGGTAAGAGTTCGACTGATAGAGGTGTCAAGTTTTGTCTGCTGACTCATGGGTTACTATGATTGATGCTGCATGGGTAGTTTCGTCAGTGCGGGTGAAGGTAAACCCATGAAAAATCGTCAAGTTTTGTCCATTTTTTTTAATGCAAACGTTAAAATGTCTTAACGTTTGTCTGAAAAGGAAATATAGACATGCTAATATTTGTATTTTTACAGACAGCCAAGTGGCACTGAAAGCGTTGAGTAATTATAAATGTACATTCAAACTTGTCTGGGAATGCATGGAAACACCTGGGAAGGCAGGTGTGTCAAGAGAACTACGTAAATATATTCTGCACGCTTAGAAATTATGAATTTTACGCGAGACGTAATTCATCTTTGTAAAAAGTCGGGGAACGTAAAAAAAGGATTCGTGTAAAATTATGTCTCCTGAAACTGAAAAATACGCAATTCGACGAAAGATGTGTTTGATTGAATTTATTTTCTCCTCTACTCTCCTCCTCAACTCATTCTTATGTGCTGAAGGACGCTTGCATGTGTCGGTCTCAGGGGACAGAAATTTACAGTACGTTTTGGTAGTGTGTGGGATCCGGGACACGGTGACATTGAAGGTAGGCGAGCTTGCTAAACAAGGTTTAAATGCAGAGTTTATAGGCCCAAAACCTGTATGTGGTATATCACACTGTGCCATCAAAAGGGAACTGAAATCTTGGGAAGAACAAAGGGTGATGACGAACTGGTTGGTTACCACAAAGTGTGTTCAATCGAAATGGTTTATGATTCCATATATTATTGGAGCGAGATAATGTATAAGAGAATTCTTTGTACATATACTGGCCTAGTAACCGGACATTGCCCGAGTATTTAGATATCAATTGAAAAACATTGGCCAGGTTCAGAATGATATCTGTCGTTTCTGTAACATGGAACGTGAAACCTCAGAACATCTGCTCTGCAGTGGTGATGTTCTGTACAAGAGCAGACTTAAATTGCTGTACAGTGGCTAACGACTGTTCCAGAAAGTATAAACACACCTTATTTTAACGGTCACTTTGAATATAATGAAATATTTCAACATGTTTTGGCTGCGTCCTTTTGTTTGCATATTTCTGAATGACATAGCATCAAAAAAGTGCTCAGTTTGGTGTTACCTATCAAAATGCGCGGTCTTACTCCGGAACAACGAAAAAGTATCATGCACAAATGACATGTGAGCGGACTCTCCTTGAGAAAATTGACCAAGGAAGAGGGTGTGAGCGTCGGAACGGTACGATCTGCGATTCGAAAATATAGAGAACAGTGTACGTTTGAAGATATGCCGAAGAGTGGTCGGACATCCGGTCCTGTTAGTCCGGAAATCGATAAAAAGATCTAGGATGCCTACAAGCGAAAACCTGCGACTTCCGTTCGGGATGTTGCGAAAAAATAGGGACCTCGTCGAGTAACGTCATGCGTGCCGAAGAAAGACTTGGACTAAAACAAACCGGAAGCAGAAAAAAAACCCAAAAGGAACCCAAAACGGGCCGCGTCCGTGAAACCACGGGCCCGCAAACTCTACGATTCGTTATTGTGTAGAAATTCTGGGGGTATAATAATGGACGTATGTAAAACTAGATTACAAAACGCTTCCCAGACCACAATTCTATACTGTAAGGGAAGACAAAGACATCCCCGAAACGGAGAAGGCATTTTTTACCGAAAAATTCGGTAAGTAGATTATGGTTTGGCAGGCAATATGCGAGTGTGGTAAAACATCTAGTCCGTACATCACAACGGAGACGATGAACACTCAGAAATACGTTAAGGAATGTCTCCAGAAGCGATTATTGCCGATGATCAGGCAGCACAAAGGTCAAGTAGTGTTTTGGCCTGATTTGGCGTCATGTCATTACGCAAAGGACACAATAGAATGGTACAAAATTCAAAATGTATGTTTCGTGCAGAAAGACATGAATCCGCCGAACTGCCCGGAGGCACGGCCAATCGAGACTTTTTGGGCTTTAACCAAAGCAAAGCTTCGAAAATTCATAAAACCAGCGGACGACATCCAAAAATTTAAAAAAAGGTTGGCCAAAAGTGGTCAAAATGGTGGGAAGTACCACTGTGCAGAAACTAATGGGTCATGTTCGAAAAAAAGTTAGGAGTCTTGGCTATCATTAAAAAATTTGATTAAACGAGAGTAAAATATCTATAAAACACAAATACAAATATGATTTGCCAAATAAAGTTATTAAAACTAAAAAAAACATGACTTTTTTGTTATTTTTAAAGTGTGCTTATACTTTCTGGAACAATCTATAAATGCAATCTGAAGAAATTTGTACCGCGAATGCTAGCAAGGTGATGTATGTTTGTATGTAAAAGATACCACTCATCGTTGCAGGCACAGCCATAAGACAGTGGTTCGTCCTCTACGAATGATTTGATCAAGTTCGACATCTGCCTGTATTCAATTTAACACTGTTGAAGGGCCAAAAACGGATGGGCGGACTCGTCAGAGACACTTACGCGTAATCCACGGGATAATGAGAATCTCCTTCCAATGCTAGAATCCTACAACCTGTCGAACAAGCCATCAAACGTGAGGACTTCCCAATGAGTAGGTAGAAGAGCTCGCCATCAATTCACGAAATGTTAATGACAGGGAGTTGGCAATTCCA
Source organism: Aedes japonicus (assembly GCA_034211315.2). Taxonomy (NCBI): domain Eukaryota; kingdom Metazoa; phylum Arthropoda; class Insecta; order Diptera; family Culicidae; genus Aedes; species Aedes japonicus. The sequence continues at coordinate 320,278 of JASCZW010000338.1, read as the reverse complement.
CTCTCCCCATCCAAATCGCTTCATTCCGGTGCTCTGATGGTCCTTTCCCAACCCTTTTTATTTGATGTATAATATAGTGATGTTCATATAAAATGTAGAGTATTTTTCTTTATAATAATCTTACCTTCCCTGGTCTACCTACTTACCTGTCAATCGGTATACTTTTTCATTTTTCATTTTTTTTTTCATGTAGGGTAAGGGGATGTAATGTTAGCCTAGCTCCTTGATTCGGCCTATGTACCAAATATGTCATTATTTCTTCGATAATCAATAACATCATGTTGCTATCAGCATGACGGATTTATTTCAAAGCAATTGAGACATAATTAATCAATTTATAGTTGTTCACTTCCGCGTAATTTTCGATTTCCTTGACTTTTTAGACACTAGACTTTACTGGTTAAGCTGAACAGATTATCTATACGATCTTCGAATGATCTAAATCTGCCGAAATTGAACCTATAAACCGAATAATGCAGACAAGATGTACAGAATATAGTCACATGTTATAAACTTACAGGTCACATTGCTAAAATAACAATGATTTAACAAGCAAACGGTGGACCCAATGTTAGGGACATACTTTTTTCTATGTTCCTAACTATGGCCTGTTGTATGAAAAGCGTAATAAAAATGTTGTTATTGGTTACATTTACTATACAAATGTCTGAGTTCCGGTTGAATGTTGTTCATATGGCTCATCTTAACATAAATTGAAGGAACAAAATCTGTATAGAGTGAATTATAATGTTTTGATTGTCGATTGACCGCTAAATCATATGTTAAAATCAGTTAAGTGTTTCTTAGCAGTTTAAGTATAGTTTGATTTGTGAAATTGTTTGTTGGGTAAAGCGAATACAGCTGGAACGCCTTGAATCAGAAAATCAGGAAGAAACCCGCACGAAGATTGCATTTTATAAAAAATCAATCGAATGGGACGAACTTGCATCCATGATTGGACCCAATTTGGTACCCATAGACCGACATTACATCCATATCCCTCGAAAGTTTCTGACTTTATAAAACGAGTTGTGTAGCTTTTCGTGATGCATACTACCAGATGGCTTATTAAACATATCTTAGGAAGTGTATAGCTAGTTAAATTTTGTTTCCAGCTCAAATACTTTATGAGTTACAATGAAAAATGTAATCGATTGTTGCATATTAGGCTGAGTCAAGGGACACATACCCTATTTATTTATTATGCATTGTTATTTGAACACGTGATCACAATTTTAACCAAGCAATTTACGACTGTCGATTATTTATTTGCGGAGATGCCCTGATTCTCTATCCCTCTTTTACACTGTCGCTGCTATCACATCACATTTACTTTCTTATTTATTTATTTATGTTGCTTCCAATGTTTATACTTCTTTCCCTTATTATTCTCATCGGATGATTCTCCGTCCAAAATTTCGCTCTTTTCAATTTTATATAGTTCTTTTAATGATCTTTTCATTTTTTCTCTATCTTTCGAGAGGTCTTCAAAACTGTTTCTATCCGTGTTCTGAAACTTTCGGAAGTCTTGTTCAAGTAATACTAGGTTGGCCTTCTTTCTTCTTTTCAAAATTTAAGTTGTATGCTCGCAAATGCTAGCAAGGTGATGAGCATAAACTAATTTTGCCTGACTGGAAGACGCGTCTAAGGCTGTTCACTTGACAAATGGTGATGGCTTTAAGATGCGAATAGTAATAGTAAACAGGGGGGGGGGGGGGGGTATAACCCAAAACATAACAAAACAAACTAGACTTATTACAAATATTAGAAATACTTACGAATTACAACTCAAAGCTTACGTCAATAATCAGGCAAATCCCATGGTCAAAAACAGGTCAGCACGCATTGGAAGCAAAACAAATAATTTACGCTGTCATTTCAAATCAATTAAGCCGTGCTGTTGTCATCGAACCTCGATTTCCTAGAGTAGAACGTAACCAAACCTCGCAACGCCACCCCAAATTCGGAAATAACGCTTGCTAAACCACCATCGGAATTTTCGTGGGGAAATGACCTCGCCACATCAGCAGGACGACGAGCTCTCAGCTCACGCCGCCCCGCGCCACTTGGTGGCTTACCTATATCTCATATCGACTTCCACCTACTTCCCGTAGCGGAGCGAAAATAGCAACAGACAGTGAGAGTCTGCATTGACAACGGTCGATCGGTTATCTAAATTTATTCACCCTCCACCGCTTCCTTGGCCCCGTCGTGATCGACTTACAATCGATGCACAATTGCACCAAACATGCATGCCAATTGCTCAAGAGGTTGATCGAGACACATGCTATGTGCATATATCTATTCCTACCGATGCATACAGAAGTTCGTACTATGTTAATCATGCAAGGCAAATAGCGCGTGTCAAGTTCTATATGCATGTACTTGAAACGGCACGGCTTAAAAATAGAGAAAAACGAGTTTTCCAGGTTAATGTCAGTGGCGTGCACTGTGATCACTGTTGTTGGCCAAAGAATGTGGAATTCTGGCTCTAGCGGTACTTTGAGTACGCTACCTGTGCTTTAATGGCAGTTTAATTGAATTGGAAAATTATTCTAATGGGTTTCGTAAGGGTTGATTGACTGGTTATCAGTTTAGAGAGGCAAACATTTTTCCTTTAAGCAGCATCACCCACATGTCGGCCGAGAATTTCGAAGATCGACTGAGCGATCCTCGCAAGGTCAGGTCAGATTGGTTCACTTTCACCGCTGATACACTCCAAAACAAACCTCGACCGTTGCCAACGACACTCAAGGCGTCGCCATATGATCAACTGCATTCGGCACGAGATGCACACAGTGGCCAGCTGTTTTGTAGGATGGCGCAGTGTCACGATCAACGTTTTCCTCTCACAGCTTCGGCGCATTCGGGAGGAAATTTCGCCGAAAACCGACAGAATCTAGGCGAAGGCCACGAGCGAATCGTTGATCTTCCCAGCGAAGAAAAGCTACCACGTTCGATCGATTTGCAATCAATTGTTACTTGCTGTCCCGCGGTCTTCAAAGCAAGACCCAGCTCTCGAAACTAGCAGCACCAACAGGTAGCAGCAACAGGAGGAACCAGCAGTGAGATTAACTTCCTTTCGCAACGCCAACTGCGAACTTCCATTGTTTGATTCCCGAAAGGTAAGCGAGCAGGTGTCGATGTGATGCGAAGTGTTTAGGGAGTTTTGCGTTTTCGGAGTGGACGGGAGGTTTCAGTGGTTGCGTAATGTGTATGTGAAGAGCAGTGAAAATAGCGGAAAGGCGTCTACTGGTGAAAGAAAGGATCATTAATAGTCGATAGGAAGTTCAAGTGCAGTAGAAGAAAGGCGAATACAAAGAGAATCAAGCGGACGTTGAATTGCATAATTAATCAGAACACCAACAGTTGAGTAATCAAACGTAACTATCCGAGGAAGAACAATGATACCGCGCAAAAGTTGCATAACAATCAAAGGGTTAATGCAAAACAATCGTTGCATAACGAGAGATGATCAAGTGATACTTATTCGACTCGTTAGTTTACTTGACGTGGATAGCTCTTGTTGGGTTCTTCGGTCCCATCACAAGACTCAATTTAGAAATGGATTCTATATTGAGCAACCAAATAATTTTTCTTGTTTTTTTTACTTAATTGTTTATTTATTAGGCTCAAGTGCTATAGACATAACGGAGCCGAGTTCTATTTCATTTTTACAATGATAATAACTTAGTAACTATGTTAGTTGTGGTAAGCCGAAAAACTCACGACTAGGTCGAGTTTAGGGGTTTAAAATGATTCGGGTATGAATGGAGAAGCAGGGATCTTAACGTTGGCTTTCAACAGCCGAATTTGAGGCTATACCAGTCAACATGGTTGATGTCCTGATAACCTGCACCACAGCCGCATTGGTTGGTGTCTGAGAGCACTCTTCGATATAAATGATAGCCTAACGAGCAGTGATTGGACATTAGATGACACATTAACTTGACAAAATCCCGGCTAACATCCAACACTCTGCACCATGATTTTTTCGATACCTGTGGGAGAATAGAATGTCCAAATCCCCTGCATCCTAGTTTTGTTGCCAACTGATCACGGCCTGTTGACGGAAAATAGGAAAAAAGTTCTTTGAAGGCGATTTGTTGATCATAAATATCGCCTTGCATATCGCCTCCCTTAGCAAGTTGGTCCGCTTTCTCATTACCCGGAATGTAACAATGAGAAGGGACCCAAAGCAAGGCGATGATGTGGGAATTGTTTGATAAGGCACTCAAAGGGGATCGTATTTCACTAACGAAATACGGTGAGTGCTTTGCCGGCCTCATTGAACGAATAGCCTGAAGTGAGCTGAACCCGAACCCAGTGAGTGTTGGGAGGACCCCTAATTCATAGTGTATTGCCGCCAATTCGGTATGCGGGACAAGGATTTTGAAGTTTAAAGGAGGCAATAAGAATCTCGTTTAAAAGACCAAACCCAGTGGAATCATTTGTTCTAGACCCGTCGGTGTAAAACTTCCTGTCACATCTGATATGACCAAACTTACTTGCAAAAATTGATGGAATGTTCTCCGAACGGAGTGGATCTGGTATCCCACGAGCTTCCTGCTGCATGGTCAAATCAAAACTGGTGAAGTTTTGGAAGTAATCACGATTAAATTGCTCTTGTTAGTGACGACGTATTCAATCCTACTATGGTCCATAATCGCCCACAAATTTTCAAAAATCTCGTCTCTGAGGACGCCATTCGAGTGGTCTACTACGACGTGGATGGATACTATTCAGACGATCTTGGGATGATGTTTGGGCTCAGTGCAGGGTTGCCACATTATTTTTCGATCCTACCAAATTTTTGCCAAAAAAAATCTTTTTTATCTGTGTTCAACTGCAGAAAATCTTGGCAAAAACTTTGCTTTTTTGTGTCTACCTCCTTTTTTCACACGGAGAAGTTACTCAATTTTTGTAACAAGTGGATCAACTAAATTTTTGAGTAGTTGACATTTTCGTTTGAGTAAAAGAGAAAGGAATTCAAGTCTACTCATTCACTGAGTAGAATGGAACAATAGAACGAGAAAAACAACAAGAGCTCTGAAAACCATCCACATTCCCTTTGACTACTGACTCAAACGATAGCCATCTGGTGGCAGATGGATGCAGAAGTTTCAGAAGCATCAATGCCAAAATATTTTGTACACGGAATAAAATCCGTGCCCTGATTCGTGAACTGCTGTCATGAATTCGAGAACAAGCAAAAATACACCATGAACTGAATCACGTAATCGGGAACTAGTTCACGTTTTTGGGTAAAAATCATGAAAACGTAAACTAGTTCACGGTCCGTTTTCATTTTCGTGAACGCTTTTGTTTCTGTGTATCAAGAAAATCCACTTGGGTCTTTTGGGCCTGCAGGACAAGTAACTGTAGGTTTCTCGTATCAACTGGCCCAGGTACACATGCATAGCTTGCACAAAAAACCATAGAGTGGCAAGTACATTTATATTAGCGATAACAAAATATCACGTTTGAACTAACCATGCTTCAAGTAGCAAAACTAAGTATCTAGAAAAATATTCTAACTTCTCAATATTCCTCTGCGTGAACGCATGAAAATACGGCAGCCCTAAGTTTGCACTTTTAAACTGAAGAAATGATCCATTAAAAATTGAATTTCATTCCATAAAAAACGTATTTATGACCCATTAAACTCTGGTCAATATCCATAATAAAATGGATATGATCCATAACATTTATCAATGTGATCCGTAATTTATATAAAATTTAGCAATAAAATGTCAAAAAAGTACCGTTATATATCTAGGGTATGATCAATAGAATTGTACGGATTACCCATAAACATATAGCAAATGTTCCGTAAAAGGTTCAATATCATTCCTTAAAGTTGAAAAATTGATCCTTAGAATGTAAAGTTTGTGAACTTAAATATATACACATGATCAATAAATTATTGATCCAATCGTCAATGATCCATGATAGTTTTGGAAAATTAACCACAAGCTTCTTAATATGGCCCATAGGAAATAAACTTTGGGCATTGAAAATACTATGTAGGATCCATAAATTGAGCAATTTCTACTACTTGAAATTAAACAATGAACAGGTGACAGGATTAGTTAGTAATGTTTGTTGTTGTTATTTAAAGTAAGCAAACATTATTAGAAAACGAAACCGATTCTTCGACTGCTCAATTGTTTGATACATCGTAGGATGAATAAAGGAACAATGAGATTAATATGGGGACAGTTACTCTACATGACAAATTTATGGCTTGATCAACCTGTTATTTAAGTTTTTTTTATAAAATTATGCCGGGCAAACGCTTGCCGTCCAACTCGCTATCGCTCGTCGGACCTAACTACAAAAAACATCCTCCGTTTGCATTATACCGGGCAAATGCTTGAATCAGTCGTTAACTTGAAGACGATATCGGAAACTTCGACCGCTTTCTACTTCCTTAGTTCTTCAATCCTCAACTGCTCAGCAGGCAACATTGATATTTCTAGCACTTGGAGTACAGCATAACAAATCGTGGCTACTATGTCACATTGTACAATATAGTGTGTCTAACTGAGGAGCTGTTTGATTTTTTTTCTTCTGAAAACCAATGTTTGGAAAAATTGTAGTTGAGAAAATTTTCTATAAGAATAATTTGCTACGGATCATTTTTATGAGTTTACAGATTATTATTCCTTGTTTTATGGATCATTGACAATTTATTTATGGAACATTTTTAATAATTTATGAATCATGTGCACGTATTTCAGTGCACAAATGTTACATTCTAAGGATCAATTTTATAACTTTAAGGAATGATATTCAACCTTTTATGGAACATTCGCTATATGTTTATGGGTAATCCATACAATTTTATTGATCATACCCTAGATATATAACGGTACATTTTTGACATTTTATTTCTAAATTTTGTATAAATTATGGATCACATTGATAAATATTATGGATCATATCCATTTTATTATAGATATTGACCAGAGTTTTATGGGTCATGAATGCGTTTTTTGTGGAACGATTTTAAGTTTTTAATGTATCATTTATTAGTTTTTATATGCAAAAGTATGTTTGCCTGAAAATACTTCTAAATTGGAAGAGCAGTAATTTTTTAGACACCCCTGCAAGAAATTCTGCCAAGATTTGGCGCAATCTCTTGAGGAACTATCAAACGCTTCCCCATCGGAATACCTGAGGAAATTATTGAAGTAAGTCCTAGAGAACTATATGTAAGAATCCTTGCAGATATTCTAGACAAAATTGAAAAAAACATCCGACAAAACCCCTCTGTGGATTTTATAAAGTTAAAAATTAAATATATAAGAGCATGGAATTCGTGCAAAAAGTTCTGCATGGAATTGCAAGAACTTGTCATAGAATCTTTGGGAAATTCTATAAATTTTCTTAAAGAAAATTGTCGCAAAAAATTTATGGATAAATCATTTTACACACACAAACTGACTGTCATCTGTCACTGTAGTGTAAGTGTCACTTACTTTTTTTTTCCTTTTGAGGTTTTTGAGTGGACAAGCAATTGCCAAAGAGTTTAAAAAACTTGGTTTATCAAAAAAATCTGTAATATTAACATACAGATATCTGTATGAAAAAAAATGATAAAAATTTGTGTCAATTTAGATAAATCTGTGCATGTGGCAACCCTGGTTCAGTATACACGGAAGAAACAAAGTTCCTAAAATTGAGTATTTTTATACTTAAAATTGAGTACTGTTGTTGAACTGGAGAGATGGGTAAATTTGATTCTCCATATTAGGTAAAGATTACTCAATGGGCGAGTACTTCATTGACAACTAATTATTGAGTAAAGTTGGAAGTAAATTGGAAAAACAATAAATATGTTACTGTACTGAACTAGCCGTTATTGTTAAAAATCGCGAAAACTAAGAAACAAACAAAATCCATAATATTATCAAAAAAAATTATATTTTTATTCTATAATCACGAAAAAGGCACTTTATTTTAAATGTTGCATAACATTTGCTAACTCACCGTGCGGAAAAGTGCTCATTTTTTGGTTTTTACAAGTTTTATTGAATTAGGTTAAATTTACCCACCATAAACTTACAGTTACTCAAATTTGAGTACTATGGCATGTACTCAAATTTGGCTTCCCGCACGGAACTCCAGAGTTGGATGAAATGAACTTAATTTGGGTACTTTGTTTCTTCCGTGTAATGAGAAACGGGCAGTGGGCAGGAAGTGTCAAAACCTTACAAACGACGGGTGTTTGAAAGTTGCTTTTGCTCATTTGAGAAATGATTTTTGTTTTGGTAAACATCGTTTCGAGTATTGCAGTAATAAACAAGAAAAGTAAAGCGAAATACGCTTTCGATATTTATAATATTGCATTATGATTATTTGCTATGTGAAATCAGTATGAAGTTCATAAATTTATTTTATTAAATATAATGATGTTGGAAAAATAAAAATATGGAGCAACCTGGATTCGAACCTTGAATGTTGAGGTTATGGGTTCAGTGACTTGCCCACTAGTATATATCAACACTTCTAGACGAAATTGTCAATAGGTCGAAAGTAACAATTGTAAACAATGACTTCAAACGTAAATTTCCTGGAAATGCAAGTTTGCTAACATCTACATCCACTACCGACGGGAAGGTAATAACTCCCTGTATCTGATTCTGGTGCTGCTTTGTTTGTGGGAGAGAGCAGATCCCAGAAACATACGCTAGAAGTCATTGTTTACAAATGTTACTTTCGACCTTTTGACTATTTTGTCTAGACTTGTAATCAGGAAAGCTTAAAGGCGTACAAGAACAACGTCGTGTGAAACAAAATCCATTCATAAGCCAGCCTTATGAAATTTCCAAGCATCGTTTATGAGTTGAACCTTATGAAATTCTTAAGTTTATGTGTAAATGAATGTATCCGGTTTATTAATTTGTAAGGCTCAATCACGTAACCTTTGTGGAGCCATGTTCGTGGATTACACAAGAAAAACTTAAAAAAAAACTTTAGTTCTTCTTCTTTCGTGGAGGCAATTTAATATTAGCTTCTTCTTGTTCCTTAGCAATTGTAGCTCATACATAAGAAAATGTAGCAATTTTTTAACCGCATGAATTTTTAGGTTCTGATCAGTGCTGTAAATTGTTCCAAAAACTGATTTCCAAAATATCATGTATGATTAAATTGTTGTGCTGCATCATTTTTATTAATTTGTCTGTCAACGTGTTGTTCTAAGTTTAAAACCTTAGACGTGAGAGAGCAATATCAGAATATTCAAATGATATTCATCACTGAATATAGTTTGCATATGACAGTGATTATAACACTCTCTGTACACCAGTTGAGGCAATGGGCTGTTAGATAAAGTTGTAGAATTAGCCAAGAGCTACAGTTTTATCATAAACTATATTCATTTATTTAGCTTCTGAAACAAATTATCCGTACATTTAAACAAATGGCCGAAATGGCTATTCTCAGCACTGGTTCTGATAGTTTTTTAAAACCCTAAAACTGGGAACATTTCCTCGGCAAACTCTGGCTGCCAATTTCGTCACCGATTCCATGTCACCGAAAAAAAAGATGTATCTATAATTACAACCCCCCTCTTTCATTAACAACCCCCACAGCCTCTAAACACCAGCAACAACCATGTCTCTGGCCGATCCCGTTGCCTTCCTGAAGGATTTCGCCGCCGGTGGTATCTCGGCGGCCATCTCCAAGACCGCTGTGGCCCCCATCGAGCGTGTCAAGCTGCTGCTCCAGGTTCAGCACATCTCCAAGCAGATCGCCGAAGCCGACCGGTACAAGGGCATGGTGGACTGTTTCGTGCGCATTCCCAAAGAGCAGGGCTTCGGTGCCTACTGGCGTGGTAACATGGCCAACGTCATCCGTTACTTCCCAACCCAGGCGCTGAACTTTGCCTTCAAGGACAAGTACAAGCAGATTTTCCTGGGCGGTGTCGACAAGAACACCCAGTTCATGCGTTACTTCGTCGGTAACCTGGCTTCCGGTGGTGCCGCTGGAGCCACCTCGCTGTGCTTCGTCTACCCACTTGATTTCGCCCGTACCCGGTAAGCTCTGCGGTTTACAATTCCAGGGAATTCACTAATGCTTTCCATTTCATTTATACAGTCTGGCCGCTGATGTCGGTAAGGCCGGTGGTGAGCGTGAATTCAAGGGTCTTGGCGATTGTCTGTCCAAGATCTTCAAATCTGATGGCCTGGTTGGTCTATACCGTGGTTTCGGCGTATCAGTCCAGGGTATTGTCATCTACCGTGCGTCCTACTTCGGCTTCTACGACACAGCTCGCGGTATGCTGCCTAATCCAAAGACCACCCCGTGGTATGTCAGCTGGGCCATCGCTCAGGTCAGTATCCCCCCCGCGCTCAAATGCCTCCGATAAATGATTAATGGAGAAATCTTTGTTTTCCTCTTTGACAGGTCGTCACCACCGTCGCCGGTATCGTGTCCTATCCCTTCGATACCGTCCGTCGTCGCATGATGATGCAGTCTGGTCGTGCCAAGTCCGAGATCGTCTACAAGAGCACACTGCATTGCTGGGCTACCATCGCCAAACAGGAGGGTGGTGGCGCCTTCTTCAAGGGTGCCTTCTCCAACGTACTCCGTGGTACTGGCGGTGCCTTCGTACTTGTGCTGTACGATGAAATCAAGAAGGTTCTGTAAACACTTCAGCAACATCCTGCTTTTAATGCGTTTTTTTTCCTTCCATCGAGGATCATTTCCTACTGTCTTCTCCCTCACCAAATCCCACTTTCCTCTCCCGACCCAAGCGATGCATTCGAACACTTCCCGTAGTTCCTATTATACCTCTCTCTCTCTAGTTATATGAACTATTATTACATATCATCTTCCCTTAAGCGATCCGAATGATGTGTTCTCAAGCAAAATGCACAAAACACTTTCAACGTGTAAATGTACAAATTTAACAAGATCAAAGTAATGCAGCGAAAAGAAAGAAAAAGTACGAAGTAAAGTTACAAGTGTAGCAAAAGCGATCAGAGAAAACAAGAAAAGACGAAAACAACTCAGAAACCTAGTGTTTAATTATTTTCCCCCACTCGAAATCCCTTGAGACACGAAAATTCAATCCGGCTTGCGATAAGGCTGACGACGACGACGACGACTTCTTAACTTTAGGATTTTCGGATATGCTTATCAATAAGCAAAAGAGATCACGAAATAGACTTTAAGTTGTACTATAATCTTTAAGCGGCAAACGATTCAACAATAATATAATTCGAATGTATGAAAACTCGAACCTAAATTGGCTTAAGCGAATGCTGTGAATAAAATTGTACGGACGGGCGGCTTCCGTTTATGAATCAAATTATTACTAGTAAAATGTTCTTTACATGTCGGTATTTACTATCTGCAGGCTGAAGGAAGTGTAGATTATTGATACTAGTTGACGTTTCTGGTGACACGAGTTACTTTCCGTATAAGTCGTCCTGAAAAAAATAAGATGGACATTGTTTTATGTGTTAGTATACGTAAGACTATGTGCTGAGATCGCCCATCTTCTTAAATTCAACTTAACCAGAAGTATGCTTAATTTATGGTTCTTAGTATTGGGGGTTCTATCGGTGGAATGAATATACGAGGATTTATAATTAAAGTATTCAATTAACACAAACTTTATTGATAACGATAAGAACACGTGAATGGTTGCAAACAGAAATGAATTATCGCACATCGTCAAATCAAGCGGCGCTGCCAGCACGTAGGTGAATTTTCGATCTGACAGCACAAAACTGCCAAGTAAGGGCAACTTGATTTTTACTCCTTGCAATACTCCTCCCCGACGACTGGACAAGCACAGCAGCGAACTTCCGAAGCTTGATCTGAGGGGCTTATTACGGTTTTCACTTCACGGTGAAAACGAAGTAAAAACAAAAAACCTTATTACGAATGTCACCCAAGTGAAAAAAATATGGAAGAGTTCATCCGAGGTGACGATTCGAATGAACTCGGTGTTATTATGGTTGCCACGGCACCCGCCACCGAAAAAAGTGACACAAACCGTAAATTTTCTGAGGGCTACTACGAATTTCATTTCACTGTCACTTCCACCTCACGGAGTTCATTTTTAATCACGGTGATACCAGTAATAGAATAAAAATAGTGAGGTGATGTGTAAGTGAAGTGAAAGTGATAGTGAAGGTGACAACCGTAATAAGCTCCTCAGCGTTTTCGTAAGTATTTCTGCAACCATATCGTCAGTTGGACAATACAGCAGTTTCACAATCCCCGTATTGTATAAGTCTCTTTCACATGGTACTGGCGTGTTTTGATGTGTCTTGAACGCTTGGCCGACCGTCCCGAAGCGACTAACGTTGTGCAGCTTTGGTTGCCTTCATACAGCGTTACTGATGGGAATTATGATTCACCGAAATCTTCCAACTAGTTCAAAAACCACAAGGCCCCTTGGCTTGCCTCACTCAACGCCACGTATTTCGATTCCATGGATGATAATGTCATGAAATTCTGTAAATGTTCAGGAAATCACTCCTCGTGCGTACATGAAAACGATGCCGGTCTTAGATTTACGGTTTTTAAAGTCACACTTTAAAGTCAATCAGCATTTGAATATTCCGTAAGGTTGCCCAGTTTTCCCGCAACCCCATCGGTCTCTGTCCAAGCACATACCCATACAGCGATGTACAGCAATGTTCTTACAAGACTGCGATATTGTGTGTTTGCAGTAAGTAGATCGGTGTGTTTGTAACATCCATCGAACTACACTTTAAGCGTCACCCAGACCGAAGCTTTCGGCTATTCGCTCGATATAGCTTTCTAAAGAAATCCCGTACTTGCCACGCATGTTCGTGATACCCATACCCAGAAAATAGTTCGCATCTCCCCGCATTTTAGTCATTCTGAACTACTTTCTGAGGGATACGTAGACCTTTCCGATCTCTTCGTCCTCTACCTCCTTTACGTAAAGACACGAATCAGCTTTGTTCTGATTCAACTTCAGACCATGAAGAACGGTGCGCATATGGTGATTCCGTCGTCTGTCTCATGACAGGTGCAAACGCCTTGTTATAATCCTTACTATACTTCTGACAAAAACCGTACTTTACAGCTTCTTTTGGGGCAGTCCGTTCAATCTTGTAAACCCACTTACATGCCACTGGTTTCCGTCCAGCAGGAGGGTCTACCAATTCCCAGGCCCCTTTGATTCGTGCGACTTCCACTCCTCAGTCATTGCACGCATCCACTCAGCGCTCTTTTCGCAGTTCAAAACTTCCTTGGCTTTATCTCTTCTTCGAAAATTTCTTCAATCAAGCGTAGTGGTGGTACACCCTTGGTTGACCTTGCTGATCGCCTAGCAACCTCATCCAATGGGAATCCTTGAAACGACGAGTTCCTTTCTAATGCTATTTCATACTGTGAGTTGTCCGGATATTCTTCTTCATCTGAATCGACCTCATCGTCACTTTCAACTCAATCCAGTACTTCTTGCTTAAAGGGTGTCCACGATGAAATTGCCACACGCAAAATTGATTCGCAAAATTCGAGTTTTCATCCGATTGCCATCAAATTTTCAGGGATTGAGAAATAACTATTAAACTTCATTTCACCATTTTACTCGTATTTTATTTACAGTCCATACGCAAATGCCCGCACCTTGGCCTTAACCCCGGCCATAAGATTCTGCACAACCTGTGAATCAACCGTTTTTTGCATGTAAACCCATACTTTCTTCAGTTCCTCGACTGTCTTCACTACCTTAGGTCGTTTAAGAAGGTGCTGCTGCATAATCACCCAGTACTTCTCGATGGGGCGGAGCTCCGGAGTGTTGGGAGGGTTGAACATTTTCGGCACGAAATTGACCTTATTGTCCGCATACCACTTCAGCACGTCCTGGAGTAGTGGCATGAGGCCAAATCCGGCCAGAAGATTGTTGGGACGTTGTGGGCCTTCAGGAGAGGAAGCAGCCGCTTCTGGAGGCACTCTTTTATGTACACCTGTCCGTTCATCGTGTCCTGGGTCACGAAAGAGTGCACTCCGCTTCTCGCACGTGCAGATGGCTTGCCAAACCAGGAATTTCTTCGCAAATTTGGACATCTTCTGAGTGCGGACATGCTCCGGAACGCTGAACTTATCGCTTGGCCGTGAAAAACAGGTTGCCGGGGATCTGTTTGAAGTCGGCCTTCACATATGTTTCGTCGTCCATGATGCAGCATTCAACTTTCGTCAGCATGTTGATGTACAACTTCCTGGCACGGGTTTTGGCGGACTTGTTCTGCTTCTCGTCGCGATTAGGGGCCTTTTGTACCTTGAACGTTTGAAGCCCAGCCTTAGTTTTGGCCTTCTGGACAAAACTTCGGCTTAGGTGCAGCTTCTTAGCCACATCCCGAACGGAGGCGTTCGGATTTCGGTTGAAGGCCCCAACTACGCGGTTGTGATTTTTGGTGTTGTACGGAATACTTTTTCCTTCACTTCTGGGCTTCCGATCGGTGGTCAACCGTTCCTCGAACCGCCTTATCACTCGCGACACCGTGGAATTCGCGATTCCCAACGTTTTAGCGATGGAACGATGCGAGAGATCCTTGTTCTCGTGATGAATGCGCAAGATTTTATCACGCACGAGCTGTTCTTTCGACTCCATTTCCGCGAGTTTTGATCACAGGACTTTAAAACTTGCAGGATGTAAATAATGCACTATGAACTAAATCCACCCAAATTTTCATTAAATTCTACCCAACGGTTAAAAAGTTAGAGCAATTTCATAGTGTGGCAATTTCATCGTGGACACCCTTTAGACAGGATTTCAAGAGCAAGCAGATCACTATTTTGACGCAAACCGATTTTTCCTATCGTTGCCGTTCTGCGGCGGTGTAGTTTACTGCATGATCCCGTTTTCAGCCAAAAACTTCTGGAACGACATACTAGGATATTCTCTGGCTCCGTCCTTGCGGATTTCCCGAGGAAAATGTCTGAACTGATTCTTCACTATGCTACAATATTCCCTACAATCAATATGAAACTAGTGATATGAAATTGGTTCACTGTTGTAGAACCCTTGGTCCGAAATGCATCTTGCAGTACAATCTTGTGTTTTTCTGTACCTGAATCTTTGTTTTTGTTGATTCGCTATGTAATTTTGACAGAATATCTGAGCTTATGTTCGTGAGAGTTACATTATGTTACCAGTTTCTTCTTGACTATCCAGCCGCTGATATTCCCGTAATTTGAAATCCACTTCGGCTTTTGTCTTTAACAAAAATACTACGGTACATCCGCTGAAATCATCCACCATAGTCATGTAGAATTTATTGCCGGTAGATGTTGTGAATTCCATTGAATCACCCACGTCTGAATGGACCAGATCTCCGACTGACCAGGACTGACGTTCCAGATAAACTCCGCAAACGCATTCTACATCCTCACATAGTTCAAGACGCTTCACAGATGTCATCAACGCTCATTCCGGGAATTCCTTCAAACGATATAAGCCTCCGAGCAGCTTCCTCATCATGTAGGACACGACAACCAGCTTTCTCGAACAAAACGCTGTACCCGAGATCACAAATCTTACCTACGGACGGCAGTGTCCAAGATAGCGACAGATCCACATGCATTTCGCCGTTGTTTAACTAATGATATTCACCAGCTGCGTGTCCTTCACAGCCTTATCGTATCACGAGCTTTATCGCTTAAAGGACTTAAGCGATTCAATACGGATTTTTTCTACACTGTATTTTAACAAAATTTATGGTCTACATGCTTGTAAGGGTTCGGATTTGCAAACAAATGCAACAAACAAAATGTGTTTTTCCAAGTTATTCTACACCTTCCAAACAATCCTTGAGTTTATATCTTGTGTTCTACAGCTCTACAGAACATCATAACACTGTAATACACATACTACATTATTTCTAGAATACCTATGATGCTCCAAACTATTCTTGAATACAGATCTTCTTATCGTACTTATGTGAGAATACTTAAGGTATTCCAAACAATTCCTGAGTATAGACCTTGATGTTCTGTATGATTAATAAGGATATTTACGATGTCTCGACCGTACTTATAAGTATTAGTATGTCTAATAGTAAGGGCCCCCTTAGCTCAGTCGGTAAGGCTCAACTACAAAGCAACACCATACTGGAGGTGTCTGGGTTCGATTCCCGGTCTGGTCTAGGAATTTTTCGTTCTCGACTTCCTGGGCATAGAGTATGATTATACTCAGGTAACCAATAAGCATTAGCATATGCAGTAAAGTAACCCTAAATCTGCATTTCAGATGCTACAAACATTATATCAGCATTATATCAGCATCTTGAATGCTATTTGTTGTGAAGCTGCATTTCAAATGCTATTTAAATGCTTGTAGCCTGTAAAAAGCATTTCGAATGCAAAATAGCATTAATGAAGCATTATCATAGCATTGCAGTAAAGCAGCCGTATATTGGGCCAAAAGCGGCATTTATGTTGCCTTTAAGGCGACTTAAATGCTTGATAGGCTGCCTTAAAGACGCTTTGGAACTGCTTATTGGTTACCTGGGTACTTGCCATACAATCATACTAATGCAAAAATGGTACTTGGCATCGAATGCTCTCAACGGATAACTGCGGAAGTGCATTAAGAACACTAAGTTGAGAGCAAGCAATAAGCAAATTGTGAAAGCAATATGCTTGAAAGGCTAAATAAGAAGAAGAAAATGTCTAATAGTAAGGGACATGTTACAGTATTTCTAGAATACCTACGTTACTACATACTATCCTTTATCGTTCTTATGAGTGCGTTGAAATAGCCCCACGGTATCTAAGGTACTCCAAACTATCTTTGAGTTCAGATCTCGATGATCTACATGATCAATAAGGAGATTTACGAAGTTGGAAAAGCTTTACGGGGCATCATAACACTGAAATAGACTATTTCTAGCAAACGTAAGGTACTCCTAACTATCCTTGAATACAGATCTTGACGTTCTACATGATTATCAAGGCTATTAACGATGTCTACAGTATTCTTATGAAATAAAATAATTGAGAGTACCATAGATATTCTGAGGATAATGCAATATGTCTATAATTGAGCTGTAATGTCTCATCTCTCTTAACCAACTCATAAATACGATGGAGACTTCGTAAATCGCCTTGTTGATCATGCAAAACATCAAGATCTAAGCCCAAGAATATTTTGGGGCCCCATAGATATTCCGTATTATGACCACGGAGAACAGACATTGTTGTCCTTATATCTTTTCTTGAAAATCATTTGTAAAAGTTTTTATGGGCAGCCGGTATAAAAAGCAAGTACAGAGAAAAACAAACAAAACTTTTCAGGTTATGTGCTAGGCTTTGTATTGATGAACATTGACATTGCACAACTCAGCGTCGCCTACCAAGTTGCATAACGACATACATTTGAAGTGTCGGTTTAAAGTTTTACACAAATAGTAGATCAAAGATGAACGTCTGTTCTCTGTGTTATGACTACAATTGTGCAATGATGTCTCATGGATTGACACGTATTACTTCATGGCCGGTAAGTATGCCGCAGAATGTGAGAAGTTTTTCAGTACCGAGTATGAAGCGAAGGTGATAGCACAAAGAAGGTGTGAACCTATAAGTGAGAGTGATAGCGAAGTAGCGGAACTGTATGTGTATGTATGATCGATGATAGCACGAGAGAGTCAGCGTTCGACAGTGTCAGGAAGCAGACGTGGATTCAAGTGCGGATTAGTGTGGAAAGGGATTTGACATATTACACGTGAAGCATTACAATGAAGACCACGTAAAACGTTGCTAATCATCCAAAACATCAACATCTGAGCTCAAGAATAGTATGGAGTACCGTAGATATTCTGAGAATACTGTAATATGTCGGCAACGGTGCTGAGATTTTACTTGTAGCTTTTATAGCTAAGAAGTACGGTCAAAAAACTCTAAACCTCTTTGTCGATTATGTACAACAAGAGCTGAACTCTAGGACAGTTTGGATGATCTAGATCATCATCGTTTCCGTAACTATTACTATTCCTAGTTAAAAGAGTAATTTTTGAACATGTTTGCATTACAAAAATCCTTTGTAAATCTAAAAACCGAATTTTGACAGCAAATTTTAATCTTGGGACATATATAAGCCATCCGTAGTGAATCGGTTAATAGAATTTGGTAGCCAAAGCTTCCTTTTTACCGAATGCGAATTGTCGGGTCTTTCCTTTAACAGCTGCCATACGATTTTGTACAGTCTACTTGTCCACTTTATTCGCCGCAGAACTGTTTCTCGCTCACAATAGCTTTTTGAGTCTTCTTAAGGTTCCGCTTGACGATGGCCCGATATTGTTCGATTGGACGGAGCTCTGGCGTGTTGGGAGGGTTCTTGTCCTTGGGCACCACTTGAATGTTGTTGGCAACGTACCATTCCATGACTTTTTTTCCGTAATGCCAAGATGCCAAATCCGGCCAAAATAGAACGGAACAATTGTGTCGCTTCAGGAAAGGCAGTAGACGTTTTTGTAGGCATTCGCTCAGATAAATTTCCTGGTTGACGGTTCCGGTCGTAATGTAAACGTTGCTCTTCAAGCTACAGGTACAGATGGCCTGCCACACCTGATATTTCCTCGCGAACTGTAACAGTTTAATATGCTTGAACATATCCGCCACCTTTCCTCGTCCGGTTGTCGTATAAAATTCCTGTCCAGAAAGCTGGTCCTGTACCATTCAATCAAACTTCGTCAGCTTCGTCGTGTACAAATTTCGCGATCGTGCTTTGGCCGACGTATGTTGTTTATCGTCGCGATTAGTAGTCACCACTTTCTTGTAACTCGACAGTCTCCCGCTGGGTACTTTTTTCTGAGCGTGTACATGCGAGGGTTTTAAAACATGTTGGACGAGTGACTTACCCTCATGGGTCGGGCAGATATCTGCAGTAATGTAATGCACTTTCTTGTAACTCGACTTTTAAAACATGTTGGACGAGTGACTTACCCTCATGGGTCGGGCAGATATCTGCAGTAATGTAATGCACTTTCTTGTAACTCGACAGTCCAGCTCGTTCTTTAGCTCTATCCACGGTATCTCCCAGCTTCTTTGCGACATCTCAGACGGAGAGGTTGGGGTTCCGCTCGAAACAGCGGGCAACTCTTTTTGCCGTCGCTGTGGCCTCCGGCTTTCGATTTCACCCCGATCCAGCTTTCCTAGCTGTCGACAATCGTTCACCAAACAATTTTAATACGTTGGTAATAGTTGATTTACCACATTCAACCATTCTGCCAACTTGGCGTGAGAGTAGTTTGAATTTTCGCCATGCACGTGCAAACTTTTGATGCATTGCTTCTCTTCCTTCGACGGCATTTTGATTACTGATGTCTAATCTCAAAATCAAAATAGAGGCATGATGCTCCACACAAAATGAGCGCAAAATTTTTGAATGTACGATGAAAGGAAATACGTAAAGTTTAAGTCGACCAAATTTTGATGGAAACACCCTCTACAGGCATTCAAAAAATGAAAAGTCTTATTCAATCGTGGCCTGCTGGGGAGGAGTTCGTCTTTTCCGAAGAAAATGTGTTTGTTCTGCAACAGTCCCACAACGAGCTGAACGACAGATTGTGTGTTTCCACTTCGAAAAATGTGTCAGATAACGACAGGAACTTTTCACGGTTCCACAGTGCAGCAAAACTTATTTTTGGGTAAAATACTATTAAAAAGTAAATAATTTGTACCCAACGGTAGGTATACATAATTATATTCAACGTTGGCTTCCCACACTTTTCGCTCCGCTGGGTACTTTTTTCTGAGCGTGTACATGCGAGGGTTTTAAAACATGTTGGACGAGTGACTTACCCTCATGGGTCGGGCAGATATCTGCAAGGGATGTACTACGCATCCCACCAACCTCTTTGTGCTCACCGGGAATCCAGGGGCCACATTTTGGAACTCGAAACGAAGAACTTTTTCGCACAAGCGTTCGTACAAAAAGTCGTTCGTTTCGAGATCCAAAATACGGCCCCAGATTTTGCCTTGACTAACGCGTGTTTCCTCACTCGATGCAAGAGCCCAAGAGGTCGGAAATATTTGCCCAGGACATTCTCACGCAATGTCGAAATAGGAACGTCGTGCGTTTTGGCCACTTTCCGGACAGCACATCTTGCTTTCGCAGGTTTTAAAGCATCATCGATTATATTACGGTCGTATTGCATATTTTTTCGAGCGCTTTTCTTTTCATTTATTTGCACAAAATCTTGCGAACGTCACGCCACCCGATATTGAGTATTGACACGATGTTTTGACGTACAATGAGATGCCACATAGCGGCAACAAAACTGATAGATTTGTTAGTTGTTAGTTGCTTATTGTTCTCTGGCGATTTCTTTTAAATTTGTGGTTATTTTACACACGCTGAGACTCACGCTTGACTGGTTGTGCGAAGCATTTAGCGTTTGCTCCTGGTACTGAAAAAGGATCGAATTCGAAAACTACCGCGGGATTTCGTCGTAATGTTGGCAAATATTGAAGGTCTTTGACAATCATTATCTGACCTCGTTTGCATTAGATGGCATGCAAGAGTGCATCCAACCCGATTCACTTTACTTGACTTCCTGGCAGCTTTCGACACACATTAATCATGACGTAGCAGTGGATGATGTTGCGGTGGATGAGATCGGGTGCCAATAGCGACCGTTTTGACTAGTTCACATCCGACTTCACTGGACGTTGTACAAGGGTGTCGATTACTCAAGGTTTGACCAAGTTTTTGGTGAGATCAAGTGCCTGAGATCAAGTGCCATAAACCTGTTTTTGGTTTTTAGCTTCTGGAACGAACTAATGGCAAACGAGTCAAACCGGGTCTAAGTGAGTGACATCCCAAGTAACCACGAGGCTGTAATAGCATGCATATATAGGGCATATGTATTACGTCTACTGCATCATTGAAGTTGGCTTAAAGCTGAAAAGGGCCCCACTAAGATCGAACTAATCTTTCTTTTGTAATGCCATAAGACATTGCTAAAGTAGCATTATTGCATTGGTAATGCATCACTACATTTTTAAGCTAATCTAACGCTTCATTACTTAACAACTGTTGAATTGATGCGATCCCGCATTACCGATGTTGATATTGGGTTGAATAAGTGCAATAATATAATGCTTGTGGTTACTTGGGATGAAACCTGTGCTCAACCAACACTGCAGAATAACTAAGCATTTTCCATTAGCCGCGTTAAGAGCGAATTGCTAGTGTTATTGTCAACCGCTCCAAATCATTTCTTTCTTCTTGGAAGCTTAATAACCTGTTTTGGGTTGAATCGTTTTGTCTCGATGCGTTTTAGGTTCGTTTTCGCCTTCCTTGGGACAAATTCCACCGAGTGAAGTCCACTGTTTTGACTGTTTTTTTCACTTCAGGCGTGTAGTGGTGGATCCATATTTCGTCAACAGTCTTGTAAAGCCGTAGAAACTCTTGGATTGCCTTTAAAAAATCCAAACAGTGCTCTGAAGCTGTCATACGATTCCGTGTTTGCTCCTCTGTGGGCAAACGCGGCACCCATCTCGCCGATAGCTTTCTTATACCTAATTTTTTGTGAACAATATTTCAATTGAGATGTCTTCAATGTCAGCAATCTCTCTGATCTTTAAGCGGCGATCTGCTAACACGATATCATGAATTTTCTTCACCATATCCTTCGTATTTACGTGCATTAGCCGGCCTGACGCTATTCGTCAAAAACGGATGTTCGGCCTCGCTTGAATTCATTAAACCAATATCTGATGGTAGTCATGGAAGGTGCATAGTCCTTATTTGATTTCCGCACACGTCTTCCCATAAAAAAAGAGAATCACAGATCGACATTGCTCAAACAAAAAACGAACTTAACAACTTTCAACAACTATCAAAACAAGACTACTCGATAAATCTGGCATTAAAGGATGCCACACACATTTTGCGTCAGTGATGCCATCAGTCGCTAAACACGGTTACTTAACATACAGCCCTCTTAAGAGATGAATGTGTGTCACTATCGCTTTCGATAAATTATGTCACTTTGTTTCAATGCGGTTTGGTAAAAATAAGGTAATGTGCATCAGAAACTAGGCTTGATGCCGTCGAGAAATATTATTATAGAATAATTATTGCCCTAACCGAAAATTTTCTAGAACAGCGCGTTCAAGCATGATAAACCTACTTACATACAAATTCTATGATTCTATGAATAATGACGCAATAGTTTTAGCATTCCTAAGAAATACCACCACCAAAAGCAAGGAAGTTCTTTCTAACAAATCAACACTTTGATGCACCAATATGGACTTTACACAACTTTGTATTTATGTGAATGCAAAACTTAAAACATCTGTGAACAATTGGAAAAAAAAATCTAACTATACATTCCATTTTTCACAAATCGGCTCTCAATGTATGTAAAATCGTTCCATTATTTCAGGTATACAAAAGGTGGGAGCATTTAATCGAACAAAAAATAAATACAAATCGCGAAATCATTCTTCATTTGGTATTTCCATTACTACAAAATCATCATTACAAAACGGAAAGCAAGACAAAATCCCGGCAAAGTGTTGTTTTTGCAGCGATTGATTCGTTAGAGCCACTTCCAAACATTCACAAATTTGTCATACACCTGATACTGTTCCTTACCAACGATGTCGCTTACTAGTGCTAAAAAGAGGTGTTTGTGTTCTTAGAACCAGATTGCTATCATACCGTAGTTCGATTCGAGTCTCCCGCCAGTCGGTCGACAATCTGTAAGCAATGCATAACATTAATCAACGTTCGCTTTCTTTCCCATGCTGGATTCATCCAACCATTACCTTGCTAACACCTGGCATGTTCAGGAAGTTACCCAGAATGGGCACCCTCCGCAGGAAGTTGATGGCCACCGGGAAGAAACCGCTGAACAGCAGTATGAAACCGTACGTTTCGATGAGCATCCCGATCAAAGGATAGCCGAGCAGAACGATCAGGATTCCTCCGAAGAATGCAATCGAAGCTTTGACCTTATGCTTCTGGAAAAAGAACCGGAAAGTCCGTTCCAGCCCTATCACGCAGGCCAGGCCACATATGAAAAGAATCTTGACGGTGGAAAAAAGGAAAGATTAAAAACTCTTCTAGCTGAAAACCCTGCAGGGTCTTACATTTCCTATTGCTAGTAAACCTTTATCGAACAGAAGAAGGACTCCTAAAAACAAGAATGCCACTCCGAACCCTGCTAAGCCGACTCCAATTTCTGCAAGAAACAATGTGTACAGTTTATTCCCGGTCGTCATGAACGAAAAACAAAACTCCGAACTTACTCTGTGTGTCGCTAATCTCGAACATTGTGAACTAACTTATGGGGAACTATTTAACTGGGAGAACTATACATAAATTTGGATATGAACTTCACAAGTTGATTTTGCTTTCTGATCTATAGGACATCCATCCACGTCATTCGTGTGTTATTGTTATCCGCCAACTCGCAGAAGCGCAGCACAAAACTTTAACTAACGTCTGACTCAATTTACACTATTTCAAGCACTTCTCTGATGAAATTTTATTCTGCTACACTGAAGATTATATCTTTCCCCCGAAATCCTGCTTAAATTCAGTGCAATAAATTCACTTTCTATCGTAAATCGCTTTATTCCGTATACTGAAGAAACTGCAGCTGCGAAGCAGGAAGACGAGAATGACAGACGGACGAGGAACGAAAAACACAACATAAAAAGTATGTTGCATGTGTTGTCAAAGTACAGGGGAGTACTGATTTGGATGCGTCGTAGGGGCAATTCAAGCCAAACATTGCATTAGGTCCTCGAGAAATCGAGAAAAATAAAATTGAATATTTTATTGCAAGTTTCACGAATTCCTAGACATTTGTGATGATTGTGCTTGCAGTGTATTTTTTTCGCAATCAGTTTTACCCCAAAATTTGCATTGACAGTTATGTTTGCATTTAGCGTGCATATGTATTTACATGACGTTTTATGATTATTGTTTGTTTACATGCAGCACACAAAATGACTTCAAAAAAGTTTTTCGAACCAAATTCCGAATCTGCGAATGAAAAACGCCGTCAGAAATAACCGGCATCGGAGTCAGGCACCAGTACGTACACGGAAAAGGAATTTTTAATGGACACGGAAAGGGATCCGAAAGAGTATGACGAAGATTTGAATCCACTTCCGTTGGACATCAATTACGATGCTGATCTAACCACGAATGATGACACAGAAGACCCAACAACTGCTTCCTCCGGCGGGTTTTCTCAACAAAAACTACTGATTGGCAACTATAGCTGCTGGCTCTCGGTGTCTATTCGTCATCTCAAAGGCCATTCTTCCGGAAAAGAAGTGGGAAAATGGGGGAAAGTGAAAAGAAATGGGAAAACACGTACCCATTTGCCATTTGCCAACCACGTAGTCTGGTATGTATTGCCTCGATTTCGAAATTGCCAGATCTGATCTTAGCTATCGTTTTAACATGTCCACCTCGTCTCCTCCCCGTAATACCGCTTCTATTGTATCGGTTCAGCTTAACGCAACGCAATATCTACGCCAGACCAACAGCAACAATATCGTATCGCCAATCTGCTGTTGAAAGCCAACATTAAGATTCCTACTTCCCCATTCCTTCCCGAATCATTGTAATCCCTAACCTCGACCTAGTCGCGAGTTTTTCGGCTTTCCAAAACTAACCTAGTAAGTAAGTTATTGTCGTTGTTAAAATGAAGAAAAACTCGGCTCCGTTATGCCTATGGCACTTGAGCTTCATAAATAAATGTAGGTAAAACAATCGTTATCTCAACCAGTCATCAAATTTCAGAACATAAGTCCTATTTTAAAATCTCCGGCATGAATTTGTTAACAAAAATTTCATTCCAAAATAAAAAAAAAAATCTTTCATACTCTTGAGAAGAAATCCACATCTGCTGGAATGTTCCGATGCTTGTCAGAATAGATCCGTCTATCCAAGCTCCTAACCGCCGTTCTACGGAACAGTTGGCCGAAATCATTTTCAACCGAGTGCTGGATGGTGCCCGGTGCTGCAGATCTCGATTCAAACGTTCCGGGAACCCAGGCAGCAGAGTATTTCCACCGGTAACAACGACCGTTCCATACAGGGATATGCGCATGTCAGGCACATTCCAACACTGGTGGAAGCCAACTAACCTCCTCCCAGCATCGTATGGTCAGCCAGTTTAAAACGCTGATCCTGATGATACCCGTTGGGGAATTCGTAAGCATGTACTACTGTTGCTAGACGAAGTCAGCTTTTCTGGCAGTTGACGTGGTGTAAATCGAGCATTATTACGCTCTTTAATTACGTCCTTGGCAGCGATTCCATAGACCGGAGTCAGATCGATATTCTGACCCTAAAGGTATTGACGGCATTGCAGCGAAAGGTAATTAGCTCCCAACGGGGATTTCACAACGGCTTGACTAAGAACATATCCTTCCTACGGAAAATAAAAGAAGTAAATTTTTTCCCATTGAATGTGCATATTCATTTCATTTCATACTCACTGCTGGTGACATTGTTGTCCGATTTTGTTTCCAAATCCGAGTTCCGTGCTGGAAGGATAATTTGTAGTTGTTGATGTTGGATTTGGTTGGTTTTGGCTTTAGTGACGTGCCTCGCCAGTTGCTAAAGGATAATTTGACATTTCGCCAAGCAGTGTGCACGCTAACTCAAACTACGGTAAATGTAAATTTTGGGACAATGTTGAGTGTGATAAAAAAATCACTGTGACAAAAAAATTCTCACACTACTCTTATAAGGTGCAAAAAGCGCAATAATTTGTTTTTTAAATCGTATTTGTAACTTAATCATGTAATCTTCAATTTTTGCATGGTTTTCAACGTAACCCGTCGTCAAGATTACAAAGAAAAAGTTGGTCTTGAAGTTTACTATGATTCCAGTTGTGTAATTGATACATTTGTTACTTAGGACCTATTGCATTTACATTTTTTTATAGATTAACATAATGGGGGAATCCATTAACTCATACTGGTGGGGACCAGTATTTGCACCACTCACCGTCGTACCCGTCTCTGAGATCTATAAATAATAGTATGACGAGAAGAATAAATGTGTGAAATAGTCGATACCTGCTAAAAATAAACCCAACAGCAAGAGATAATTTCTCACCCATGTTATAGTACGTTCACATTACTGCTTATATTACGTGATATAGATTATCTTGATATCAGCAGCTATACATCTAGTTTTCACTGGAAATAATGAACATGCCTTTGGATATCAAGATACTCTATATCACGTAATATAAGCTGTAGTTTGAACGTACTATTAGCACAGAGAACAGACATCCAGGCTCGAACATTTTCTCCCCAATTTACTGTGTAAACTTTTAAAAGCAAACCGTTGGAAAAACAACGCCGCCTAGTCTAGGTTTCACCAAACTAAAATTGACAGGCTATCAAATCTCAAGGTGGTCAGGTGGCGCCATCAACATACGATTCACCAAAACTAACGGAAACGAGCTGTAATTTTAAAATGGCAGTTACAAAAATTTACACACGGTGGGCACTCCAGCTTGGATGTCTGTTCTCTGTGCTATTATGCAGTATTGGGAGAGGGACAAATTGCCAGAACCAGATCAAAGCAATAGGTAGTATAAAAGTACAATGGGTTGCATAACCTTTTACCAGTCAAGGGGGTATCCTCCATTGGGTAGCTTTGTAAAGGGTTACGTGCCTGATCGGATACTACCGTTCAATGCCCTCGTTTTCAAACTTGTATCTTTCAATTTCAAAGCCTGCCGTTACCCTATACGGAACTATCAATACACTTTCTCTTCATTTCTTTCAATAAATTACTGTCCACTCCTAGAGCTTCGCATGGAGATGAGAAATTATCTGCTTCTGACAAACTTCATCAAAGATACAGTTCAATTCAAACATACATACCATCTTCTTACCCATTATTGGTTCGTAAAGTATGACTTAAGTAGCAGTATACTCTTGAAACCCGGAATTAACACTCGTAGCCCCACGGTGTTACCTAAGCCGCGTGTGGGGCTTGAATTCCATCAGGTTCTTGAATTTCACAACCGCTCGCGGCTATGATGGTTGCAAAACCGCATGCAGAGAGTGAGTAATCTTAAAAATGAGAAGAAAAAGAATTTAATGAGATTATTGATGATATTTGCAATACGATTTTTCGTTTCTCTGACTAAAAAGTTTGAGTCATTCTCAACTAACCATAAAGGATCTAGTTGTTATCCCAAATTTAAACTTTTTCGAATAAGAACTAATTTGAAACATCGAAAAGAACGGGTCTACCTTCTATCTCTATTTATTTATAGTGTGGAATGAGGGATACAATCTCATCGCCTCACATTACAATCACCCACAAACTTTGAAATAGAGCGATAGTGTTGGTGTGCCTTGTTTGAACTCTTTGAACTACCCAGCAAACACAAAATCGTATATGATAGCGGACATAAGTACAAAGTGGAGGCGATATACGTACATGTGTCTATCATTGGCTTCATGTAAAATGTACCTTATCCTCTATCATATACGATCCTGTGTTTGCTGGGTATGCAAACAAGGAAGTAACTAGAAAACAATAACCCTAGGATATTGTAGATGACTCACCAAACATTGGTACTGATATGAACCACATGGAAAGGTTTATTCTACTGCTTCAAATGGTGTTTCCTAAGCGAGCAGTCCACGTCCTATTTCTGATATATCTGCTTGTCATCGTCTGTCCTAAGTAACACTTTTCTCTCACTATGTGCTTCACTTCGAACAGTCAAATAATTACCCCGATCAGAACATTCACCATTTTGGTGTTTTTGGTGTTGCATGTTGTATATTGCAATTACATTTATTATTATACCATTAACGAACTCGGTATTTTGGTTATTCAT
The DNA here is from genome assembly GCA_034211315.2 of Aedes japonicus. NCBI lineage: Eukaryota > Metazoa > Arthropoda > Insecta > Diptera > Culicidae > Aedes > Aedes japonicus. The sequence continues at coordinate 292,433 of JASCZW010000338.1, read as the reverse complement.
TCCATAAACAAATGGACAAACAACAACATAAGTTGTCACGAAAATGAAAAATGTACTTTTGTCGTTTCCCAAGATTGAAAATAAAAAAGTCTAAGAATGAATTGCAGTATTAAACCGAATGAAGTATCACACTTGATGCAGCTTAGTGCTCGAAACAAAGGTTCTACGACGTAATGCAAAAAAAATGACTCAGAATATGTGATACTTTCACTATCAGTCAAATTCTTGTCCTATACATGCATGTATGGGATAAGCCCTCTCAACCGTCGACAAGGTGAAAATTTTACCCACAAGAGGGAATTTAAAAAGACATGGGTTTTTACATATAATACATTATTTTTTTTCAGCAACTTATATCCGAGCCGAGGGGCGCGCAAGAACATTTGAGTACAGCACACACTTTTTGAAAGTATTCAAAATACGCGTTTAATACGGCTAATTATACTTTGAGTACATCAGGATACCCACTTGAGACTTTAAATACACCTTTATTACAATTGTATACCTTGAGTGCTGGCGAACACATTTCTACTACAATTTCAATATTAAAAGTACAGTTAAACAGCATTTTTAATACTTAAGATTAATTTAAAAACTTTAAGTACCATATCGATTATTTTGATAACAACTGCAGATTTTTACCAAATACATTCTTATTACAAAGACATGCTTTGAGTACCATACAATATATTTTAAACACTTTTCAATAATCACTCCAAATACCTAAAAATCCAAATCAGTACTTCAAAAATTACTCGTAAATGTGAAGTATTTAAAATCCTCTTATATTTAAACCACAATTTACATCCTACATAACAAAATAATATATTGAATTACAGTTTAAATACCTCGAGTACAAGTGAGCACATTTTAATTACTTAAAATATCAAACATACAACACACTATTACCGTGACATGCCCTATTACCGTGACGTTAGCGACACTGCAAGTTGAAAACCGTTATAAAAAAATGAATTCACAACAATTTGTATTTCTTCAAACGTCATTCAATTATGTAGGTATTAAGAAGCAAAATATAATTTATGTTGCTTTGTAAAAGTAAACATAAAAAAATGTATGTGAATAGTTCAATACATTAATTTGCCTAATTCCGCGCACTTCGCTATTGGAGTTCCAGAAGGTATACCGCGCACAAGAGAGCCTAATTCCGTGGTAATGTTTTTTTCTTATAGATTGTATAAAATTTCATATTAAAATGCTTATCATTCTATGATAGTCAAAGTTATAGAAGCCCAGAAGTTTAATTATCAAAAATATGTAAATAATATTAATTCAAAATTTCCCACTATCCACATCACTTCGTTTTATTGTGGATTATAAATATTCGAGGTTTGCTTGGATGTTTCATTGGTCCCTCCAAATGACTTTATTTAATAAATGAAGAATCTTCTTGAAAACCATCGCCTCAATTTGTTGCTCATAGTTACGATGGTTCTGTTTTAAGGCAGAGTGCTTGGCACCTCATATGGTTGATGAAAGTTTCAAACCTATATTCAATTTTCCTGACTGATTTTTGAATGGGTTCCTGATTTTATCTATTCAGTAACGAGATACATTAGCTCAAAGGTGTTGCGGCCGCGGTAGTAAAATCCTGCTTGGCCATGTCAATGTCTATTTGACAAAACGATTTCACCAAGACTAAGAACTGTCGGATTCCATGTGAACTTGTGTACCGGTTTTGATTTGATCGTGTGATCAAAGTTTTCCGGTACATTAAACATCCGAAAGGCAGCTCGGATGGTGGCTCCACTTCTTACAAGGTCTAAGGTTGTGCAATCAATCAACAGTGTACTGAATTCTGTTTGTTTCATTCTGGAACAGAAACTCAAACATGTTAGAATTAGGAAAGCATAAATTTGGCGATGCCCTTGGACCGTGTTATGCGTTTTGATAATAAAATGTATCGAAAACTAAAATTATACATTTATGTTAAACGATTATCCATACCTGCAGCAAATATAATTGATTCGTTTCACTTTTATTTTACATGAGATTTTCATTGAAAAAATTAACTAAACTTTTTTTTCGCGTCCATAACCACTCAGCTAAGCTCGAGCAAAAATGCAGTTCAGTGCGTTAATTGTATTTTACTTTTTTAATTCGTGCGTGTTTGACTAGACCTCAAAATAGTGATGTCTAGTGAAGTTGGTTATATTCTCAACATTTGCGGTAATTAAGCCCGTAAAGTAGTCAATTAAAAATCCAAAATATTCTTACGAAGAGTGCAGTTAGGTGCTGCGCGGAATTAGGTGGTCACGGTATAAGACCACTCATTTATACAGAAACCACTCAGTTTTTTCTATTATGATTCCTATTCCAAATTGGTCTAGTTTTAGCGAGAATTTATTTATTTAAAATTTATAACTTGAAAAAATACACTGCATTGACAGAACCAGTTGTGTGTCCAATATTAAATTTAGCACATCTTATAAGGTTTCTCTGTTGACCTCGGTTTTTAATTCAAAAACATTTTTTAATTCAAAAACATGCATTGAGATGGTTTTTGAATATAACATAATGAAACGTGTTCTCTAACAGCGGTTCGATTGAGTTTCAGTTAAAAGAAAAACAATAGTTATCAAATTCAATAACGGAGACGACCGATTCAAACATGTGTTAGGTTTGGTAGAATCAATCTGGTAGAATAAAATGTATATGGAATTCAGTAAGAGGCAGCCAGTCAACGAAAGATGATCGAAATAACAACCCAGAGGAAAGGAAATAAAGTTGCATTAAAGGATTTTTTTTACTAACAACTTTTTGTTTTCAGTGCTATACTTAAAAATGTAAGAAAATATTATTTATTTACCTGTTAGTCTATCTTACCCGTTAACAGAAATAATTGGGTTGACGTATACAATTACAACAGCCAGGTCAAGCAGGTTGGAACTGTCCAACTCACTTGAGAGAAAATTCAATGGTTGTACTGACAATTAAATCATCATGAAAATCAGTGGCACAGACGCAAAGCGCTTGTAGAAGTACGCCATTACTTTTAGTCTTTTTTGGTATCTTCTCCGAAATTAATTCTAACAAAATACCGCGACTGGTAAATCAAACGATTTTAACTCAATGCCAGAAAAATTTTAGCGCAACGAGGCCGTATATTTTCATGAAATATTGAAATATTGTTCTTAAGCTGAAAATTAATGCCAAATTTCAGCCAACTTCGCGCCACTTTGGTGGTTTATTTAATCTGGTTTTATGTTTCAGTAGCAATTCAGCACGCTATTCTTTAGATCATCACAGTGTAGGCCGCAGAAATCCAAACTAGATTTAACAAACAACCCAAGTGGCGCTAAAATTTTCACGACCATATTCGCGTGTCAACCAAACCATGCACTTATGGAATTTAAGTTTTAGCTGCTTTTCCGACACTGTACTGATGTATGAGAAGAATGCTCGTGCAGGGTTGTCCACGTCATCATGTCGCCATTTTGCCCCAATAGATTATTGCACTGAATGTATTAACCTCACTTTTTTGACAGTTCAGGAGCTTGTTTACAAGGTGTTAGAATTTGAAACCGTCCAAACGAAATTTTTCATTGGCTTTTTCCGGATTCCGTACGATTACATTCAGAAAATGATGTAAAAAATAAGCACTGGTGTCTGTTTTCCTGCACTTGACAATCGGTCAGTCTGAGAGCACCAAATCTCAAATCTGATCTCACCGAAAATATTCTAAGTCCACGTAAAACAAGCTCCTGAACTGTCAAAACCGTAGATGACGATCGTGCACGATCTATTGTGTTCCACATATTTTCACACGTGAACGCGAGGAAATCGATCATCAGATGATTGCTTCTATACATTCCATAAACAAAAATGGCGCTCTAGGTTTGTTGCGATTGCGGAGTTCTAGTGCGAATAAATTACAAACATTGGTGATTTAAAATGATTTTAAAGCGGAATCGGTTTGCGTTAAAGTTAACTCGAATGTACCAGGAATATGAAGAGTGTGTTATTAAGATCGGAGGATTTGTTTGCCGGATTGTTATTGGACGAGGAAAGTAGTTGCTGCATGAACACTGATTTCTGTAGGGGTGTGGTAAAAAGTTCCCTTTAGGGCCGAGAACGTATAGGGGATTGTGCATGTTAATAAAGGGGTTTTGTCAATAGCAGAAAATCGAAGTTGACTTGGGCTTTTTCAGAAAATTAACGCTTTCAAGCTTGCGTTTGCTGAAGGAAGGGGTGAAGAAACCGCAGCAAGGCAACCGGAATTACCTAACAAAAAGCGATCGAAGAAATGGAGGGGCTGCAGTCCGAAGAAGTCGAAGACCTGACGGAGTTATGGTTCAACGGGGCGAGGAAGGAAGACCCCAGGGGAGCACCAGAATCTCAATCGGGAAGAAATAGCGCTGATGTTAATGGAGGTGGATTACGAAAATTTGTTTTGTCGAAATGGGGAATTAACACGTGCGAATTTTTTAGGTGTCGGAGAAAATAAAATGCTGTTCCGATTTCGACTTGCAGAAATGGCTGATCGGTACGAAAGCTTCGGAAGCAAGAGGAGACAACCCTTTCCCGGAAGCGGCAATGTTGATTATGAGCAGCTCAGATCTACAGTCGGAAGGGTGGATTATTTGGAGGATATTATTCTGCACATGCACTGCCGACCAAAAGGAACGGGATGATGATGGTAAAGAGGAAGCTGAGAAGGAAAGCAAACCCACGGGGAGGAAACGAGCAGCTCGTTTTCAGCCTCAGTCGTTGTCGATTGTTTCAGCATCGGAGCTAGTCGGTCGACAAGAAGATGAAGTCTGATTGACTGCTCGTTAGCTCCGTTGAACGTGGCGGTCGATTTGGCGGAACAAGTTCCAGCAGATGCAGGAGCTCTGTAACGAGTTTCGGATGATGCCCAGTAAGCAAAGACGACAGGAAATTTTTAACTGATTGTGAGGCGAATATTGTTAATCATGTCCAGTCATACCGCAGCCAGGGAAGAATCAAATTTGATCTGGAACTTTATGAAACTATCGGCACTCTGATACGACTATCAGATCTTTTGGAACTCTTATCGATGTCAAGACTGGCTCACTGACGCCGGAACATGACCTGAAGAAGTTCTTCCAGCGTTGCGACGTTATCAGACTACCTTTTTGGCGTTACGGAGTACCGAAAGAGAACACCGCGAGCGGGATGGCATGGCGTACCGGAGAAGGCCTTTGCGCTGAAACCGCGGGAGTTTAAGATTTACGCCTCCGAGTACCTGAAGAGCAAGTACCGGATACAGATTATCGATACCGCAGACTTCGACAATGAATTACACAAGGCAAAGATTACAACCACTGATGATCCGAGTTTATGGTATAATCTTATCGATTGGGGAAAAGAGGTGCAAGCGAGCCCTGAGGAAGTTTCATTTTCCAATGTCCTATCATCGACGGCAAACCAAAGTTCAATTGAAAGTCCTGTTGAATCGGATTCTGTTCCCTTCGGAGATAGTGGAAATCTGGATGATAGTCAGAACACAGAGTCAGGCAACTCTTCAATGACATCAAGTCAGCCCTCACACGATCCGTCCCAATCGATTATCATTTCAATTATCTCCGAACATAATCGGGAAGAGCTTTCGAACACAGAAGAATCTTCCCCGGAACCGGAATTGATGGCCTTGGAAAATCAAACCGACGATACATCCGCCGAGAAGCAGCAGGGTCAGCAGGCCCAAAAGTGTCCATCCCGACTCAGCATGGAGGATGAAGGTATTGGCGTAGATCGAGATTCCCTGGGGCAGCAAACGCCCTCTGATCTCGCACGAACTCCATCCATGGATAAATTGAGTGAATGTGGAAGCCCGCCCAATTCAACAACAGTGGCCCCCTCGATCTTCGGTAGCGGAACGGTGGTTATGGCGGTGGGAGGAGACCCGACGAGAACAATTTCGCTGAGACCAGCACTTTTGGAGCGGAATCTGTTCAAGATTCCAGAATGCCATCTCCGGAAGCACTTGCTCTTTGTGCTACCGCCGGAGTATAAGAAGATGAAGATGGATGTAAGTTCGAAAACCCAGATGAATTTTCCGCCGAGACGCTTAATAATGACGTGTTTGTTGCTTTGCTCATTTTAGTTGGTACGTAAGACTAGCGATCGAACGAAGGATATGTTCACCTTGACGGTGTACAGTTTAAGTCCGCCTCGCGAAGCCGCCAAGTATCCCGCCGATGTTAGACGTGCGGCGTCCCCAGAACTTGAAGGTGAGTTGGAAAGGGCAGATATTTTGGGTTATAGTTTGTTTTTGGGAAGATATCATTCTTTTCCTCCGGGGTTGGCCCTCCGGTTGGAGGTGGTTCTGATGGTCTCGGGATTGTAGTTTTGGTAAAAGATGAAATAAGCTAAAGAACGACTGCGCAACCTGGCCATAATCGCCGTAAATACAACCTTGTTAGACTCTAGTTATCATGCCCCTTTTAACCGCTTTCAGATTTTCACGGCTTCGACGAAGACTCGGATGTCTCTCAGGGACCGGCCGGCAGGGGCCTGTACAGCCTCGCTCCGCTGAACGATGGCCAGCGGTCGAACGTGTCCCGGTGCTTCCACGCCGGAAAGCGATTTCTTCGGATTCGAAAGTAGCGCCGACCCTCGAACTAACCCTAATGTTTCCAACTTAACGGACGATAATCGAGACGGTCCCATGCCTGACAGCAGTATAGACCCCAACGTAATGGAAACAGCCGTTCCAGAACCGGAAAAAGAACAACCCGTTGCCCCAGTACCGGAACAGGAGAAAGCGCAATCCGCATCGCAGCAATCGACTCCGACGCGAACCATGTCCCGTGACTCAGGCATCTCTGACGATCAGAATGTCCAGACGCTGCGAGGAGTCGCTCCAAGGAGGGTACACCGGAACCGTCATCTTCCGACCCTGTTCCGGTTACAGAGGAATCAACCGAATCTGAGCAAAACCCCACCCTGAGCAGCGAAAAATACATTCAAACTGTAGCGGAAGCGAAGGAACTGATCGAAAAGGTCAACAATTGGCACGGAAACTGCGACCCATTCTGATCGAATCGGAGAAAGAAATCACTTCGACATACATGCGTACGGGACGGAAATCATCGATTCCTTCGGGCCGGAAGAATCAACGACAACCGACGAAACGCCGAAGATAAATTTTGCCCAGGTTATGGAGGACAAACAGCAGGATTTCACGGCGCGATACTTCCTGTCGATGTTGATGTTGGCCAATACGAACAACGTGCAGATTGTGACGAAGAATCAGGACCCACAACGTTTGACGGCCAAGGAAGACATAGAGCTGCGTTTGCTGAGCCGGAAGCGTCATCATCAGGAGATGGAGAGCATGGGCGAAAGGATTCCCTTGTGATAATACACAATCGATCGGTGGTCAACAACTCGAATAAGCCACGCGGAAAGAAACGGAAAAGGCTTACCGAAGAGACTGCAGAACGGGAAGAGCCGAATGATGGGAATTTGAGTGGCATTCAACGACTGCGGGAGGGCGTCGTAGGTGACCCGGACCTACCGGATCACAATTTTCTGGAGAAAATCCTACGGTTATATCCGGACATCAACAGCGAAGAGACAAAGCGGAAACGGATAGCGTTCCGTCGAGGGATGCGGCGGTGTGCTTATGGGTTGACATCCGATGGGGCAGAACCACCACCCGATGACGCATGTGTGGAAGAACCTAGCGTTCCGCCACTCCTGCCACCACTTCCGGCAGAACCTGAAACAATCCCTCCGGAAGAAGACGATCCGGATGAAATCCTATCCGTCGATCTGCAGACCAATGAAGCAATAATGGCACCGATCCTGATGGTCGATCCGGATCCTTGCTGCTCCAAGAGCCTGTTTTCGGTGGCGGAATCCGGATACGAATCGATAATTGGTTAAGTTTCCACGTACTCGAATGATGCAGCACGTGTTCCAGCAGTTTTTTTCTTTTCTTTTGTTTTGGATCACCTACTGGATTCGGTTAAGCTTTTTTCCTGAATCCAGATTGACAAGGGTGCAAAGTTTGTTGATCATCGTTGTTTCTTTTCTAGAATTAAGACTCACACATTTAGAAGTTATATTTATAAACCACTTGGCGTTTTCCCTAGTACAAATCCCCGTACTCATACTAGACAACTGCATCCATCGTTCCAATGTGAGCATGTTTGGCAGTGTTCTTCTAGCTTAACCTCACCTGACGAATCCAATGAATTTGAGTTAGGACTTTCTTTCCATTTAACTTATCTGATGAAGAAGAAAAACTCTTTATTTACAGTTTTTGTTGATTCGAATTTATATTTACACCTACTCGTTTATTTTTCATAAAAATATTCCTATATTTAAGCAATTTTTGTTTGCTTCGTAACATTTCCTTGCAACTTCCCAGTATACTACTTTATTTTGCATTTTCTTTTTTCTTTCAATAGAATTAAGGCTAAAAAACTCAACACTAATGAATGAATAGCTAAATTTATCTTAGTTTTGAAACGTCGTTTTTCTTAGCGTCTATTTCATCGAAGTGAACTTTTTCGAATAATTCGCACTATTTAGGATGATTCTTTTGATTAGTTTAGATGTAATATATACATGACACTTTAACAGGATTAGGAATTAAGAATTATGTACCAGATAAGAACAAACTAATATCTGTTCAAGGACACAGAAGATGTAGAATTTATTGTGACGGAATAAGATTTATATTTTGTAATAAAATTTGAAAACAGTATGAATCGTACGGAAATTGTAGCGAGATAATTTTACCTCCCTTTTCAACTGACTGTTGGTCTTACTGTCGAGGCGATCGTCTAGATTTTACTATACATTAGGAATTGGCACGGGGGCAGCTTTCCATACTGCGATGAACAGCTGAAAAATAGAGAAAGAAAAAAGGGAAATTTATGAGAATACAAACACTGGTTTAGAGCTAATTTATTCTGGAAATGGACCGGTAGCCAAGCACTTTCTTTATAACGCATAACGGCCTTCGGCTAATGTTCGGATGTAATGTCAGCTTTGATCCTTGATTCGGCCTATGAACCAATATGTCATTAATTCAATGATAATCAACAAAATCATGTTGCTATTAAGATGTCCATTTTAGCTAACGTTTGCAATAGAAAAAATGGACTTTTTTCGGATGGTTATAAAAAAAAGCTAAGACAGATAATTGCTTTTTTATAAATTTCCAATGGAAGATAATTATTTAAGCTTACTTGCAAATAAATTCTACGCCCTTATGAGCGGCCTTCCGGCAGATAAACGGAACATTCGCCATGGCGGCCGAAAACATGCGTGTATTCATGTTTTTGAGTTCTTTCTTCGTTTTATTTATAAATTCTTCCTCAGTTTTTTCGAAAAAAATGTTGGAGTAGATCTTACGCTTCAGGTTGGCCCAGATATTCTCGATGGGACGCAGCTGGAGGAGTTGCCGACTTGGGTACCACATCGATATTCAGCCGCTCCATCTCCTCCAACACCACGTCTTCGCCCTTATGGTATTTCTTGATGAACGACGCAACTTCCGGCAGGTATTTCGTGCTATAAATTTCCCCGTTCACGGCCAGTCCGGAGCGAAAAAAGAGCGGCTTTGACATCCCTTTCTCGCTGATTGTCAGCCACAGCAGCGCCTTCTTGGGGAACTTGGTGTGTGAAATGAACTTCACCTCGGAGTTCACTTCCTTCGTGGGGGAAGTTAAATACAAAGTGCCCTGCAGGCGTTGCCATCCAGTGTGAGATAGGTAGCAGGTCACCTTTTAGTGACTTGGTCACTATTTTGAGCCTAGTCACTAAAAAGTCACTATTTGCATCCAAAAGTCACTGAAGTCACTATTTTTCGGAAAATGGTCACTAAAGTCACTATTTTTGTACCGCTGATTGTGAAAAGTAAAAAAAAACAACTTATACCTATTGTACAATAGGCAACCAAATTATGCGAGCTGGTCACACTATATAATGTCGAGAAATATACACCAAAAATCTAGATGCCCTGGCAAACGCTGTCCCGCCTGAATGTCCTGGAAGACCAATTTACATTATGACATAATCTTAACTTATTCTAACTTAACTTTGTATAGCCCATAGTTATTGTTACGATTGTAGACCTTAAGATTTGAAGGACAGTTTGAATGACCTGAAACTAACAAGCTTACCCTAGTAACCCCAAGCATTATATTATTGCACTTATTCAACTCAAAATTAGCATCGGTAATGCGGGATCGCATCAATTCAACAGTTGTCAAGTAATGAAGCGTTAGATTAGCTTAAGAATGTAGTGATGCATTACCAATGCAATAATGCTACTTTAGCAATGTCTTATGGCATTACAAAAGATATAGCATTTGTTCGATCTTAGTGGGGCCCTTTTTAGCTTTAATACAATTTCAATGATGCACTACAAAAAAAGGGCTGTTTTGATGACCTAGAATATCCAAGATATCTCATTATTTGATGACCTTTAAAAAAATTCACTTCAGTCCAAAAAGCTGTAGATTTTATCATACAATTCAAAACTTAAAATCTACAGCTGGATGAAGATTTTATGTTTTGAATTCCAGGAAAGTTTGGATAACCTAGAACATCCGAAGATTATCTCATAATGTCTGTTGTTCTTCCGAAATATTCAATGAATATGTTTTCAATACACGTCGAAGCTTTGCAAAAACCCAGAAAGCTTTTGTTACAACTGTTGTAGGTCCTAAGGATAGTTTGGATGACCTGGAACATTCATAATGTGTTTTGCCTTGAAGAATATTTATTGAATATGTTTAAATATTTTTTGTAACTTTGTATTGCCTCAAATTTACTGTTACAGCTGTAAATCTTAAGTTCTGAATGCCAAGATAGTTTGGATGACCTTGACCATTCCAAGATTACCTTATTGAGTATTTTTAAGTTCGAAAATATTCACTGAATACACTTGAATACGTGATGCAACTTTGTGTAGCCCAAAAAACTACTGTTACTATCGTAGATTTCAAGTTCTGAACTCCAGGACGGTTTGGATTACCTAGAGGATCTCAAAGTTATAAAATAATGACTGTTGACCTTCCTAAAGGCTCATTGAATATGTTTGAATACAGATGGTCACCATATATAGCTCAAAAAACTACTGTTATAACTGTAGATTTTATGTTTTGAACTTAAGGACAGTTAGGTGTACCAAGAATATTCCTAGTTGTCGCATTATGTATTCTGGCCTACCACGCTATTCAATCATTATTGTTAAATACGTATTTGCACACTCTAAACACCTACTGTTACAACTATAGATCATATGATATGAACTCAAGGACAGTTTGGATGACCTACATCATCCCCGTTTATCTCATGATGTTGTTTTACGTTCGAAAATATTTACTGAATATGGTTGAATACGTAGCGTAACTTTGTATAGTCTAAAAAACTGTAGTTACTACTGTAGATCTTAAGTTCTAAACTCAAGGACAGTTTAGATGACCTAGAACATCATGAAGCTATCAAATAATGACTGTTGACCTTCCAAAAGGTTCATTCAATACGTTGAATACATATTATAACCTTATATAGCCCTAAAAGCTAATGTAGATCTGAACTTTTGAACTCAAGTACATTTTGGAAGACCTAGAATCTATCAGCAAGGTACAAACATATATGAACTTTATCAACGAGAATTTAATAATACGTATGCATATGATAACATTCTAGAAGAACACCTAACACTTCTAATATGGCATTTATTTTTTCTTCCTGAACTTCTTCATATTCAGGATGTTCTAGGGCGTCACCATCCATTACATGCAGTGAAAGCTCCAAGTATGTTATGAAAATCACCAAGTTACTTCCGATTCAGATCAACTATGATCTTCTTATTGAGGAATGGAACTTGTTAAAATGCTAGGTGCTGACCTTGAGTACATAGTACCGAATTGAGGAGTATTGGAACCAGTTGTTTACAAAGAAAACGGCTGAAGGTGAGCCTAAATACCCTCAGGCGATTAAGGTGGTGAAAACAGCTTCACATGGCAACGGCTCAAAAAAGGAATTAAGAAGCAAGATATGTTAGAAGTAATTCTAGCCCAGGCCATGCTTTCAGCCGCGTTTCAACCGTGCGTATAGACCTGTCTTTGCAAAAACGAGCTGCGGACCCAGTGCAGGAGGCCTTGGAGAGAAAAAAGTTGCTTGATTACAAGCTTTTTTTTCGAAAAAAAAACCAAACGGGGGTGATCACTTAGTTCATTTGTACAGTACTTTGACAGCAAATGTAAAAAAAATTAAAAAATACTAAAATTTGGAAATCACTTTTTAGTCACTATTTGGTAACTTTTTGGTCACTATTTGGTCACTATTTTTGTTATTTTAGTCACTAAAGTCACTATTATTTATTCATACATTCGCTACCAGCCCTGATCACCACCGCCACATCGCAATTCGCCGGGAAATTTGAGTTATTTTATTCAGCCGCTGCCGTTGCGTCATTGCCTGCAGCTTCGAAACCAGTGGACACGATTTCCGCTTCCTGACATGTACGTTCATGTTCACCAGTTACTTTTTCACTATTTGGCCGGTTGAACCGACCTCTCAGCAAAGCGCACGCAGCAATGCAGCCACTTTACCTCAGTTGTTTCACTGTTTTTGCCATCACGGTTAGAGTTCGACTGATAGAACTGTCAAATGTTGTCTGCTGACTCATGGATTACTATGATTAGTGCTGTATGGGTAGTTTTGTCAGTGCAGGTGAAGGTAAAGCCATGAAAAATCAACAAGTTTTGGCAATTTTTTGTTAATGCAAACGTTAGAAGCAATTCAGACAATAATAACCAATTTACTGTTGCTCACTTCCATGTAATTTTCGATTTTCATAACTTTTTAGACATCATGATTTCACTGCTTAAGCTGAACAAATTATTACCTTGATGTTCAAATGATCTATGTAACGGAGTCGAATTGAAACACACGCGTACACGAGGAAGTAACTTTTTATTCTCCTATTCAATGTAACCGATAGGCCTAACAATGTTGCCAGTTAGTGGGTATCACTACATATCTCCCTTGGTTTATTTTAATGAAAACAATGTATATCAAATAACTGTTAGTGGCTTCTTACATACGTACATACATACATACATACAATGTATATCAAATAACTGTTAGTTTAATCAAGATTAAAGTCTTCGTATCGTTTCGGACCTTGCCGAGTTGGCCTCATCACCCTAGTAGGATCCACGCTGGATCCACTCCTTTTCAAGTTGCGAGTTCTCTCGATGCACTGATGCCGATGAAGTCAAATCAGTTTGTATTTCGTCCTCGGGGATTGACTGGCGGATCAAAGGTTTCACGTGTGATGTGTTGCGTTTGTAAATCTGTCCATCCGGGGTTTCAAGCGTCAGGCTGTTTCCACGTCGCTCAGTTACCTTTATACCGGTGTAGGTAGAAATTTGGGAGCGAGTTTGTGTTGCGGCAACACGTTCTTCATCAGCACTTCATCTCCAACCGACACCAATGACTCCTTCGAACCAACTGTTTCCTCTCTGTAGGTTTTTGCTTGGTACTTCATCGTTCTATCTCGATCGCGCATCTCTTCGTCGTCCAAAACTTGCATTTCGAAGTGGGAAATCAAATCTCGGAATCTTCTCCCGAACATTAACATTGCCGGCGATACACCTGTCACGGAATGTGGGGTCACCGAATACATGTACAAGTATTCTTGAAGAGCAACTTTCCAGTCAGTGTGATGCTGTTTACTTATCTTGAGTATTTTCAAGATCGAACGGTTTTGGCGTTCGACCTCACCGTTTGCACTAGGGTAGTATGGGGTAGTGTGAGTCACCTTGATTGATACCGTGGTCAATACAATAGTCCTTCATCTCCTGACTTGAAAAGATTCTGGCATTATCGAATGTCAGCAGTAGCGGAAGTCCCATCTTGGTGAAAGTGTCCCTCAAAGACGAATCACATCGCTTGATGTAGTTCGAGTCATCAGTTCAGCCAACACATATCGACTATAGAGGTCGATCAACACAAACACATAACTATTGTCCGGTAGAGGCCCAAGAAAATCACCCGCCAGGTGGACCCAGGGTGCGGCTGGCAAGTCGCGGATACATAGAGGCTCTGGCTTTTCAAAAGGTGCTACGAGTTGACAATCAAAACACTCTCAGCAGTCTCAGCATCATGTTTTTTCGAAGCGCTCTAGGTTGAACATCAACATTTATTTGCTCCAGGATTGCAGAGCAGTTTATTCTGCCCTGTAATGTATCTGCAATAAAAAGCGTCCTCGGGGTTTCTCTTCTGGTACGGAGAAGCTCCAGATCGATCAGCTGGCAACGATTTTCATAGCTGGGCAGATGAAACGGGTCCAACATCCGGTTATGCCTGAAGTTGTCTAGCAAATTGCTCTGTATTATCGATTGATCGAAGTTTAGAGATATTTTGTAAGTTTATGTGTAGGACGGATAGTCCTCTCCCGATATAATTTCCCCCATTAAGTTATCCGTCTTAAGCATTTTAAGATGATCAATGATCCTAGGTAAAACTGGATTTGTAACTTAGAAATGCTCGGTGGAATAAAGAATGCACGATTAAGTCGATTAAGAACTCTAATTCTCTCCTTTTCCATTTTACTAAGCAAATTACCATATTGCGGCATCTATGCTGTAATTTGGCTGACTATATTTATGAGTTTTGAAAATGAGGCAGAATGTTAGTGTTCTGCAAATCTTCGCAGTTAAATAGTTTTCTAGTAATTTATTTTTCTAATTTCCTAATAGACATTTCAATAGTATAATAATCATTCACCAAAAGTTTTCCAAAGAAAACTCCAATGCTATCTTATATTAGACGACAACTGCGTATAGCAGGCGAGAAACTATTCACCTAGAGATAAAAAAAAACAACAGTTAAGCTTGCTAAACTTACCTTCCGGCTAGACCTTGTTGTTCCAGTTGCTGCCATCCTCCGGAAGCAGATTATTCGTTATCAGCAGCACAATGTCCACTATCCACCAAATCCCAATTCCGCCGAGGGTTAGCAGTTTCCCCACGGCCGTCCCTGTCTGGCCCAAACAGAACCGATCCATCCCGAGGAAACCCAACAGAATGCTGTACAGCAGCGTCGTCACGAAGTAGTGGTCCGTATACTTGACACACGGAAATCCATCCCGCATGAATTCCTTCGGCCCGAAGCACTCGATATTTTCGAACACCACGCACTTCACCTTGGTCGTTTCGACATCGTCGTAGTGGACTCCACCGAACTTGACGCACCCGTGACCGAGTTCCTCTTTGGCCGTTCGGTTACCCTTATGGTCCAGCGGTTCATCGCAGTCCAAGAACTCCAGCGGCAGAAAGGAACATTTAACTAGCGGTCCCAGTGGGTTGAATTCATGTGACTGATTGATCGACGATGGATTGTCCTTGTTGTCCTTGGTTATTTGGGCTGTTTCGACTATCAGGATACTGCTTATCAGCAGGAGAAAAAGGCGATTTTTTATCATTTTCCGGGAAAGTTTTCACGAAATTTACTGTTGTTTTCGATTTCGCAGATCGCAATGTTTATTTACTTTTGGTTCCGTTTGACAAAAGGTGTTATGGCATCTTCAGCGGGGGCCCAAATCCCGGCCCCTATTTCTTAGAACAAACTAAAATCGACATAGAGTTTTCATAAGGGCCAATGTCGCAAACAAAAGCAATGGTTTCTTCAGCAAATTTCTCGCAAATGCTAAATTAATCATAGTGAATTACCACGGTGAATGTACAGAAGAAGAGTTCCACTATAAAATAGAAGTGGTAGTGAAATTAAGCAGTTTGGATTTTCAAGAAATTTGCGGATGAAGCAGGTAGCTGACGTGCCGCCATGTTTTCGAAGCCAACATCTCAAACCAGGCCTTTGACAAGCCTATATCAATAGCAGTGATTGACAGTAGACAGGATGTCTTGGGCCCAAATTGATTTGGGCCCGCTATCAGCTGTCAAATAGAAGTCTAATCATTTGTTTTGGTTGTTTGTTTTGATGTAAAACACCACAGAAAGCGACCTTTCTGCTTTGTATGACGTGCACAACGAAAACGAGACAAAACGTAAACGAGCTACAACAAACACAACTTACAATGTTGACATTATTTTGACAGCTGAGCTTGCTGAGATGCTGTCTACGTAAAAAGTGGTCCTTGTCATAGGCCTGTCTCAAACATCACAAATGTCACTTGGATCCGTCTTCGTATGGTTTGTTTACAAATTTTAGCTGAATTCAACAGCTGTCAGTTGGGCCCATGATTCTGAGCCCGCTGCGATGCTAGCTCTTTTCAAGACAAAGGCAAAAAGATAGGGGTGCCAGCTACCTGAGAAGAAGCCATTGTTTACGCTTGCGACATTGGCCCTTATGAAAACTCCATGTCGAAATAGATTTCTGTACCAGAGGCCCTCCTGGATAAAAATAACTGTACAGTTACATCAACAATCAATATGTAACTAGCGATTTGAAATTGGTTCACTGTTGTAGAACCCCTTGGTCCGAATTACACCTTGAAGCCAGCACCTTGTTATACATATTTGCGCCTTTGTTTTGATTTGCTGTGTTATTTTGACAGAGTATTTGAGAGTGTGTTCATGTGAGTTCATTATAAGGGGTGCATTATTGAGCTTGGGACCGAGCTTGGGACGATGTTCTAGTACTGACTGAGCCAAGAAAAAAATCGTTTTTGTATGGGACCTACTGGTCTTAGAGTTAGTCTATGGTTACATTACAATAATATAAAATAACATTAAAACCTATTTCCGACCATGAATCTTATTGTTCGTGAATCAGATAAATGAAAAATGCATATTGTCATTACAATAGATTTACAAGTCACTCTATATGATAGAATTTTCGACAATTGTGAAACAATACAATTTATAGTGATTGACTCAAATTTGTTCGGAAAATAATGATTTTTTCTTTAATTAAGATCGAGGTTAAGATACATAACAACCCCGCTTTTCTATTCACTCATGTTCACTTTAAATCGATATTCGCCTACTTGACGCTTAGGTTCGTTTAAACGGCAACTATAATAAGTAGTATAAGTATAATGTTGAAATATATGTGCTTAGTTTAATGTAGATTTATTTGAAACGCAGAATAAAATATTTTCTTGCCCCGGATTTGTTTTTTTGTTTTGTCAAATTCTAACCTGCAAACTAATGACACCGAAATTTCTTAAATCTGTAGGTGTGAACAAAAATCGATTGACTGAAAATGTGGTGCTTGGCATATAGTAACGTTGAGCATGTCAAATGTAGACATAGAGTATAATCGTATCATTATTTTTTTCTTATTTGAATAACCGATGTTATCTAATTGGATTGATGTACTACCGAGTAGAAAGAGAGATACGATTTATTGCCATCGTTTGATTCAAACACCGAATGCTGTTGTTTGGAGGAGCACTAATTTGAAACTGGCAAAATTGAGAACAAACCTCGCTACACATATGCCACTTAACATAAATACCAATTTATTATCGAGAATCGATTAAATTGACAAAGATTTCTCATTACTACCTTGCTAACAAGCGTACTTGCCTAATCAATCTACCACGATCATTTTGAAAAGGAAGTGTTCACCTATCCAATAGAATTGGAGGCTTACATGAGGAGCCTCTGTGCCCAAGAAATTTACGGAAGAAGCCATTATTTACGTTTGTTAGTTAGGCCTTAATGCATAATCTTTGTCGATATGTTCACATCATGAAATGACAACTTGATCACACCAAAGGAGTGACAGTAATGCTACTTATAATTTTCTCGCACAACTTGGACTAAGCTTAAACTTTATGCAACATTAGTATAGTTTATATACTATGCGACTTGTAAACCCCGTGAATGATAAAAATGATTACTTTTCATACTATCGACGATAAGAAAAATCCCAGAATGAAACGTAAATTGTATATGATTATCTGTATTCACAGATAAGCAATTAAGTCATTATCACTCATCATAACAGCGAAGTAAAACCAGTCATAATTGAGTTATTCACAAAGTATCCAATTTTGAGTATTTCGAAAAGACTCAATGCTGAGTGAAATTAACTGTTTGATGACATCAAAGCTCTGATTTGGATAGTTTCGCTATCCAGGCACGTATACTGAAAACTTACGCTCTGCGAAAAATTGACTTTATCAGTTTAACCTCAAGATTGAGTTAAAACTACCTACCGTTGAGAACAAAATTATATCCAAAACTGTAGTCATATTAGAGTACTTAGTTTTGAGTACTATCACACTTGATTTTGAGTAGTTTGGAATCTCCGTGCTGATACGAGGAATTTTTGGGATTTATTTTAGCATTTGAGAATTTTTGAGAACTATGTTTGCATCTTACAGCCTAGTATGCAGCTGGCAAGCAATGACCTAAAGTAATCTTTGCAATTCCTACCGACTCGCATAACGAAAAACAATTTGCGAGATAGTCAAAACTATATTTCGAATGCAAGATATATTATCACATTTTATGCCTTTTACCATCTGACATACCGTAAGTCCGCTATATTTTGCGCATTGCCTAATTTTGCGCAGTTTTGCATATTTCGTGCTGTAACTGTGATTTGCTGCATTTTTGAGATTGACTTTTGGCACGAATAGCTTGTTAATTGTGTTGACTTTCGATTAATGGGATGCATGATGACAAAAAATGCTCATACATAAAACCGCAGCTCGTAAACAGTTGTGCGTACCTCTAAATCATTAAATTTTCCACCCTGTTAGCGTGTGTGCTAAGACAAGTGTCAATTATCACAATAGATTTTATTACGAGATAAACTGTTTTAAAAGTTGAAATCACTACCAAATGTGGAAAACAGGTATGTACTACCTTCATCACATAACATTTTGGCTGTTTCTGTAACATTTTATCAGAAAATTAGCATAATTTGATGCGCAGAATATGGCATCAATTTTTTCACCATGTTCCTTATTGTGTACAGTGCATCATGAAAATTTTTGCGGTATTCTTCGAATAATTTGGCCAAAGCCTTGCAAACAATCACTCGTGGCATATCTATTCGACAGAGTGCCATTACGGACTTGATGAATCAAAAATGCATGGTAAGATAACTAAACAAATTATTGCATGGTACAAAAAAAATTCTCTTTTGTTACAGTTGACCAACGTGCAGTTCTTCTTGATTTCGCCTAACAATTGCTTCAACAATCTGAGCACATCACTTACTCCACTTGAATTTTGCCAATGGTGACAGAAACAGCTATTATTAAAAAACACGTCACTTCTAGTTTTTCAGAGGATACCCCTGGACAGAACATCAATGAGTTTGAAGAGGATGTTTTTGAAAACGCGTTCCGTTTACCCGTTCCCCTAATAAGGCAAAGATAAACCGATATCTTGTCAACCTTGCATGGCAAATAATCCAGACATATTTATTGGAAAAATTCCATGGATAATTCCACATAATACTGGTGTGTTTACAAATGAATAGAAATATCTAAGGAACACAAATGAAAAATTTACTAACAATCGCTTTTTTAATCCTAGAGGGTTTGAGCTGTTTAGTGGAATACCTGCAACTAGAAATTAGAAGAAAAATTAGAATCTTCCAATTAATTCCAACTACCTTTGCTTATCTTCGATAGATACGCGTATTTCGTCTACAATGTGCAGACTTCTTCAGTGTCGAAGATAAGCAAAGGTAGTTGGAATTAAATGGAAGATACTAATTTTTCTTTGCTTTTTTTAACATTATTCAATTCTTTGGTAGGTCGAAAATTAGTAGACTTACCCTACTTTACTATCTCAATAAGGCCAGTATCGACCTAAAAATTAAAAAGGTTACGGAATTTTATTCAATATTACCAAGCGGAATTTTGACAATTGATCTGCATGGAACGAAATGTCACCTTCACTTACGGAATAATCGAGCGGAACATTTTTCCGAAAGCAAAAGTGACAGCTCCCATTAGTTTGCGTGGAAACTTTACAAATACCAATTTTATTTTTCGTTCTTTTTAGGTGGATACTACTGCAAAAATTTCTTTTTGATTTTTTACTTTTCCGTTTCAGTAAACGGAATTTAACATGGGTTTTTGATAGAAAAAGAAATTTCTTTTGAACACGATACCGACCTATATATGCAAAATATTGCTATTGAATATAATTTCCATTGCTGAAACTATACTACTCAAACTGTTTCAATGCATAAGTATCTATTTGTTTACTATGGTGCGCAAATTTAAGAACACAAGTGCGCAAAATTTGGAATAATTTTTTTATAAATTTCTGATCATTTACGAGGTGTACTGCATTGCACTCTTTTACTAGGCTTCACGGAAAGAAATGACGAGGGATTGAAATAACTATTTCGACAGTTGATCCCTATAATAGACACACTTTTGTTTCAACCACAAAATATGTTTTACTCAAAGCAATTTTTGAATTGAATTAACCATACTTCATAGTTAATAGAGCCATCATTTTTACACATCTGTCATAGGGTTAAATCATAACAAAAATGTTATAATTCCAACCAGTGTATATGCTGGAATCAACTATACAATCAAATAAAAACAACAAACTGGTAGTTTTCAATTCGCCTTCAAGTTCAGAGGTTGTGGTGCATATTAAGGAATTAATTGAATTACTGAAATCACTCCAGGTAACAGCATCAGCAATTGAAGTTTTCATTTGGTGAGTATTTTTTTGTAATAATTCGATCACTGTACTCTTCTTTATTTTTTAGCAAATGACTATGGAAAGTTGAAACAAAGCTCTTAAGTTCATAGAGCGTGAAGAAGTAGAGGCTCTCCTACCTCCGCAATTACTAGTTGACAGAACGAATGGCGCTGATCTACAAACTGCACGATATTTTATTGTTATGCATATTTATTATTGGAACAATCAAAATTATAAATGATAAATTTAATTGCATTTTCTTTTAAACGATTTCAGAACCGAAAAACTCATTCAGAAAAAAAATTGAACTGACCCATGGCATATTCAAATCAACTATTGCTATTGAGTTGGTTCAACTATATTCATGGTTGAATTTAGTGGCACGATAAGCCAACTGTCAAAATATCAACAATATTTTTTTTTGACTTAACCATTGTATAGTTGAATTAACCATATATTACTGAAGTTGATTCAAGCACACATTAGTTAAATCAACTTGAAATGTGTGATTGTTACAAACATACAAATGAGTTATTGAAAAATCAATGCTAAAGTATAGTTGATTTTAGATGAAATATTATTAATTGAATTATACTTTTTTCTCCGTGTTGAGACAACGTATTATGACCAAACCAAGAATAATTGTGTTACTCTTTTTAGGCCTTTTCAAAAATAATTTCAAACCTATAATTTTTTAAATGCGCAAAATATAGAGCACTTACGGTACTCTGAATACTATATAGGAGATTGTCAGTTTATAGTTGTCAACTATAAGCGTAAATTTCGTAACAATAACGGAAACGGAGTTCAGTTACCATAAAAACATGGCAATTTTCACGAACAACAATGTTTGCTGTCCAAAAAGTTGGTACATTTATAATTCAGAACGAGTTAAGAAAATAAGAAGCCTTTCAATGACAGTATGACATACATTAACAATATGTGTTAATGTAGAGGTTACAAAGTGGAATGGGGATTTAACTATTTTGTAATAATAACATAAAATGTGATAGTTTTGACTATGTAGCATATTCTTTTTCGTTACACGGCTATTCAACTCTCACTGTTCTAAATCAAGTTTAAAGTTGGTCTAAAAATATACCGCCGCAGAAGATGCCTTTAAATTGTTAAACTAAATTGAAAAATCTGGCAACTCCCATTTTAGGCCCTTCAGAAGCTTTCCGCAATAATTTACAATCTGCATGTTCGCTCTAATCGCAAATTGCTCCCGATTTGATTTCATTTTTAACTTCTGTTGTGGTTCCCGGTTTTCGACAGACACTGTTGACAAATAAATAACAAAACCCAAAATTTAAATTTATTTAATTTTTAGTTCAAAAAACTGTAATCTAATGATCTCACAAAGGCAGAAATGAACGTCAAAATCTACCTTTCATCGAAGCTGGTCGAGCACTGCACGTTTTGCCAGCTGTTCGGCGTGATTGAAGTGCAGCGGGATGAGATTCGGTTCGTCGTGCTGGACAACAAGCTGCTTCCGGGGACGTATCTGATCGGGGAAATTATCAGTGAGTCAGACTACCGGAGACTTCAGGATGCCGATCCGTTGACGATCAATAGGGATATTCTGCTACAGGAGGAGAACTTTCTGCGGCTGTCGATATCGGACCGGGGAAGGATTAAGCATGTCACCGCAAAGGTAAAGGGTGTGACCATCGAGACGCTAAACAAGGTGCTGATCATCTACGATGAGCAAGGATTTTCGAACTTGGCCGAGAACCAGCTGCAGGTGGATGAGAACGACAATGACCTGCTGCATTTGGCGAGGCTGATTCGGTCTTCGAAGCCTCAAAGGAATTCGGCCGTGCAGGATTTGCTGGGCTATGCCGCCGGGTGTCGAATGGCGAAGGCTGTGGTTTATTTGATGAGGTCGTTGGTGGCGATTTTGAGGATATTTTTAAGAAAGACTGCATTGTTCTATCACTTTTCCGAGTGGTGTGACAGTATCAAGGGTAAAGGATTCGAAGGGTGAGCGTTGCGGCGTTAAATGGGGATCGAAGATCTTATTGATGTGCTTTTAATTGCAGCGCTAAATGGGCTCTACTGTTTGACATTGGTTTCGGTGTAGCAGTTCTATCGTTGGTTCTATACTTCGGCAACCCGGGGGTCCATTTCATGCAATATGCTGAGGTATTGTTACGGATAAATTATTACAAAAGTTTCGATAACGTTCTCTGTATTTTTTAGCTAGTGGTTCACTACCTTCGAGAGCTGCTTCAAACTTTGCGGGGAAGTCCTATCGGTCTGAAGTTGAACGCTCCACTGAACGACTTCTTCCTCAATTGTTTCCTGTACCACGTGGACCTATGGTGGACATTCTTGATCATCGTTTCTCCAGCGATCCACTTTCTTTTCATTCCCCTGTCGATTCTGGGTCTCTTCGGATTGTCATTTCAACTGGCCATGTTGTCGGATTTGATTATCCTGATCAGTTTGCATGCGCACTGTTTTTACATCTATGCTGCTGTGTAAGATTGGAATAAGATGAGGTTTATCTCAATTTTAAGAAACAAATAATTCATTCCAGCTTGTACCGAATCGAAATCGGTGGAATCCGAGCCCTTTGCCGGATCGTGCTGGGAAAAAAGAAGAACGTCCTTCGCGATCGCGTTGAATCGCACGAGTACATGAATCGACAGTTGTTCATTGCGACGCTGACTTTTGCCGTGCTACTCTTTCTCCTTCCAACGATCCTCGTTTACTACGTTGTTTTTGCCACGGTAAGTCCATCAGAATTTTAGAAAATCGATATGACCTCAAACATTTCATCTTGACAGCTCCGCTTCGCAATCTACTGCGTATCGTTTTCGTTGATGACGGTCCGACGTATGATTTTGCAGTTTCCCTTCGACGGGATGATCCGATGGCTGCGGAGAACCTACACCAATCTGGACAGTATGGAAATCTACAACATTGGTTCGTACTCAAAGGAGAACATCACCATCATCTACATCGCTCCACGATCGAGCAGTTTTTGGGGTAGTTTAAGTTGGAGCAATCAACGGAAGACGTCGCCATGCACAGAAGGAGACAGTGATGGAGGTAGGGGGAAGGAACAGCAGTTTCCTCCGATGGCGACGGGTAGCATTTCGATCGGGCAATTTTTTGCCAGTCTAGTCCGCGGGGAGATGGTCCCATTTATACAGCCCGATGAGAGTGATCATTTGAAGGTGGAATAAATGAGTAGATTCGAGTAGATGTAACATTTCTTTGTTTCCTCAATGACCGCTAAGATACAGGAAATTAAATCCTCCAACTGCAATGGCGGGCATCTTCAAAATCAATCAAAAACAGGTCGAAGACTTACATTAGAGGAATTGTAATTAACCAATTGAACGCAACGAATTTCGATTAACTACTTGTCCCACCGAACAGCGAAGTGAACAGCTCATTCTTGGCGTCATCCGTCCATCGGTGGCTATCGTCTGGGGCGGTGAAGTTCACTAACTTCTTATGAACTACATATCTGCAAAAAAAGGATACTCATGTAGGTCCAGTTCATCCTATTATCATTATTAAAAACAAACCTAATCTTCCTTCCCTTGGACGCCCGCGTATCCACCTGCTTCTTCATCTTGTTCCTCAGCTTTTGCAGCTCGGCCAGTTTGGCGTTGATCTCCTGCGGATTTTCGATCGTGTTGGATTTGTACTCGATCAGTTCCCGCAGCAAGGCGTGGTAGAAATCGGAGTCGTCGAATATCTCCTCATCGTATATCTGCTGCGACTCTTCTCCCTCCTCTCCATCACCGTCATCTATCTGCTGCGCTTGAGATGGTTCCTCGAACAATTGGTAACCTCCCCGGTAGAGTTGCGTCTTTCTGATCACTTCGTCCTTCGAAAAGAGGGCATTCTCGATTTTCTTCACGATGCTCTGCGATTGATGGGCATTCTTGACGTTGCTGGACGCTTTGGTTCGATCGTGCCACTTTTGAATAACTTCGTTTCGGAACGGTTTGTAGCTGGCGTACGAATCCCGGATGACCGGCTCAAACTCGTTAACTCGAGCGAACTTGTTAGCCCCACTGGACTTTGAAGTTTTCAACTTTCGTTTTGATCCTGCCGACTTCAGCACATCTTTGGATTCCGGAAAGCGGCCAACCAGAATTTCTTGCAATTCTAAAAGGTTCTGGAGAGTCGATTCAATTGTGTTGACGACCTTATCCGTTACTTCTTTAAATTGCGTATCCTGGCAGAAGAGGTTGAACTTTTCTGAGTGCGGGTAGGAATTCGCGATGATTAAACTACTCTGCATCTTGATTCGCATTTCCAACAGTCGCTCCCACATTTTCAGCTGATTTTGAACGCAAACTCCCTTCTGGACCGATTCCTGTCGATTTTCGTCTTCAAGAAGCTTCTGCGAATCTGTTCGGTTGTCTCCAACGAAATCTCCCAGCGAGTAGTCGTTGTCATCATCATCTCCTTCGTCCCCATCGGAATCATCCTCCTCCAGGTCTTCGTCATCTTCCTCTACCTCCTCGTCGTCAAAGTCCTCTTCAATCCCATCGGAGTCTTCTGCTGGTTTCAACCTCACAAAAGCGCCCGGTTGATGGCCACTCTCGTCTTCTTCGTCACCCACACTCTCCTCCTCATCATCATAGTGAAACACAATTCTCCGGGAAGAGACCTGTCCCTGGTATTTCTTATCAATAGCATCCAGATACTTGATATTCTTCTTTCGAATGTCGCTCAATTGGCCACCGGCCGTCCGCTCCAGTTCATCATCGTTCTCGGTGAATTCGCTGAAGCGCGGACGGCTTGCCTCATCCTCGTCCGAATGATCTGCACCGTCCTGGGCCGACTCGGGAAGGAACTGTTCGTGGATCTTCTCCGATATGGTTTTGGGTCCGGTGCGCGATTTTTTAACTTTCAGTTGAAGCATTTTTGAACGAATTTCATTAGATTTATGCGCAAAAATTGGAAAAGATCTCTTGTGAACTAAATCGAACGTGGTGAAGTGTTGCACATGTTGATGTTTTCATCGGAGTTTTGACGTTTTTCTTTTGATTTTTGTGTCCTTCAGAAATGGTTCAATCAATTTGGAAAATCAATTTGAACCAATTCTGAAGGGTATAAATTGGTGGGTACAATTCATACACAGTAAATCTGCACGGATAAAAATCCAGACATATTTAAGGCCAGTATCAACCTAAAAAGTAAAGCGGTTACGGAATTTTGTTCACCAAGCGGAATTTCGACAATTGATCTGCATGGAACGAAATGTAACCTTCACTTAGGGAATAATCGAGCGGAATATTTTTCCGAAAGTAAAAGTGACAGCTCCCATTAGCTTGCGTGGAAACCTTACAAATTCCAATTTCATTTTTCGTCCTTTTCAGGTGGATACTGCTGTAGAAATTTCTCTCGATTTTTTACTTTCCCGTTTCAATGAACGGAATTTAACTTGGGTTTGGGATGGAAAAAGAAATTTCTTTCGAACACGATACCGACCTTTAGACAAACAATTTTTCAAATAAACATGACGAAATCGAAAACAATGCAGCAAAAATTGTCAATTGATTAAACTTGTTTTGAAAGACTTTATGATTGCTCTAAACACTGAAGATTTCGTGATTGTGTCTGCAATTGTTTTAACTTGATAAAAATGTCTTAATAAATCTGTTTGAGCTAAGCCCAATATCAACACACAAAATATAAATCTTGTTTTATTGAAAGTTTTGAGCTTTACTTCTGAAAAGTGTTCATTTTTCATTAAAATTAAAGTAAAATTATCTACAACGAAAGTTCTTCGTTTGATTTGAAAGTGTTATGTTTCGGTTCAGTGTGTAAATTTAAAAGTGGTTTCTTTTACTATGAAAATTGTAGAACTGTCAAATCAACCAACACAAAGCTAGTTTTCGTCGTCGTGTCATTTTCAATTTTAAAATGTTGTTGTCTGCGTACGCATCTACTGCGTGCTTTGTTGCTCCCGTCCGCTTTCGTACGCGTTTGGTGAAAATTGCGAGGAGAATGATTTTTCGTGTTCGTTTTTTGTAAAAACACGGAGAAAAACAGCCCCGTTTGAAACAACAAACTTGTTTGTTGATATCCAAACTAAAAAACTAGTTATTTTTAAAATTCGCTTTGTGGTTTTAAACCAACGGTTTAGTTTGGAAACAAACAGGTGAGTAGATAGTTTGTACCTAGAGACATTATGGTTGTTTTAAACTAATATTTTTGTTGTTTAAACGTAGAAAGTGGTTTATTTTTATTAAAAAACCGGTTGCATTGACTCAGCGAAACAAATCAAATTGAAGATAGATTCAACCAAAGCTACTATTAAATGAAACTGATATTTTGTTTGGAGAAAAATGAACTAAAAATTTAGTTTAAAACAAACTACTTTTTTTGGTTGTTTCATTTTCCATCATCCGGTCCCGCTGTATGCTCTGACGCTGTCACTCATCAATACATAATCGTGTATTTTACCTGAAGTTTATTTCGCATAGCTCATTCTTAATGAAACAAATAATTATTCTACCGTGATAAATCCAATAAAAAGTAATGGCTGAAAGGCCAGAAAATCTAGCTCCTCCTGAAATCGTAAGGTTCAGCGTAAGCCCATAAATAACACATCTTTTTCTTTTCTGTTCTATTACGAAGATGTAGCCACACAAACAATACTCGGATCATCTACATCTTAGTACAGATTTGTGAACGAGCAATAGAGTTGCTCGCCCTGCCAGAGGATGAACAGAGCTTCATTTTGGATGTTGGCCGCGGTACAGGACTTTCCGGAAGTGTACTTGAAGATCACGTTTGCGGTAATACGTAAAATAGAAGTGTTCGAATTGTTAAAAATGATGAAATAAACAAAAAATTATTTAAATTTAAAAAAAATCTAAGAATAGTAGAAAGGCTCTCATTAACATTTGGAGATTTCTCCTAGACTAAGAGAAGTCTATAAATGTAAATGTGCTCTTTTCTAATGTTTGTCAGAATTTTATTCAAGTGAATACTTTTGAAAAACAGACAAAATGGTTATTGTAAACGGAAATATTTGTTGATTCGATCGTTTTCGATTGTTTGTACCAAGCAGCAGTTCAGTTTAAATCATACTAAAATTTGTTTGAAACAAACCATTAGCGTTGGTAGAACCAACTAACAAATATGTTTGTTTTCGTAGCTGTCATAATGAAACAACCAACATAATAGTAAATTCACACGGATGTCAGTTGAATTTAACTGCATAGTTCCCGAAACAGTTACTCAGCATTTTAGTTTGTTTTAACCACCATAGGTAGTCAAATCAAACTAATATGATGTCTGTGCCCAATTCAACGTGAAATTCCATTTAAATGAAACTAGAATATGTTTGCGTTTACCAATCTTTTTTCTCAGTGAAAGTACGTCGGCTGTTTTCGATTCAAATTGTGAGTAATTCTTTTCCTTCTATTATTTCCAGGCGAAGGGAGATAACAGAATCCGAGAGAATATGCTTGAACATGGACGGAGTTCGTTCGTGATTTGGGAGCACATTCAGAGCACCTTTAAGCCGAGTTGTTGCACACAAAAAAGAAATATTGTTTTATTAAAAGCTTAGCACTTTACTTCTGAAAAGAGTTTATTTTTCATTAAATTAAAAGTAAAATAATCTACTGCGAAAGTTTTGTGTTTGAATTGAAAGTATATTTTTTCGGTTCATTGTGTAAATTTAAAAGTATGTTCTTTTACCATGAAAATTGTAGAACTGTCAAATCCACCAACACAAACGAAGTCGTCGTATGGATTTTTTCTCTATACTGTCAAATAATACATAAGCTCCACATTCAAAATGTTCCTCGCCCCAAGGAATCGCTCATCAGGAAAGTTCACAAACTTTCGGTGTTATTAAATTCCGAACGGACCATGCAAACGGAATAGGCCATATAATAATAGGCATTGATAATAATCCCATTTTTTTTTTTGCAGCGGTGCCACAAGCGACGACGAGCGGCAGCAGGCGCTAGAGCTGGCTCAGGGGAATTCGGAAGATATGGGAAAAATGTTTCGACTTGCATCTTCCGGGATGGAAACATTGGCGATTGAACGACGCCAACCTCCGGTCTCTATGAAACTTTTAGTTATTCATTTGAAAATTAAAACCTTTTTATGTGAAAACCATTTTTTCTTTCAATCAAAACAGGATACATTTATTTTGATTGCACAATACTTTCTAGTTGAAAGTTCATTTTTAATTAAAAATAATTTGCTTTCATTTTTAAATATGCAACGGAATGGATTTGACAGTTCTACAATTCATCTGAAAAGAAAACTTTTTATGTTAAAAGTTTTTTTACAGCATACTTTTATTTAAATTGCGCGACACTTTCTGGATGAAAGTTTATTCTGGAATAAAAATAATTGGCTTTTATTTTCAACGATGCCACGGTTTCGATTTGACAGCTCCACAATTTGTTTTAAAACTTCAATTTTTAAATGTAGAGCAGCAACATTTTGAATTGACGGTTTGAAGGTTTTGGTTTTGGAAGTAAACCGCTTTCTACGAAAAAGAACCAACGCAACTTTTCAATTTTGGCAATGTTTTTTTTTAATTTTAATAATCATTATTCTTTGTGTGTGTGATAGCTGCGTGAGGATGGACGAATGCGGATTGCCATACGAGTTGACGAATGACATTCTACGACGTATATATACAAATAGGAATCCTTAGAAAATATGAGCAAGAAAGAATTGGTCATACAAACTACCTGCGGTGAGGCATGTTGTGAAAATGTCAAATATTCATCTTATGTATGTATGTTACAACAATTTTTATTTAGGAATATAAATAATTTGCTTCCATGCTACGCTTTCGGGTAAAAAATTCCACACTTTATCCGAAAAATAAACCTCTTGATGTAGAACCTATTTTCTATTTCAATGCAAATGGCATATTTATATTTTGGAATATAAATTTTTTGCTTTCCTTTTCAACGATGCCACGGTTTTAATTTGACAGTTCTACAATTCGTTTTGAAAGTTTCAACTTTTAAACGTACCAAGCAGAATTTTTTTGATTTGACAGTTTGAACGTTTTTGTTGTGAAACCAAATCGCTTTCTACGAAAAAGAACCAACGCAACTTTTCAATTTTAGCAATGGTTTTTTTAATTCTAACAATCATTATTCTTTGTGTGAAAAGAATGTCAGGTTGTTTGCTTTATGTTAAGATAGATCTGTCATGATAGAAAATACTAAGGGAGACACTGAGTAAAGGGCAATTCCCTTGACGGATTCAACTTGACACTCTCCAATTTGTATGAAGCTCCCCAGTTTGGATTCGTTCACCTTCACGGCCTAAAAATCAATACACTGACATTTTCTCAGTTGTCAAATGTTTTCTTCTTCTGTTTAATTTGACGCAGCGTATAGCAAATTTATTTTTGAACCTAGGTTGGAACCGGTTCCTATCTGCGATACCCGAACTAACTGTTAGTGAAAATCTCAACCAGATACGAGTTACAAATAAAGACAAACACACCGAGGTGTCCGCAATGATTTTGCAGAATGATGGTCAGAAATGAATAAGGTGATTATTTCGCCTCCTATCGTTCAAGTCGATGACTCCAGAGCCTTTGCTAGCAGTTGATTGCTCCTTAACGCACATGTTGGAAGCTTCAAGAATATTCGACTTCTGTGAAACCGAAGACTACTTTATCAAGAAGACTGGCAGCTTTTCACATTTCCCATACAATTGTCAACCGTCACTGCGTACAGCTCCTCTATCTAGCAAAGGTAGAAGCTCAGTATATATGTGTTAGTAATTTTCTTCAAAAACTAATTTGTGTGTGTGTGCCATCATGTCAGTGAAACATAACAACAATAACAAAAAAAATCATCTTCATGTTCAACAAAAAAAAATCATGTTGCTGTCAAAGTTCATTGCTGTGTGTTAATCCTTTTTGGTACTTAGTCGCATCGCAGCAACACGATGAATTCTGAGCATGGTCGCAGTAAGCCACCGAATCGAAATAGCTGTAACAAATTGTCAACAACTCAGCCTGAATAAAACATACAAATATGCTATTCGAGAAGAACAGAATACACCACCAGCTCCGTGATTTGGATGCATCCCGTACTAGTTTTGATTACAACACCACTGTGTCTAGAGGAACCAACATGCTGACACCATTAACTGAATAGAGAACTTTGCTTCGTTTGAAAACCGATGCTTTAAAAGTTGATTGCCATTGAAAGAAGTCATCACCTTGTTTGATTTTGTTGCTTTCTTCTGGTGTTCAGATTGATCAGCTGGTGCTGGTGCATCTATAGATTTCTTCTTGGGTCTTCTTCGAGACTTAGAAAACGTTGCCAATAACTCATTATTTTTGAAAAATTGGGGAAAGTGTTCTAATGTGGGTCTATGGATCTTGAATTCGGCCTATCGTTAAAAGTTGCTTGCCATTAATTTTACTTCATATTGATATGTCAGTGAGATAATACTACTGTATCTTTTGATTTTCAGGGTAAAAATAGTTAAATTAGTATTAACTTCCAATTTTAAGCATAGGCCGTATCATAGATCCATAGACTCACATAAAAGCACCTTCCCCTATACCCTGAAAAAAAAATTATCTGTTATCGAGTTGACAGTAGATTTCAGCTTTCTTTTTTTCTATATCTTGTTCTTCGAGTATGGGTGTCAGCATTCCACATACACTACACTGTTTGTTGTCCACCTCGAATGTTTTATTCGAATTTCAAATCAATCTGATTCTCTGAAATGTGAAATAGGACTACTCGCTGGCTCAAGCGACAAAAGACGAAAAGAGACGAAAAATATTGACAGCTGCTGTATCTTTTGTGTGCGTATACTGATGAACTGGCACGCACACATGCGTGGAGTAGTTCTACCTTTTCTCGAAGATGGCGTGGCGGTAACTGTCGCCTGGCTTAGCAAACTGCCAGTCTTCTTGATAAAGTAGTCTTCGGTGAAACATGAATTAACGAAATTGTAGATGAATTATTTACGTTTAACGGTTATGAGCTAGAAAACATACAGTCCGTTTCGTCCAGCATTAATGCATTCAAGATAATAAATTTATTCAATCTTTGCTTACATTCACAATCTGCGATACATATCCGAGGAGATTATTTCAGGATTACCTACCGATCCATCGAATTTTAATTTAGAATTGCTCAAATGAAGGTACATTAAATAAAATGGAATTCCAAAAAACAGTAA
This sequence comes from Aedes japonicus, assembly GCA_034211315.2. NCBI lineage: Eukaryota > Metazoa > Arthropoda > Insecta > Diptera > Culicidae > Aedes > Aedes japonicus. The sequence continues at coordinate 260,634 of JASCZW010000338.1, read as the reverse complement.
AAGTTAAACCTTAAAATAAACATTATCAGTTTACATCAACTGGATCCACAATTTTGTAGCCTTGAAAACATCAACCTACAAAAATGAAACAGTTGTTCAAAATCATAACTTTCTAAGTTCAATGTTTCGATTTCCAATCAAACAAATATCTCACAACTTGAAATAAAAAAATGCAGCTCGACAAATCAATACAACTTTCCGTCGTTGATGCGCGACTTATATTTGACACATAAACAGGGTTACTGGGACTTCAGTAACATTTTTGACATTTGCTGTTTTTCAGTTATCGGTGAAACCGATTGCTGGATTTCAGCAAAAAAGGGAATTGCTGGTTAGCAAACAAACAGCAAATCATTTTGTTGGAATGAAAAAAAAAAAAAACAAAATTCGGTGAATAGAAAATAAAAAATAATTTCTATTTCATATTTTTTAACGAACAATCCGAGGTCCATTTGAGGTTAACAGTTCTAGTAGAATCCTTCCCGCATAATGAATAACAATTTGCTATATAGTCGAAATTTTATTTCGAATGTATGATATATTGTCACATTTTATGGTATTGTTATCGAATAGTTTAATCTCATATTATACAACCTCTACATCAACACATATTGTTAATTTATGCCATATTGTCATTGAGAGGTTTTTTAATGTCTCCACTCGGTCTGGATTATATACCAACTCTTTGGCATAAAATACTGCCAAAATTTCGTTCGTGAAAATTGCCATTTTTTTATGGTAACCTAACTTAACCTAAAATAGTGCTTAAAAAAAAAGTGAAACTAACTTAACCGCCTATTCAGAATATTGCTATTTGGCCTTCTACCATCTGGCATATTGTTAAAACTATACAGGAGATAGTTAGATTATAGTTGTCAACTATAAGGGTAAATGTCGTAAGAATAACGGAAGCGAAATAAGAAAGAAAAAAGAGAAGAGAAATGTTCCAGGAATGGTTTTTGATTATGCGGGTTATCCTATTTCAGAGATGAACTTCAATTCTCCTTTAACCATCTACCAAAATTTGAAATGAATCGCCAGTCATTTAGACATTTCAAGCCAAACGATTGTAGAACTGGTACTGGAATTGTAATGCGATTGAAGTAGGACAGGACCTAGATAGCGAAGCCTAGTACAATTCAAGAAGGATTGAAGTAGCGAAGTAGCGTACTTCCCGCCCTACTTCAATCTTATTACATTTCCACCTCCAACCGTGTTACTGATTGACTTGAAATGTCGAAATAGCTGGCGGTTCAAACTTTTGCAGTTGGTTGGAGAAGACCAGAAGTTTGCCTTTGAAGTAAAACTCTACTAGGGCTGTTTACATCGAATAGATCTCGGATTATTCGTTGAGAATTAGGTCATACACATAGCTTTATTTATATTTATATTTATTTATGTTTATTTATTTATTTATCTACCACTTGTGGCAGATTCGTCCTCCCATTCAAAGTCGAACATTGGTGAACGGTTCAATCCGTAGGATACAGATGAAATTACGAACATTGTTGCTACCGGTACGTCACACGATTTCAACGACTCTACATGTAATTTCAAAATGGTAACCAAAGCAGCGGTGTGGTGGTGTGGTTGCGTCCAACGCTGAACCGTTCGAAAAGAAAAAACAATATATTAAAATTTAAAAGAAGACATCATCTGAAAACTGAGCAAATGTTAGTTGATCGATTTTCAAGTCGTGAAGGTGAGTAAATCTCCTATCTGCGAATTGACGTGTTTTTTCCCTCTTTGTGCGTCTTGTCTCTAATTCAAGTTGAAAATTCGGCGGTTTTCAAATTATTTCCTTTATTTGTTCATTTTTGCCCACTGTGTGTTAGCTGCACCCATTGAACTGACAGGATTGCACCCACTAGAATGCGAAAGCGAACAAAGCAGAAGACGTCAAAAAAGACGAGTCGAAAAAAAGTGTCCGTGTTCGTGTCGACTAATTTTCTCAGCAATAAGTTTTTCATTTTTCACCTTCTAAATTCAGTTTAAGAGTTTCCTAAAAACAACACACTCTGAAAACTAGGTCGAGTGCACCCGTTTCCGGTTGAGTAGTGCACGAAAAATGGCAAACGCGGACGCAATTCAGGTCAGTTCGCTGCCTCTACCACCGGCCCAGTATATCAACCTATTCACCGATGAAAACATCCGGAAGAACCGGATCCCGAAGCCGCCACCACCGATTCAGGATTCGTATTCCATGTTCGGTAACCAGTTCAGCAATGATGATAACATCATAAGGCCTCTGGAGGCACAAGGTTTTAAGCGGCTCTACCCGCAGCACTTCGATCGAAGGAAGGAGCTGAAAAAGTTGAACCATTCACTTCTGGTGAATTTTCTGGATCTGATCGATTTACTGGTGCATTATCCAGATAGTCCACGGAGGGCTGAGAAGGTAACGTATTGATTGGCATAGAATGTTTTTCCACAAAATGGCATTGTATTTTTTTGCGCTTTAGATAGAAGACTTGAGCCTTCTATTCGTTCACATCCATCATCTGTTGAACGAATTCCGTCCACACCAGGCTCGCGAAACGCTCCGGGTGATGATGGAACTGCAGAAGCGCCAACGAATAGAGACAACCCAACGGTTTCAGAACCACCTGGAGAAGGTGCGGGAGATGGTGAAGAATGCATTTGCATCGCTGCCGGATCTGACCGAGTCGGACCGGTTGACCAGTGCGGTTGAGCCGATGGACACCGGCAGCGACGGGGAGGCTGGTAAGGGTCGGGGTGAAGGGTGCCATCCATTGGATCGACTGATGTGCGAACTGGTGGACAATATGTAAGAGATAGAAACCGGATTAGCCAGCCGACGGCGACGATGACCACACTAATCGATAAGGTTTACACTTTATAATAACACACATTCACTGCTCCTTTAGTAGCCGTAAGTTTGTAGGATTAGGTGTCTCTGGATAGTAGTTTATTCGTTATTATTTTTTTCGGGCCCGATCGCGTCAAGTCGACATAGGAATCAAAAGTAGAATGGGTCTCGTGTATTTATTGTCGAGCAATTTGTTTTTCCTCTTTGATTTGCATCGGCCAATCAGCGTATGGTTTGACATTACTATTGAGTTTGCAATCATTTGAGAGTAATTGAAAAACTTTGCCCTAATCAGCTGTAAGCATAAAATATAAATATAAATTATTATTCGTAATCATTTCTAACATTTCTTTGGATATCACAACTAGTTTAGTCTCACCCCTGGGCAACGGCAAAACCTTGAGAATTACTCGACTGCAACCAGGTTCCACTTGTACCTTTACTTGTATGAAAGAAGCACACTGGTGGTGCCATATGTGACGAGATGGGCAAGCAGCTAATTGAAATCAAATTATTAGTGCAAAGAAGACGTTGGCATAAGTCACTGTCAATTCTGCTGCTCCAAAGTTGTCTGTGAAACCGTCCGTTTGGTTGAGTACCACCGTGCGTTGTTGTCGGCTGCCACGCAGAGTGTTCACAATCTGCCACAGTTGGATTGTCATGCTGCTTGGGCAGATTGTCGCCACGAAGTTTTTCTACGGCTGCTCCTTTGCTTGCTGGATGACTTTTTGTGCCGCCGCTCTGGCTTCCTGGCATTACGCTATGCTTCCGTTTGTTCAGGATCGGATTGCTGTCGTCGTTAAAGGTGCTGCAGGCACATTCGTCGAGTCGAATTACCTCTTTCGGTACGGGACACCACTCTTGGTCCAACACGGCCACTGGTGGAGTTAATTGCTGCTGTTATTAGCTTCCCGGTGGCTGTTAACGTCCCAGTCGATACAATGCGTTCATACAACGACCAGTCAGCACAATCATAGAGCCAGAGAGCTAGTCCAACCACCCGTTATCGGCAAGTGGTCATGGTTGTGCGTGTCCGACAGGGTTCGCCAAATGAATCTACTAGCCAGATTCTCGGAGCAGATAGTTAAATCAAGGGTCGAGATATTTTCGGTAGTTGGATTGCTGCGGGTAGCTGCGTCAGCATTCAGATTCACAAGCTACTAATGAAACTGCCAAGCACATCCGATGTTCGCGACCCCATGTCAGACAGTGCTCGAACAACTCACTATACGTGGCTTGACACGGAACGGAACTCGGCGGAACATGTATTGACACTACAGTTAACTGAATTGGTGCGTGAATACGCGCTGCGACGAGGTGGAGGGTTGTGTTTATTCGTACTTGCTCAAAAGGTATATTAAGGCCTACCCCGTGTATCCAGTAGTGTACGCTGTTCGACTCCAAATGCTATGTGTCGTTTCTGCTAAAGAAGTCTATTGGCTCAAGGTGTATCAAGTGTCCGACCGTTTTACAGGTAACGCAACTAAACCTGAACCATTGTGAGGCCGCCCAGCAACTGCTGTGTCAGAAAGTTAGCGAGTCGGCATCGGATATCGCCATAATTTCCGACCCATACCGCATCCCAGCCGGTAACGGAAACTGGTTTGCGGGCAGGTCCAATATGGTGGCATAATGGACGACAGGCAAGTACCCGGTTCAGGAGGTTGTGGCTATCACAAACGAAGGCTTCGCGGTTGTAAAAGTGAATGGAGTGTTCTTCTGCAGCTGCTACGTACCGCCAAGATGGTCGATCGAACAGTTTTCCAATATGCTCGATCGGATGACAACCCGTTGGTTATAGCGGGGCGTTATTGTATCATGGCGGTTCGTTATTGTATCGTCCACAATACAAGGCAGCGTGCGGAAGGAGGAGCATCCACTGCATTCGCCCGCAGATGGAGGACGTCCTACTTTGATGTAAAAACTTTTAAAAAGGCGCTTCAGAGGGAACGGAATTTACGCGAAACCCAGGAACCTTGCGGCGAACGACTCGTTATGACACTTACACGAGCGTGCGATGTGACCATGCCGAGGGAAGTCAATCTGAGGAATGGAAGATCGCCGGTGTATTGGTGGACGGAGTCGATTGCCGACCTCCGAAGAACATGCCTCCACGCAAGACGGAGGGTGCAAAGAGCGCGGTCAGACGCCGAGAGAATTGAGCGTAGATGGGCGCTAGTCGCCGCGAAGGCCGCACTAAAGAGGGAGATAAAGGCCAGGGGTTCGAGGGTCTATGTCAGAAGGCCAATGCGAACCCGTGGGGTGACGCCTACCGGTTAGTAATGGCCAAAAGCAGAGGATCGGCTGCTCCAACCGAGCGTTCATCAGAGCTGCTGCTGGTGATCGTTGGGGAACTCTTTCCGAGCCACGACCCGCCCATGTCCATGCCCCCCCCCCCCCGCCGCCGTAGATTTGTCCCATGACCAGCGTTCCAGTATACCAGACCTTAACGCTGTCATAGCGACGGAAGAGTGGACGGCTCCGTCGAACACACGTGACCACGTGGGCATTGATAACGGCACAACGGGGGCCGGCGACGAGGCGACGGTGACGAATAATGAACTCATTGCGATAGCAAAGTCACTAAAAGAGAACAAAGCGCCGGGACTGGATGGTAATCCGAACCTGGCCATCAAGACGGCTATCTTGCTGGATCCCGAAATGTTCAGGGTGGTGAAAAGTGTCTGGACGAGGGCGTCTTCCCGGACGCCTGGAAAATTCAGACCCTTGTGTTGCTACCAAAGACAGGGAGGCCACCAGGAGATCCATCGGCATATAGACCTATATGTCTATTGGATACAGCGGGTAAGGTGCTCGAGATGTTAATCCTCAACAGACTGACAACGTACACGGAGGGTATAGGCGGTCTGTCTAATAACCAGCTTGGCTTCCGCAAAGGGAAGTCGACGGTGGATGCCATCCTGTCCGTCATCAAGATGGCTGAGGTAGCAATCCAGCGCAAGAGGCGAGGTGAGAAACGCATTCAATAGCGCCAGTTGGGTGGCTATCGCCGACTCGCTCCAGCGCTTACAGGTTCCTAGGTACCTGTACAAGATTCTCGGAAGCTACTTCCAGAATCGCGTACTGCTATACAATACAGAGGCAGGCCAGAAACGTGTCCAGTTCACCGCAGGCGTCCCGCAAGGTTCGATCCAGGGTCCGGTGTTATGGAACACGATGTACGACGAGGTACTGCGGCTTGAGTTCCCGAACGGGGTGAAGATAGTCGGGTTCGCAGACGACATCACCCTGGAGATATGTGGTGAATCCATCGAAGAGGTCGAGTTAACGGCCTCACACTCCATTGGCATTGTGGAGAGATGGATGAGCTGCAGGCAATTGGAGATAGCCCACCATAAGGCTGAGGTCACGGTGGTGAATAATCGGAAATCGCAGCAACATGCGACGATCAGTGCAGGTAACTGCACAGTAGAATCAAAAAGCTTCTTGAAGTATCTTGGGGTTATGATCGACGATAAGCTGTATCGGCATTATCCCGCATGATATCGAATAGCTTGGCGGTGCAAGGGAGTAAGCGTTAAGTCTTGGCCAGTGTCGCCCTGTCCACACTCAGGTACGGTGGGCCGGCATGGATCACCGCCTTGAGTACCAAGAGCTACGTAAGTAAGCTAGAGAGTACGCACAGGCTTATGTGCCTAAGAGTGGTTAGTGCATACCGAACGGTATCACGCGACGCGGTCTGCGTCCTAGCGGGGATGATGCCAATAGGCATGGTCATAAAAGAAGACGTAGAGTGCTTCGAACAACGTGGAACGAGAGGTATTCGGAAAACCACTAGAGCCGCATCCATGGTTAAGTGGCAAAGGGAATGGAACAACTCCACCAAAGGTCGGTGAACCCACCGACTAATCCCGGAATTAACCGGGTGGGTCGGTAGGCGACACGGTGAAGTGAACTTCCACTTAACGCAGATATTGTCTGGCCACGGCTGTTTTAGACAATACCTGCACAAATATGGGCATGCACAGTCCTCCGCATGCAGCTAGTGCGTGGGAGTCGAGAAACTGCGGAACATGTGTTCTTCGCATGCCCTCGCTTCGACGGCGCGAGATCCGGCATGATTGCCGTAAGCGGTCACGACACGACTCCGGACAATTTGGTCCCGAGGATGTGCCAGGACCGGAACATCTGCTTCCCAGATCGTCCTCGAACTCCAACAAAAATGGCGAAACGACCAAAGGCAGGTCGCAGGGTCCACCTAACTACTAAAGCCCTAAGTAGTTAGACATAATGGGTGCTTAACAAGCACAATAGCCCCCTCCCCGAAGTAATACCGAAAGGTGGTTCTGAGGAGGGTCCAGGGCTTAAGGCACGGGTGAGTTTTTAGTGGGTCGAGGAGTTGGCACCCTCATCCCCACACCCTGAGTTCTTCAGGTGTCTGGTTGCAAATTTTCCATCCCATCAAAAAAAAAAAAACACACACACACACACACACACACACTTCTTTTAGCACCTCAAACTTACCGCCTCCACAACTCGCCCACTGCCCGCTCTCAACTAAGTATTCCAAATGCACCACATCTACCAATTGAGACCCCCCGATGCCAGGTACCATCCTTGCATAAGCATGACCTGTGGGAAGTACAATCACATCCCATGCCCAGGAAGTCGAGACACCCTCCTCAACGAAAATCTCCTAAACCAAACCGGGACTCGAACCTAGTCACCTCCAGCAAGGTACTAAAAGCATAAACCCAGAAAGAGACGCGCAAATGCGAAGCTGAAAATGCGAAACACCACCAAGCCGAGGGAAGCTGAACCAACGCATTTATCATTTTCACTCAGCTGAATCTAAAATACTGACAGAAAAGACATCGAAAGGTGTACCAGTGTCCGTGGAATAAACGTCAAAATGCTTAGCAGAGAACACGCAAATATAACAAGAGAAAGGGGAGGCGTAGTAAATAGGATAATTTGACAGAAGTTTCACATATTTCTCTCCCAAACCGATGCAAATCACTGCACAACCACTAAACTAACTTTCTCACCGCAAGGCTCGAATAGCAAAAACCCCAAAAACCCAAAGTATACCCAAAGAAGAAAGAAACAGACAGAGCAGCAACGTTTAAATACAATACTTAGCTGAATGGTTGATCCGGTATCCAATTTATGCGTCCTTGTATCTCTCTGCTGGTGCCATTATCAGCTGTCACCAATGAGTCCAGATACACGAATTCGCCTCGATTTCAACACAGCTAATCTGAACTCGTCGTGGAAGGCTACGATTGTCTTCTCATATGACTCTTGTATTCTGTTTTCAACGCATTAACGACAAGCGCCAGCTTCAGCCATATGACTAATGAACATTTCCACCATCGTCTCAGAGTTGCGTGCTTCCTGAAGATCGTACCACTCATGTCTCTTCCTGTTCTTCGTATCATACCTTAAATACAATGTTAAATAGCAAACAATATCCTTCACCTTGCCATAACCCTCCCGGAGGTTCACAGGATTTCTTTTTCTAATGCGAGCTTTAAAACTTGTAATAGGCTTAAGCTTTTTTTTTTGTTTTTTTTTACTTCGAAAAATTCTGAAAATCAAATTATTTTTTTCGGTATTCATTTTTTAAACTAGGGTTGCATAATCTCAAAGTTCAAAAGTAGACTATTTTGTAATATTTTTTGCAATTTAGAAAAATGCCTAAGATATAACGGGTGGCCACTAAAATTTGAAATGTCTTTCCCAAGCTGTCAAAATAAGACAAACAAACCTTAAGATCTTATATATCAAAACTAAAGGTACATTGTCCATTCTTGAAAAAAAGTGAACATTCGAAAACGGTCCGAAATCGGCTGTTCGGCGAAACTTCCGTTTGATGTCAGAATAGGAGCGTAGTACGGCCTTGATGTCAACTTTGCGAATGCATTTTTTGATTCTATCAATCAATTGTTTGCAATTCGTGGCTCTCCAGTTATTTTTGTACACCAAGGAGCTGAAAATCTTTGATTGGGTGCCGCTGAGGAGATAATTCGGGTACAAATAATTTGGGTACAAATGGCATCGAACAAGCAATAAGCTAATTGCTGAAAACAATAAACTTGAAACGGCGAGAAAAAAGAAGAAGATGTAAATATAATACTTTCTATTTACCAGATAGAGCAACTCACTGTTAGAAAAAGTTGTTGAATTTGTCAAGAGCCACAATTTATCATACACCATGAATTCAGCTGCTAAACCAAATTATCGATAAATTTATCCAATTGCACGATATGATTTTAACAGCACTGATCTGTGCACTCAGCAAAATAAACTTTCTTTTAATCAGTTCGTTTATTTGTTAGGCTCAGGCGCGTGCAACACTTTACGGATCCGATATTCAATATTGTTGTAAACAAAATTTTACTTTTCGTCATTAGTAAAAGAGGGATGCCAAATTACTCGTGGCTAGCTCGAGGTTAATGGGTCACATTATCGTTTGGAAAGGGCTAGGTAGGTAACTTATTTAAGCCATTATTTGCTGTTTTTTTGTTGCGACATCTACCAAATCCTCGGTCCCTGTAGTTCCTATCAGGAACTAAGCCACAGATGGGTGATCACAGCTTGCTGGGCAGGTACAAGTAGCACAAAAAGTAAAGGTTAATATAACTGGGACACAATGACAAGGAATTTGCTAGAGTGGAAGGAAGGGGGGTGATGATGTTACTCTCTGAGATCAGACAAACAAAGGAATTCGTTAATCGCTTGCATGTAGGGAAGAACACGCATTCCTAAAAGATTGTTTACCTTGCGGAAGGGTTGTCTACTAGGGTATAGTCATAGACTAACTCTAAGACCAGTAGGTCCCATACAAAAACGATTTTTTTCTTGGCTCAGTCAGTACTAGAACATCGGTCCCAAGCTCGGTCCCAAGCTTTATAATGCGCCCCTAATAATGAACTCACATGAACACACTCTCAAATGTTCTGTCAAAATAACACAGCAAATCAAAACAAAGGCGCAAATATGTATAACAAGGTGCTGGCTTCAAGGTGTAATTCGGACCAAGGGGTTCTTCAACAGTGAACCAATTTCTAATCGCTAGTTGCATATTGATTGTTGGTATAGTCGCGCTCTGGAAGCATCATTATCCGGGCAATGCCAAACTGCGTGAGCGATGTCATCATAACCGGTTCCGCACCTACATAAATTGCTTTCGATAAGGTTAATTCTGTAGAGATGTGCGGCTAGCGAGTAGTGGTTGCATATAAGTCTTGGCATCACACGAATGAAACCGCGACTTACATCCAGACCTTTGAACCACGATCTCGACGAAACATTTGGAATAATGGAATGTAACCACCGCCCAAGAGAATTACTTGTCCAATCGTTTTGCTAACTTTGAAGAGAACTCTGACGTACTAATGGGAAAAATTCGTCATGTGAAATTCTTCTTTCGAAAATCACACCTTCTTGTGCGCCCACCTTTGCAAGAGAGTCCGCCTTCTCATTGCCTGAAATTGAGCAATGTGAGGGGACCCATACAAAGGTAATCTTAAATGATCTTTCGACCAACGCACAATTTGCTCCCTTATGTTTGAAAGAAAGTAAGATGAGTGCCTCACTGTTTTTATCGACTGCAGGGCCTCAATAGAACTGAGACTATCTGAGAAGATGAAATAATGGTCAATGGGCATGTCGGAAACTATCCCCGATGCGAAATTGATTGCTGCCAGCTCAGCAACATAATCGGAACAAGGTTCCTGAAGTTTCCGGAAGGCAGATGAGTATTCATTGTAAACACCGAAATCAGTGGATCTATCGAGCGAAATAAACTTCCGATATTCATAAGATTGCATTATGATTATTTGCTATGAAAAATCAGTATGTTGAAAAATAGCAACATCCATTCGAACCTTGAACTTGCCCACTAGTATATAAAATCTATATCCACATTAATCCGGACACCTTCAAATCATTGTAACTTTTGAAATATTGCACGTAGGAATCAAAAATTTCACTGTGGTATAGCTGAAAGTCTATGATGAAAAAGACTTTGCTTGATGTTTACATTTCATGTTTACTATTCAAGATGGCGACGAAAGAAAAACAAGTGCTCGAGCAAATTTTGTACGGGTGTAAGGCAAATCCTGACTTGTCAATACGAGACCTTGCAAAAACATTGAATTTGCCTAAATCCACAGTTCACAATGTGCTCAAATCATTTTCGGAACGTTTGACGGTGGAGAGGAAATCGAAAAGTGACAAAAACATTGGACGCACTGATCCTGTCATGGACCGAATGGTGAAAAGGATATTAACGAAAAACCCAAATCTCTCCATTCGATCGGTGGCTCGTAAAATGAGGATGTCGCCTGGTTTTGTCCAAAAATCAAAACAACGTTTGGGACTTAAGTCGTATAAAGTAAAAACAGTTCCAAATCGCAACGACAAACAGAACTTGGCAGGAAAATCACGGGCTCGACGTTTGTACTGCGAATATTTGACGAAATTTGTATGCGTTGTAATGGACGATGAAACTTATGTCCTGGAGGATTTCAAGCAGCTTCCAGGGCTGGCTCGTTATTCTGCTATGGCCAGAAATGCTACAGCTGAGCATTTCAGAACGAAGAAGGCATCGAAATTTCCTAAAAAATACCTTGTGTGGTAAGCAATTTGCACGTGTGGCAAAAAGAGTAAATCTTTCGTCACTACAGGCACAATCAACAAGGAGATCTATCAGAAAGAGTGTCTGCAGAAGCGATTGCTACCCTTCACCAAAAGTCACAAAGAAAAACCTTTGTTCTGGCCCGATTTGGCATCATGCGCCACTATGCTAAAACTGTGATGGAGTGGTACCAAGCAAATCAAGTGAACATTGTACAAAAATGTTAAGCCCACCAAATTGCCCAGAGCTACGACCAATCGAGAGATATCGGGCTCTGATGAAGCGGAAGCTTTCTGGAAAGAAGCACGGAATCAAAGACATCAAACACTTCCAGCAAATTTGGAAAAAGACGGCTTTTATGATTTCTGAAGAGTTTGTACAAACCTTAATGGACGTAATTAACCGCAAAGTTCGAAAATTTTAGGCGAATACCGAATAACCGTGTTTTGTCTTCACGAATTGTTAAAACACATCCCATAAAATCCGAAAGAAACAACTAAGGCGGAAATATAATGCGAAATTTATGTTTTATTCATGTTTTGAGATGTCCGGATTATTGCGGATTCAGACCTTACGCAATTAGACAAACGATGTGTTTGATTGAATTTATTTTCAAATCCTCGTATTTCGTCTATAATGTGCCGAATCAATACTTGTTAAAATCAACCAGGTGTCCGTAGAGCAAAATCACCTGTTAACTAATCACGGAAAGCGTGCACCAACAAAAACAAGAAAATGGGTTTACAGTACACGCTCAAAACACCCTCTCTTTCTTTCGTATTACCATCCCTTTTTTTCACACGGAAAAGTTACTCAATTTTCCTAAAAAGTGGATCTAGTCAAAAATTGAGTAGGTCCACCTTTTACGAAAATTGAGTAACTTTCGTGTGAATAAAGGATAGTGATACGAAGAAAGAGAGGGTGTTTGAGCGTGTATTTCGTGTGCCTTATATTTCCATTCCTTTTCCAATCGTGCCTTCTCCTGTCTGTCTTGTGTCTAGCATACTACCACTTCTTCCTCCTTTTCTCTCTTTTCTCTATCGAGATGTCGTATTTCCTAGCTACTCACGGTAATCGGTTCAATGCACCCTTGCCGGCGTCGACTATCGATGCTGGTCCGTCACACACACACACACACACACACACACACACACACACACACACACACACACACACACACACACACACACACACACACACACACACACACACACACACACACACACACACACACACACACACACACACCGATGCTTCGCGCGGCTCCGTCACCTGGAATCAGCTGATAACCGGTCCGATTTGTCTCGTCGCATCCGAATCCGACTGGCTCGCGAGTGGCCACGATGTTCTCGCGGTTCGCACCGACCTGTGCTACCGCCGACAAAGCCCGACCTGCGAAATGCAGAGCCCCAAACAAAAAGCCCTAAAACCCCTCGGGTTAGCTTCATTGGGTAAGCCTCTTTCTTCCACCTATACCTACTGTTTGCGAGTAACATGAGCAGCCGAAACATCACTTACTGAGTTTTAGCGACTCCACTATGCTACCAACCGGTTGTGAATATGAGGCAGCCCTAGTGTACCGGTTGGTCGTGGTCACTCACCACTACGTATGCAGAATGCGGAGAATGAGAGAGAATTAGATAGGATAGAGTAGGGAGTAAAATATAAGATTAGAAGATAAACATTAGAAAACTAGGTCACTAGGGCAGACAGTGCAAAAAGTGCAATTGGATCGATCAGTTGACCGGAGGCGAACTCCGTGAAGTTTATGTTTAGTTTAATTAGAATAAATGTAGTGTAGTTTTGTAAAATAAATGTTGTGTTTTTATAGACATAAAGTAGTTTTGTGCATAAACTGGACTGAATGAATGTGTTGTATCCTTGTGCGAAGAAAGGTCCTTTGATGACCAGTTGATAGAGACAAAGGTACGTTCACCAGGCAGTGGAACAACACTAAATAGTGGTTGGGAGATTCCCAGCACTCTACTTTTAAAGGCTTCTTTCTCGCTGATTGGATCTACCGGTCAGCGCACAATCCACGTTTAACGCACTGCAACCACATCCACGCGCGGTGCCGTTTTTCTTCTATCTGGCTTTTTTTCTGAACCAGTTCGTCTGCATGTGTGTGTGTGACGGAAACGGTATCAGCTGATGCTGAGGGCAAAATAATTTTGGACTTTCGTTTCTCTTCAAGTCACTCGGCCCATGCAGCATTGTTGACTGCTCATACGGTCGAGTGTGTTTAGGAAATATGTGTGTTAACGTGACACGAAAAAATAATACTACCCAATAATCATAACGTAACATACTTCCTCTTCACATCTTTGGTTCTAGCAGAAATTGCTGTCAACTCCTATGGAAGCGTCCATTAATTATGTCACGCAAAAAGTGACTTTTTATAATCCCCTCCCCCTCCTTGTCACGATTTTTGTATGGACCTTCAAATTTTGTTGTATGGATTGTCACGTTTTCCCAAACCCCCGCTCCCCCCTAACTGCGTGACATAATTAATGGACCTTCTCTATAGGATTTCATGTTGATAAGAAGGATATTTCCATTTTCAGAACATTATAATTAATTACGTACTTCAAGCAAAAAAAAACATGATAAGTCAAACAGGAAGTAGTTTTTTTAAATAAATTCTTAAGTTTATTTGCCTAAGTGTGTGACACTGCCTTTCAATCAATGTAATCATTAATAAAATCTGGATACCCAATAAGGAATAAATGTAGTTTAATTTAAGGAGTGTATCGAAAAGTAGTTATAAACTTCCAAATAATAAAATAGGCATGAAAACATGGTTAAAATTAACATACTATTTCAGTTTATTATAGCTTAACATGTTTACAAAAGATCCAAACGGAAAAACTAGTCATCATGTTCATTTCTGTAGAATGCCCGTACCTTTGATTTGACACCTGCCATCAAATTCTGCACAGTGACCTTTGTGCACTTCCTGGATGCCGCTGCCCATTTTTTCTTAAAATCGGTCATGTTTTGGGACACTGTACCATCCTTCTTAAATATACGCTTGACTATTGCCCAATAGCGTTCGATCGGTCGCAACTGGGGACAGTTTGGTGGGTTGATGTCTTTTTCTACGAACTTGATGTTATTCTCCGTCAGCCACTGTAGAGTGGATTTGGCGTAATGTGCCGATGCCAAATCTGGCCAGAAGAGAGGAGGGGACTGGTGCTTTCTATACAATGGTAGCAACCTGTTCTTCAAACATTCCTTTTGATAAATCTCAGCATTTATAGTTCCTTTTGTATAGAAAATTGAAGAACGCAAGCCACATGTGCAAATAGCTTGCCAAATGAGCACCTTCTGACCGAATTTCTCCATCGCAACAGTCGTATCTGCGGTTGGCACACGTTCCCCAACAGATTTAGTATAAAACTGCGGCCCCGGTAGCGTTCTTGAATCTTCTTTAACGTATGTTTCGTCATCCATCAAAATGCACTGGTCGACATTGTCCAAAATGCAGCTGTACAGCTTTCGAGCCCTGGTTTTGGCACGAGACTTTTGTTCCGGAGTTTGTTTGGGCACTTTCTGCTTTTTGTACGTCTTCAAGTCATTCCTGCGCTTGATTCGTTGAATCATTCCGATGCTGGTCCTGAACTTCTTGGCTAGATCGCGAGTAGAGGCAGATTTGTTCCGTTGAATATAATCCACAACTTTTTGGTCCAAATCGGGGTTGCTGGAGCCGGGTTTCCGGCCACTTCTTGGTAAATCCTTGAGGAGCACTCCTTACCAAACTTTTCGATGATGCGTTTTACACTTGCCGGGTGAACATTTACTCTTTTCGCAATCTGGTTGTAAGTAACACCCTTTTCGGTGCACCAAGTGTGCAGAATTTTCTTTTTAGTCTCAAATTCAATTCGCGACATTTTGAATACAACTTTATCAACGGAAATGAATGAACCGAATAATCATTTTTGACATGTAAACAAAGCAAATGGCGCTTACACGCTAAAAATATATACAGTAGTTTATGCGTAATAACGCATCGAATGTTTATAACTACTTTTCGATACACTCCTTAGTATGAGAATACACGTATATTGGACACGGTGTAATTAGATGGTTGAAAAATTAGAATGAACATCACGAAGTAGAACACGTCAAATTAGTAATGCATGACAAACAGGGTCAATTAGAATGCTGAACGTTCAATTTCACAGTAGACGGAGATCCTGAAACACATTTTTTTCATTTTGTTTTAAAACTTCGAAGTTTGAGCTTTCAAAATTATAACGTAAATTACCCGAAAAGATACCCCGCGTTTGGCTAAGGTCACAAATAACTGACCTTTCGTACTAAGCTTAACATCAACTTTCTGGATTTCCACGCGTGAACACACCCTACAACCGGAAGCGGAAGAACTACTTCCATCGCAACCACAGTTGGCCCATTTCCCCATTCAAATGTATTCGATGATTCAAGGGCAGTGCCTGCAAACGAAGCGATATGCTGAAATGTTAAATGTCTTCTGTGCTGTGCTGAGGTGCAGTTCGTTTGCTCCGTAACCCGGTCCACTGGTGTATGACTGCACAACACGTTTTCTTAGGGCTAGGTCAGTCACAGTAGTGCACGGTTCATTCACAATGCGATTCTCTGTTTTGCTCCGGAGATTCTGACCGATCCGGAACAGTTCGCCGTGTAGTTCGCATCCGTGCTTGCGCAGCACGTGGCATCCGTTTAGGTTCGGCTTTGGGCTAGTCGGGTGATACTGAACAACTTCGGCTCCATTCAAGAAGCCATCCATAAGTCTTATCGGGATATCAACAGCCAGGCCTGCCTCAGTCCTTGGACAGCTTTCGCCGGCGTTAGTTGTCCCGGTGTTTTTGAGCACTTGATATTCACCACGGTGGCAAGGTCAGGTGCCAATCAGAGGTGTGACGGGCGGACAGCACTCGAGGAGCGGGGAGGTGTCTAGTTTCAGACCTTTTGTAAAATTAACAATGAAGGCCGGTTATTTTCCATCCTACAAATGAATTGCGGTTCGGCAGATGTCTAACTTCAGGGAATCCGAAGTTTCCACGAAGGAAAAAATACAATGTCATGATCCATAATTGAAAGAATTATTCACAGAAAGAATTGGTGGAACAACGTGATTTTTTTGTAAGGAAAGCGTCGTTTTTTTAACTGAACCAAGCCTATCCTTTTCAGTGCATGTACCGTCAGGATTAATAGCTAATTTCGTTGTTGCTCGGCAGTTTTAGCACGGAACGGTGGCTTCGGAAAGTTTTGCATATTATTAGGCGCCTAACGATTGGGCGGGCGAGTGAGTGTTTGTCAGTCTGCATGTGTTTATGAAGATTAATTATCCTAGTGGTAGCAAATTCGGAGGGATGTGAGATACGTCGGGATTTACAGCAATTATACGAATTCCTTTACAAAATGTGCTTTGAACGTGCTTGGCAGCATATGGTGCAATGTTAGCTATGAAAGAAAAACATGATGATCAATGTTCTCGTGGAGTGTGAGTTAAACGTAGTTTAAGATCCAGATATCCGAAAAGCAGAAATAAAATGAATGTGTGTTATCCAACGTGAAAATTCAGAGAAGTGTTTAGCCGTTGAGTTTGCTGGAAACTCGTTGATTGTTGAAGGAAGAAATTTGCGCACACAAATTGGGAGGAATCATTACAAGTGGATATTTTTTCTGCATTGCGGTCAAACTTTTACAGAAGGTAAGAATTGACGATGAAAGGGTTCGTTGGATGGGATATGTTTTCCATGGTTTGTTAATTCTGTCAAATACCTAACGAGGCAATTAGGAACTTTTAAATAAGGGTACAAAAGAAGAAGGATGTTATCTCGTCCATGACATGAATCGAATCCAATAATGGATTTTTTGCATCATGAAACAAGACACTGGAATAAATGATCAATTTCAATGATTATGGAATTTGAACGACATGGCCACATCATGCCACATGGCTTAGAGTAATGTGTAAAATGTTTGAACTATAGTATTAGCGTTGGGATAATCGATTGTCGTCTCGTAGATTACTTTGGAGAAACCGGAGAAACCCCTACCACCTACCTACACTGAAAAAAATCTTGTAGTAAAAACCCCATTTTACCCGACTAAGCTCTTTTTTCAAAACTACCATGAAATTTCAGTACAATTTACTACGTTTATGGTACAATTTTCAACATTTGTGGTATATTTGACAGACTTTATATTGATATCAACCCACCATGGTTGATTAAATCGCAGGCATGGTAAAATCAAACACATTTATAGTCAGGTGAAAATTTTTGGTGTTTGCGTTAATTTAACCCTCGAAATGGTAGTTTCTTCTGCGGTTTTTTTGTGCTTATGTACTTGTTGTTGAATAGCGTTGTTGTTTTCGAAACCGTCAAGTATCGCCCACTAAAATTCGTCAACTCTTCACCAAATATTGCTTCCTGTTGTAGAAATGTTATGCTAAAATTATACGTCGAATTATGTCACAGTGTCATTATATTAGCGGCTGGATAGTCATGAAGAAAATGGATATAGTTTTTTCGGTCAGGAAGTACCAGCAAATCAGCCCCAAGCATAATAATTCGCCGTAACTAATAACGTAACTCACACGAGCACACCCTCAAATATATCTGTCAAAATATCACAGCGAATCAAAAAAAAAAAAAAAAACTTCTATTACCCCATGTACAGCTTAGAGTACTCTATTTTTTTCGCTTTTCGGTACTAGAATCTTTGTTTTTGTTGCTGTGTGTTAGGAAGAAAACATATATACATTGATTTTGACTCAGATTGTTGTAAGTTTGGCCCCAAGCTAAATGAACCATCACTCAAAACATAGCTCATTACAAATAACCACTCAAACCTTCTGTCGGAATAACACAGCGATTCAAAACCAAAATACAAATTCTAGTACCGAAAAGCGAAAAAATGAGTACTTTATGGTGTACCAATGGGGTGCATCGAGCCAATTTTAATTCGCTAGTTTCCGATGGATTGTTGACAGTACCCCATTTATTTTGCTTTGAAGTACTAGAGTCTTTGTTTGTGTTTTGATTCTTTGTATTATTTTGACAGAATATTTGATGAGTGATACGTTGGGAGCTATACTTTGAGGGGTGATTCATATAGCTTGGGACCGAGATTGGAAATGATGTGCTGGAACTTTTTGAAAAAAAAAAAATTCTTCGTGAGCATCCAGCCCCTGGTTGCATTTATATTTCCATTTTCAAATGAATTTTACCAAGGGGCGTCTTACTGAAATTGAACGCAAAAAATTTCAATCGATTGCCCTTTTAATCAATTTATCAACATCAATTTGAATTCAGCAGCTGCGCATTTTTCTGTCAAGCTGCTTCATTTCGTTTTGCAACTTATTAAAATAAATTCATCAAATCAAGTTGATGGTATTCATGTGAGAAACGCTTTCATTCCACCATGCATTCTAGATTCAGTTTCTGACCGGTCCTTAAGATTAAAAGAGGATCACAACGGTGCGGCCTGTTCATTACAAGTACTGATAAAATGACAGTCACTGAGACTGTCACTTCCACGCAAGAACATAACATATCATCTATTAGAACTAATTTACTAGTGTAGGTGTTTTAGGAGGGTCTGTGTAGTCAAGATTTGTCTCAACCTCCCAAGCTAAATAAACACCCTCACCGCTGAAAACATAACTTACAACGAATAACCCTAGAATCTTTGTTTTTGTCTTGATTCACTGTGTTATTTTGATAGTATATTTAAGGGTTATTCGATGGGAGTTATGTTTTGAGGGATGATTCATTAAGCTTGGGACCAAGCTTAGGACCGTTGAGCTGGTACTTCCTGAGCTATAAACTATATCCATTTTCTTCTTGACTACGCAGCCCCTGACTTTAGTTTGAAACAGTTAATGTTATATAATCGTTATTTAGTCATCACTTTGCACGCTTAGTGATGACTAGTTAACGATTATATAACATATAATATGTTTCGATATATTCGATTTCTAGTACTACTCCGACGGAGGCATTATAGTATACCTAGTACTGGGATAAACTGTTCACGGAAGAAACAAAGTAGCTAAAATTGAATATTTTTAAACTTAAGAAGGGAACGAGAAAAAAAACTCATTTTTGAAAAAAAAATTTCAAGGGGAAGTTTTTACTCAAATCAATTGAAACTTTTTTACAATTATAAGTGTTTCCATGTAGTATACAAAAATATTTGTTTCAAATTTTTTTACATTAAGTTTTTACAGTTAATAGATGAATTGAAAAAAAAGTAAAAATACACTTTTGCCGTAACTGTTTTGAAAAAATCCACATTTTTTCCGCCATTCTATCACATTTTTACATATTTAGTAATAAAATATTACAATAATTTTTTATTCAAAGCAAATATTATAATAAAGAAATCCTATAAGTTTCAGCTTAATCGAATAATTAGTTTTCGAGTTATCACCGGCATAAACTCCGAAAATGCTGTTTTGAGAAAAACGCATTGAAAGTTTTAAGCGTCTCTTTACCCAGATAACCAATAAGCATTAGCATATGCAGTAAATTAACCCTAAATCTACATTTCCGATGCAACAAGCATTATATTAGCATTATATTAGCATCTTGAATGCTATCAGTCGTAAAGCTGCATTTCAAATGCTCTTTAAATGCTTGTAGCCTGTAATAAGCATTTCGAATGCAAAATAGCATTAATGAAGCATTATCATAGCATTGCAGTAATGCAACCGTATATTGGGCCAAGAGTGGCATTTATGTTGCATTTAAGGCGACTTAAATGCTTGATAGGCTGCCGTAAAGACGCTTTGGAACTGCTTATTGGTTACCTGGGTATACCTGCTGCGCGCGAAAAAGGCGAAAAGGCGCGAGAAATACTTGGAGTTTGAATTTCAAAAAAAAGGTTTGAAGAAGCGTTTTCTACGGGAAATTTACTAACTTTTTATGCAAAAAAAAAAATTCCCGCCCTAAAATTGAGTACAGTTGTTGAACTGGAGAGATGGGTAAATTTGATTGTGCACATTAGGTCAATGAGTACTTCATTGACAACTCATTTTTGAGTAAAAACGAAGTCGTTTGCAGACTTTTATTGTTTGACGTATATCAGATTTAAATACCAAAAAACTATTCATATGTTACGGTACTAAACTAGCCATTATTGTTAAAAATGCGGAAAATAAGACACAAACAAAATCCATAAAATTATCATGAAAATTCATGTTGTTATTCTATCATCACGAGAAAGGCACTTTATTTTAAATGTTGTATAACATTTGCCAAATAACCATGCAGAAAAGTGCTCATTTTTTGCTTTTTCAAGTATTATTGCTTTAGGTTAAATTTACCCACCATAAACTTTGGATGCAGTTGCTCAAATTTGAGTACTATGACGTATACTCAAATTTGGCTTCCCGCATTAGGTTCTCGCCGAGTGATCTCACAAACACTAGCGTGCTGCTTTACACGTATAGGATCGATTTGTTTATTGTTTTCAACCACGAGATCAACTGTCAAAATGTTCAGGTTGACAACGGTTTGTTTTTTATTTTCAACCAGCATAACGATTGTATTAGTGTAACTGCTTACTAATACTAACTGCGGCAGAGAAGTCTATGGAACTCCAGAGTTGGGTGAAATGAACTTAATTTTGGGTTCTTTGTTTCTTCCATGTAAATTTTGATCAGGTGCGAAATGAATTAACCGTCTGCCGGACGTCCGTATTTTGTCTTACTTTCTTTCACTCACTTTCGCGTTATTTCGTGTCGAGCTGACAAAAATTCACCTCTTACCTCTCAAATACTAAGGGAAGGTCCATTAATTCTAGACAAAATCGTCAATAGGTCGAAAGTAACAATTGTAAACAATGACTTCAAACGTAAATTTCCTGTAAATGCCAGGTTGCTAACATCTACATCCACTACCGACGGGAAGGTAATAACTCCCTGTATCTGATTCTGGTGTTATTTTGTTTGTGGAAGAGAGCAGATCTCAGAAAAATACGCTAGAAGTCATTGTTTACAAATGTTACTTTCGACCTTTTGACTATTTTGTCTAGAATTATGTCAAGCAGTAAGGGGGGAGGGGGGAGGGGGTTTGGTAAAACATGACTATCCATACAAAAAAAAAATGGTCCATACAAAAAATGTGACAAGGGGGGGGGGGGGGTTTATATAAAGTCACTTTTTGCGTAACATAATTAATGGACGCTCCCTAATGCGAAAAACCTATTAAAGTTCATTAATGATCCTTATAAATATTACCCAAGAGGAAATGGTTTGAATTTCATAAAACTACCTTATGAAATGCTATGATTGTTGTCCGGTTAAGTTTCATTGCACAACCTTATGAAATAAGTATGCTATGCGGTTGTCATGTAGTTAGACTTTAATACCGAAACGTCACCCTTACATCCCCGAATCACCTTCGAGCTGGAATCGATCATTGTCAGTGCTTTGTATTATTTCATTTGGTTCAGCAGGCATATACGCAAAGCCAACGATTTGAAGACGGGGGCCAGGGGCACATCGTCCAGGTAGACCTTGAAGATGTCCCAGAAGTCCTTCGTGGTTGCAGCTGCAGCTGATATTGTCTCCCATCGTGCAAACGAACCAGTCTGTTTTTAATTTGTCTGGAGGACTCCATTCAACGTGCCAATGGAGCCAGACGTGTCGTTGTCGTCGGTCCTTATTGAATTACCGGCTAAATAAAAAAAAATGCGAAAAATGAATGACAAATAATGCGTGTTTTCACGTATTTATACATCCCATACATATACGCATAGGATCAATCACTGGAAGCAAGGAATAATCACATCTAAGAAGGGATTATGATTAATTCAATGGACTTTACCTAATGTAAGGTTTTCTTTTTGGTTGGTTCACGTCGTCCAATTGTTTTTCCATACGTTTGTAAGAAGTTTTTGAGCTTGAAAATATCAGGATGATCAGGATACAGAATTCACCAAGAGTAAACAAGTGTTATTTCATACAAATACTTTATGACTATTATGCACAAACAACAATAAGGCAAATTTCATGAATTTCAATGAGTGAATGAATGACTCAATGAATCAATGAATGAATTTCAAGGGAAATCAGGCTGTTCAAAAACGAAACGTTTAGAAGATCTGGTGGTTACACGGCTGTGACAGGTGAGGTTTCGCAAATGTTTTACTTTTGTTTTTATTTTACATGACTGGAACTTCTTAGGCCCATTTGACTGAAGCATCGCTTTGTATGCATTACTGTAAATTTTAGTCGAGGCGCCCACTGATGTGGAGGAAGTGTGGCATCATATAACATGTCAAAATATCGAGTCAAAGTCTTGTGGCGTGAGGTGTCACACCTTCGCCAGATAAGTGGGCGCTGAGCCATATTGGCTGGCCCACAATTGATACGTTGCGGATGCGTTTGCGTGAATTTGACAATTTTCCCATAGGTTTTCTGTCAAATTTACGTCAACGCATCCGCAACGTATCTATTGTGGGTGACCCTTTAGAGCAAAGATTAACTTTGCTAGAGTTCTTCCAACCTGGGATGGTAACACTGCTGTCACTTTGAAATACCATAACGTCGCAGCCCATTTGTATAATACACGCTATTTCTAAACAACCCAAATTTTAGTACAATTGACTCAAATTCGTCGGAAGTATGGCTCAAAAGTGAGTAAGGATGGTTAGGAGTAACACGTTGACAATTAGTAAACATCGATCGGATTCAAGCTGATGTTGACTGTTTGTCATCATACCACTACAAACTTTTGACTCAATTTTGAGTAGCCTTACTTCCGACGAATTTCTGTCAATCGACCTCAATTTTGGATTGTTTAGAAATAGCGTGTAGACAACTATTTGTCACTGCAATGGACATACACCTAGTGTGTCAGTCACCAGCAATACCAAGGATATCAAATGCATCAGCTGTGCATTTTTCAACCCCAGTTAAATAGACTAAGTATAAAATGTCGACCAATTGATGAATGACGACATTTTTGATCACTAACTATTGAAATAACTATGGAGAGCTTTAGATAAAAATGATATAAAATTGTGTTTTTTCAGGTTAACCAGTTTTTCCACTGAAAGTCTGTGAAGTTCGTAGGGTGGAAAATAAACAAGTTGTTAGAAGAGTGCTACAAATGTTGCCCAATTTAAGAAGGTTTGTGGACGATGTCAGGAAACAGGAAGGAAGAAAGCTGAAGGGATGTCATCCGAATTTCAAAAGGAGTTTTTCGTCGGTATTCCGATCAAAAGTGTTCGCTGTTATGGTTGATGCGGTAGACGATAAGATGCTGGGAAAAGCTGAATTTTGCCATCGCGTCTGCAGCAATAGTCTAGTCGAGTCGAGAACGAATATCCTATGGTTTCGTTTTTGGGATTTAAGGGAACTATTATACAAAAAAACCGTGCAAAAAAATCCTTAGTGTAGTTAGAGCCGCTATAAAGATTTTTTTTAAGCACGAGCGTCTGACAGTCAAAACTAAATCGTTAATTGAAATAGAACTGACAGAGAGCAATCTTCTGCCAGCCCTTAATATGAAAATCTGACAGAACTTGCTCAAATAACCGACAAAGACTTTTAAAATTGCGCAACGGCTGGTGATTGTTTTACTTTTGTTTTTTGAAGAACCTACTCAACGAATCTCCATTGACATACGCTCTAACGCGTTCCGGCATCTGCTAAAAAGTGTCTGCAAACGTTCGTGGAAAGACTATCCGAGCACATCAGTTGCTCACAAAGTAAGAGAAGAATTTGGGCAATGCCGTCTTCAAAGACTTTGCTGGCCGGATTACAGAGAAAAGAACAGCTTTTGGATAAATTTCGACTAGAGCTGATTGGTCATTCCAAGAAGGAACTGTCAAATTTACAACATTTGTCAAAAAGGTGCTCATCCTGTCGCACGAAAATGCGACAATGGAGCGAGGATTTTTCATTAATGAAAAGCTAGAGAATTGCCCACGAACTGTCAATGACGTTCAAATCACGAAGTTCTTGAAACAATATCCGCGCAACGCACGTGTATCATTTTCTACTCGAAAACCTCGATTGGTTTACAGGGTGTCTCACAATAGGTGTCACTAAATGGGATTATAGCAAAACAAATCAACCAAACCATAGCATGTATTTTTCAGTTTAAAGAAACATGTTATAGAAATAAACCATATTAATTCAATTCGAATCTCTCGCCTTTTTCCTTGATAACTTTGCGCAAACGCTTTGTAAACCCATCGCAGCTGCCACGATTTCCTAAGGAATTTGGTCCCAAATACCAACCAAATATTTCTTGAATCGATGTAAAGTAAGCCTTTTCGTAGGGCCTACATGTTGAAGCATTTAACCCCAAACAAAGTAGTCAAGTGGGTTGAGATCCGGTGAAGATGCAGGCCATTCTTTGCTTGTGATAAAATCGGGCAATTTTTTGGCGCACCACGCTTTTGTCTTCTTTGGCGCTGGAGCTGAGTCCTGATGGAAACAATATGGTGTATTCCCATACAGCGTTGAAGCATGAGGAAGTAGATGGTTCTTCAAATCCTGTTCGATGTAATATTCAGTGTTGATTTTTACGTTACGTTCTATGAAAAGAAGAGGAAGTTTTCCTTTTCGTAAAACCATGATTTTCCATACATCCATACATGTTGACTTCTACAGCTAGTTTATCTCTTGGAATATTGAAAAGACTTTTGCCATACACACGATCGTTTTGTTGATTATAACTGTTCTGAAGTAGCAAGAGCATTTCATCCGAAAATAAAGTCTCGCAGTCATCGTGCCGAACCAAAAGATTTCTGATTCTTTGGACCCTGGCTTGCTTTTGACGCTTCGTCAACCCGTGAACCCGTTGTTTCTTGTATGGCTTGCATTCCAGATCATGTTTGAGGAGCCTGTTCATTGAAGCAGGGGACATTTGAAATTGTTTGCCCAATTTACGGCCAGATACGGCCGGATTACGTCTCATTCGCTCCCTCACACATTTGATTTTTTCATTATGCTGGCAGTTCGTCTGGCACCTCCTTTGTGTTTCCAGTTTTCTTGAACCGTTTCAAGGAACGAAAAACAAAACGCTTACTCTCTACGAAACTGCTTAAGGCTATTGAATATCTGACACGGTCTAAACCAGAGATCGAAATTCTCACTCAGCTGGGTGAAAACCATGCTCTCTTTCAAGCAGGCTGTCCATGAGTAGCGAATTGTTCACATTTTCATCTCTCCGTTTTCACCGATAATTCATTATCCTCTCTCTTGCATATGCGAAAATATCTCTCTCCAAAATTCAACGAAAATATTTTCTCATGACTGTTTATTGTTTATTGTTATTATTCATCAACAGGCTGGGTGTAGCCCCAATGATGTTAATCATTTAAAAATACATTTACAGTTACACATTTAAGCATGGTCATAACATAAAAACATTTAATAATAAATAATAAGTCTTGATCTCATAGTCCGTTATTCCTGCCGGCAAAAATTGATGAAAACCTTCGACGAAGCGCATCTCGTGGGATATGAAAATCGAAGACAGATGCCACTTTGTTGAATACTCTTTGTAGTCTGGAAATCGCACCGTGTACTCCATAATTTGTTCGATGTAGAGGCAGCATTAACATGATATTGTTACGAAGCGGTCGAGGTTGAACAAAAAGGTTGATTTGCCTCAGGAGAGCATCGCAATCTGTCTTACCCTGCAGGATATCGGCGACGATCAAGGCTCTGCTTGTGTCTCTTCTAGTACGGAGCAGCTCTAGGTTGATCAGTTGACAACGGTGTTCGTAGCAGGGTAGCCGAAATGGATCATTCCAAGGTAGTCTACGAAGCGCAAAACGGGGAAAGCGACGTTGAACTGATTCGATTCTCTCAGCACCGTTGTTGTAGTTTGGGTTCCAAACCGCAGAACAATACTCGAGTATCGATCGAACCAGGGAACAATAAAGTGATTTCAGACAGTAGATGTCGGAGAAGTTCTTAGCTATCCTGAATATGAACCCTAAGGTTCTACACGCTTTGTCAACAATATATGTGATGTGTTGCCTGAATGAAAGCTGCGAATCTAAGATCACACCCAGGTCTTTTATCTGATTGACGCGTTCGATTGACGAACCAAGCAGGTCGTAGTTGAATATAATCGGTTCTTTTTTTTCGTGAAAACGTGAGAGCGGAGCACTTGGAAGGGTTTACTATCATTCGGTTCATATTGCACCAACTGGCGAACGCATTCAGCTGACGTTGAAGAATGTGGCAGTCATCAATCGAGCAGATTCGTAAAAAGATTTTGAGGTCATCCGCATACGATAAGCGAGGACCTTCGATAACCAGATGCACGTCATTGAAGTAGAGTATGAAAATCAACGGTCCCAGGTGGCTTCCTTGAGGTATACCTGATGTGGCGGAGAAGCTAGCTGATCTGCAATCTCCTATGGCAACCATTAATTGGCGACCCGTGATATACGAGCGGAACCAACTCAGAAGATTACCGCTTACACCAAGCCTGTCGAGTTTAGCAACCGCTATGGCATGATTCAACTAGTCGAATGCCGCAGATAGGTCGGTCTATATAACGTCCGTCTGAGCCCGATCAGTCATGCTTTCGATAATGTACGAAGTCAGGCACCGCAGATTAGTGGTTGTAGAGCGACCAGAAGTAAACCCATGTTGATCAACACTTAAATACTGCTTGCAATGAGGGTGCAACGGTTCCATAATAACTAGCTCGAAAAGCTTTGATACAGCACTTAGCGATGTAATACCTCGATAGTTAGCCACGGCTCGTTTGCTTCCCTTTTTATGGACAGGAAACATATGCGCAAACTTCCAGCAGGATGGGAATATGCCGCTGGAGAGGGACATGCAGAATAGACGATGAAGTGGAACTAATAAGCTAGTGATATACGTCTTCAAAAACGCGGATGGAACACCATCAGGTCCAGGATTGAAGGACGACTTGAGTGAAATCGCGGCCTTGGATATCATTTCCACGTTGACATCAATTGCACCGAGCGTTTGACCGATTATAGGAACATTCATAGCTGCCAGGGTAACATCGTTGTCACTCAATAACTCAACTGTGAATACACTGGAAAACTTGTCGGAAAACAGGCGGCATATATCTTGAGGAGTGGCAGCAACTTCTCCATTGAATTCCATGGACGATGGGAGGCCAGACTCCCTGCGTTGCTCGTTCACGTAGTTCCAGAAGGACTTTGGGTGCAGTTTGAGTTTGCGTTGAATGCCGCGTTGAAAATGTAAAAAGCAATGGCGACTGACTCGTTGGTACATGTGATTTAGCCGCACATAATGAAGTATAAGAGGGAGCGTGCGATACTTCGTAAATCTATACAAAGCAGCTCTTTTAATCGACTTCAACCGTCGTAGTTCGCACGTTTGCCAGGGAACACGAAAAACATTGCGATGAGTTCTTTTCGGGATGTGTGTGTCAATGACATATGCCAAGACATGTGAAAAAGTTTGCGCAGCAGCCTCAACGTCTTCAGGATCAAGAATGTTCTCCCAATCCATGTTAGAAAACACATTTATAATGCTACGGTGGTCAGCTTTACGAAAGTCGTAAAAAACCGCAGCAGGAAAGTCGTCAAAATCGCGAACTAGTTGGTCTTCAACAGTGAAAATCAGAGGAGGGTGATGCGGAACTGGTTTAACTAGTGGACAAGGTGCCATGGAAATGAATAAAGCCTTGTCTTGAGTGCTAACGAAGCAGAGGTCTAGACTGCGGTTATTTTCGTTTACTACATAGTAGATTTGAGAAAGCATTGCTGCGCTATAGTTGTCTAGAAGATCAATAGCACCTGCATGAAATGTAGAATCGTCAGGATCTGGATATAGAAATCCGCTATGGGATGGCCTCCACGAAACGCCAGGCAAATTGGCCTCGATAACTGAGTAAACAGACCGGCAGTGAGTTTCAATGAGATCATAATCCCGAACACGATCAGGCGCAATATACAGGGCGCAAAGAAATAGTGTGCGATCACCTAGATTGATAGCCGTCTAAACTTGCTCCACACAGCTCCATAAATCGTTCTCGATAGCCCTCGCCTCCAATCCGCAGCGGACAGCAACAAGAACACCTCCACCAGATTTTTTTCTGGCTGTTGTTGAAATTTCTATCGCAACGAAAAACTTCATAGTCAGGACCAAAAACCTGACTGGAAAGCGTTCGGGAATCGAGCCACGTTTCGCACAGGACAATAACGTCATAGCTAAGATCCGATACAGCTAGTCGGTACTCTTCGACATCAGAATTCATTCCACCGGCGTTTTGATAATAGATCATGACGTCCTGCTTACGGCACGGAATCGAGCAACCGGCCTGCTCATGTCATATTTTTCACTGAAAACATGCTACCTAGATCGTATACGAGCAAAAACCGAAAATAAGGCCAAACCGGTTCACACTGGTACCGCCATGGACCATCATTATCGAATTATAATGAATAAAACAAGCATGAACACGGGTGGCATTTTCAGGAGTCAAAAAGTAAGTGAAAAATAATTATCGGCATCTAGGATTCACTGAAAAAGAAACGATTTATCAGCTACTCATGCTCTCCGAAATTTCAAAATCGCCGTTGCTTTTCTCGCGAAAACTGCTGTGAGTGTATAACAGTCTCTTGCTTCTCACATTCTCATCTGTTTCTCCAAGCGGGTGAAAAAGGACGTTTCTCTTCTCAAGTAGGCGTAAATTTCGGTCTCTGGTCTAAACTTTTGCAAATGTAATTTTAAAACTTGCTCCCGTATGGCTTCCATGGTAGTGGATAAATATCCACAAACGGAATTCCTCATTTATCTTCATCAATAAGCTGTCAAAAGAATACACTCAAAACGGGTATAATCGATTCCGCTGTTAAAATTACCCAGCTGATCTAAACCAAGACACTTATTATGAGACACACTGCACTATTTTTCTCTGATGTTTATGCTTCTAGAAACTTGAAAAATCAATGACTTATAAAAAGCGATTTCAGGTTACGCAATACGCAAGAAGCCTGATTTGTAGCTGCTATCTGCAATTTTGCCTAAATGAAACAAGTTTGAATTCCAAAACAATTTCCTCAACAACTTAAAAAAAAACTTGTGTGGCCACCCTGTAGGTGTTATTTGTCATCCTTACATTGTTTTACATTGTTACTCATCAGAAACACCAAGATTCGAATCTTTTGTGTTCTGTGAAAGGCCAATACTGGGATCGAAGACTCCATTTGGGAAACGCAGAAATCGCAACTATAGAATTTCATATGGATTTTCTTGGTTCTGTCGACGCATCAGGATTTAGTGAGACCAAAAAATATCTCGATGGGGTTAAAAATATGGCAGCATGGGGGTTGATAATATAAACACAGGAAGAAAGAAACATTGAATTTTCTGTGTTATCTGATGCACATAAAGGGAATGCTAGATTTGGCACAAGATAATGGGATATTTCATGTAAATTTAAGCCAGATAACGCCTGAATCTAGCTTTTTGTATAGAAGATTGCAAACATTGTTGCATGGCGCATGATAGATTGCAAACAATTTCGTTGTTTACGCCTCTTTTGGCTTAGAATTAAACGAGGGGAAATTTTGTGCGTGTTTTAAAACCATTTTTTTTCTGTGATGTTTTCTTCGCATTGAACACGGGCGCCATAGCAGCGATTGCGTAACATATCTCTGCAATCTAGAAATACGTGATTGCGCTTCCGTAAGTAAGCCATTTTCCTCATGTTGGATCCATCCGGAGATTGTGATCTTACTTTTACGGTAGATCAGCGATAGGCGAGCCCTTGATAAACACAAGTTCTGATTCCAAGCTACTGATGAACTTTTTTCAATAGGTATGGTTACAATCAAAACAAAAATCAGAATGACATTTCAATGGTAAATCATTCTTTCCATGAATGATAAGTCAAAACACAGTGCTGTTAAAAAATCCCCCTACTAAATGTTTCTTGCCATTGACCCCAGTTGAAAGTTTTCCATAACCTAACCCAATATAGCCTACGGAAAGAGGGTGAAATAGATTTTCGCGAAAAACATCAATCCCAGTTTTCTACATAACAAACAATATCGTCTTCTCTGGTCACGCCTTTACTTCCCGGAAAACGAATGGATTGATTGAGTTCGCAAGAAACAGAACCACATTTCGATTTCGAAAGTGCCACCTCTCGACCAGCCATCGCTCTCGCCTTCTAATATTTCATTACAGCAAAAAGCATTCATGCGATGCAATCAATATCAATTTCCATCTCCGAGGCAATTCGAGGCAACGGTCTTGGACAACCGTCGGAAAAGCTTTCAGCATTATCATCTTTGTCAAATCCGCTTTTCACCATCCCTATTTCGTGAAACTCGGTGAGGACCTACTATTAGAAAACTGGAAATCGATTTCAACTTAGCTCCGTCTGACTCGAGCGGTTCCTTCTACTTTTAACTGCAATATGTTTTTGATCGGTTGGAATATTTTCTAGTGGCAGAGTCCACATGGTGCTGGAAATAAAATTGTAATCACCAACTGGAGTGCCATTCCCGCTTTCATTAAACGAAAACCGAGAGAAAAATGGAAATAGTGACCGAGTCCATTGGTATGCAGCTCAGGTTCCTATTGGGATTCTTCTTGAGACAACTTTCAACCAGCATAGCCAAATATTTGAAAAAATAGGAACTGATTCGAAGACGAATTAACTAGAAGATGTAGTCCGTAGACCCTGGCATCACTGCTTTCAACGCTCTTCTCCCCTTACTTCCCCATAACCGTTGGCAGCCAGCTGATGACAACCCGTAACGACGGAAAGTAACTTTCCGACTCAAACTGTTCGTTTCCATGTTTAATGAGCTGGAAATGGCTTCCTTTGAACATCGAACTTTCCCCTAAGTGGTATGTTTGGGTCGGTTTCGAGCAACAGTTGGCACATGGTCGACATGGGGAAAATTTCGCTGCTTTAATCGTGTTTGGACCCGTTCAGGAAATGGTTGCTCGGCTCGTTTAATTAAAATTTGCAATGCTAAAACACGGAGAGCACAGTATGGGTCCCGCTCACACCACATCCAACGGAAGCAGAAGCAAACCCCAGCTCTCTAAGTGGTGATGAAAATGATCATTAAATTTGCCTAAAAATTAATTTTCTCTTAGCTAATTAATTCATCCTGCGGGACGCCGGCACTGGAACTCTACTAGGTGCTCCGGCAACTGCTGCCTCTCTTGCGAGAAAACGGTGCCTCCGAGCAACTGTTGCCAGTTGCCAATATCTACCCAGCCAGCTAATACATTCCATGGCCTTGACGGTGGAATGTTGGAAAACTCATTAGGGTGTTGGACGGCAGAAGTAAAAAAGCGGGCTGCTTGCATCGGTGCCGTTTTCTACTGAAGGAAGTTGAACATACATAAAGATGAGCTTATTAAATATTTGGAGTGATGCAATCTTCAGAATCGTTTCAATTCGGTAATTAGCGGTTCGTTCGTACTCAAAGCATATAATTGTTGTGTTTTAACTTTCCAACATAGATGAGCGAGCATGAATCGGACTCGCTCATCTAGTCGACTCCGACTAATGAGGTGTATACAGGTGAGCAAGAAGAAGGCATTTGATGATATCAGCAGGGGCTGGTAAGTCAAGATGAAAATGTTGGTAGTTTTTGGCTCAGGACGTACCAGCATATCGGTCCCAAACTCGGTCTCATCATAATTAATCACCCTTCAAAACACAACTCACAACGCCTCAGTTAATCATATTTTGCCAAAATAACACAGCAAATCAAAGTGAAAATATAGATTTTAATACCGGAATGTTCAAGAATGTATTGTAAGATGCCAGGTTCAAGGTGTACTTGGGATCTATGGGGTAAAGCAGTGAGCTATCGCATGTTTCATACCGAATGAAACATGTGCATAATTTTGATTGTTGGTATGGTGAATTTCAAAAACCAACCATATAAATAATGTAGGTTTTTCCAAACATCGTGGAGAAATTTATAGGTTAACCTTATTAAAATCAAAAACGTTAATGGCGCAAGACGTTTGAAACTTAGTTCAAAGTCAATTCAATAGTTCAACGTAGAATGGATAAGATAGTGACCGCATGAAAAGAAAAATACTTACATTTCTCCTGCTTTATTAGTAATTCATGAAGCAAAAGTGAAATTCGTCAATCGAGATTTTCTCAGTTGATAGTTCCACAAACCCATAGTTTGCTGATCCGCGCGTCGAAAATATCATTCAATCTATGCTGACGATGAGAGATTGCTATAGTCCTTTTGTAGCAAAAGCCTTCAAGACTGCTGGAGTAAGTGATAGAAAAGAGTAGAAAAATGAATCACTCACTAATTATCTCTGAGAACGATATGTAAGACAAAATATTTTCAATATAATAGGTGTTAACCTCATGTCCGTTTGGATTTATCTGGTTCCCGGAAATCCGGGTTGTCGGGGCTGTGGTCCGGTACTGAGACACTATTTGGGAATTTCATTTGCATTTTCCAAATCTTTGGAATAATTCGTATAAGCTATTTATATACCATTACGGGTCATATGCCGAGATGTTCCTGGAACGGCCATTCTGTAACAGGTTCCCGTTGGGTCTCGAATTGCCATGAACATATTGGGAAGGAATCCTTGGAAGGAATCAAACGGAATCCTTGGAAGGAATCAAAACTCGAGATATTTATTAACGTTTTGTGGCCATCTGATGATTTGTCCCCGAACCGGTTATTCCGGAACAGGTTTCCGTGGGACCTCAAATTGATAGAATCAAACTTTGAAGGAATCCCTGGCAATATTGGTTTCAAAATTCATGAAATTTCTTCAGAAGGCTATTTTTCAACGTTTTGTGGCCGTTTGATGATGTGTCCCCGGAACAGGTTCCCGTGGGGTTTCGAGAGGCCATAAACATTTTTAAAAGAAAACCCTGGGGACATCCCAAGTAACAATTTCAGTGCTATTCCAGCCGTATAGCACTCCTCTTGGCTTTGTTGATGAAAATACTTTCAAAACTGTTTTGTCCACCAACACCTCCTCTATGCATCTTTAAAGCCGAAATGTGTACAAAGTGGCCCACTCTATAGACGGTTGTGAAAACAAATTAATAAAACCCTTCCAAGACCATAAAGATTTTGAAAATGTTCTAGTGAAAGATGTTATGACCACTTGAGAACCATCATAAAACCTATTGGTCGCCATCAAAACCAGTATAGGGCCGAATGGCCACAGCTGTCAAACTTCACGGCGATATCGTGGTTGGTTTTTGTTGTTCTGCTTTGTTCGATTCTCTGCTCTTCTGATTCATTCAACAGTAAATAATGGCTAAAAAAAAAGTTCAAGTGTCGCGGGGAATTATGTTTGATAGCAAAATATATAAAACAAATTGAATTTTTATACCGAATCCAAATCATATGCGCATTTAATTTTATGGTGAAAATTGGCACGATAAGAGTTGAGAATTAATGCGCCTCGGAAATAATGCGAGTTTACAACAACAAAAACAAAATTGAAAAAAATATATTCGATAAATTAATCAAGAAACTTCTGAAAATTGATGGAATTCAGTAAGGTTATCTAAACGAATACCAAATTTTGTCTTAGATCTACAGTTCAATTGTATCACATTTAAAATTTGGTGTATTTTTTTTTCACATTTCAATTAGGTATTTCATATATTTCAATATGGCGATTGCAAAAAATCTCTGTTTTGCCAAAAAGCCAATTTATCTTAGCAATGGCTACTGTAGAACTATCTGGTCGCTTGGTAGCTTTCCTCAATGCCAATTTGCCGTTTAATGCATTCGCTGGAAGCAAAATGGTTTTAAAATGCTTTTTCAACTGACCATAATAAGATAATATGAATGACTCCTAAAAAGGCATTTCAAAACAGCATTTCATAGCTTATAAAGTCAAAATAAAACCTTTGATAGGAGTATAAGGAATTTAAGAACTCAAGGTTTTAAGATCGTTGTAAAGAAGCTGTGTTGGTTCTTATAAACCTGACTAAAATTTGAAACCTATTGGCATCTCTTGCTGCCATAATAAAACCGAATTGATTTCTAGTGGCTTTCATAAAACTTTAGGAAAACTTAATAAACTGAATGGTTTTGGCAATGTTACTTGGGATGGTTTTCAAATTCATGAAATTTCCTTAAAAGGCTATTTCTTCACGTTTTGTGGCTATCTGATAATTTGTTCTCGGAACGGTTATCCCGGAACAGGTTTCCGTCGTGTTTTGAGTGGCGATGAACAAAACTAGCCAAAATATATTGATAAATACCCTACTGAAGAAATTTAATGAATTTTGAAACCCATATTGCCAGGTTTTCCTTCTGAAAATATTCATGGCTACTCGAGGCTCCACGGGAACCTGCTCCAAAATGGCAGGTCCGAGGACAAATTATCAGATGGCCACTAATTGTTGATAAATATCCTCCTAGCGAATTTTTTTGAACTTTCATACCCATATTACCACCGGCCCTAGAATAAATCCTTGGATGGCCACAAAACGTTGAGAAATAGCCTTCTGGAGACATATTCTGAATTTTAAAACCCATATTGCCAGAGTTTCCTTTTGAAAATGTTAATGGCCAGTCGAGGCCCCACGGGAACCTGACAGGACCGAAAACAAATCATCAGATGGCCACTAAATGCTGACAAATATCCTACTGGAGAAATTTAATGAATTTTGCTGCCCGTATTCCCAAGGTTTTCTTCTGAAAATGTTCATGGTCACTCGAGGCACAACGGAAACCTGTTACAGAATGGCCGCTCCGGGGACAAATCGGCTTGTGGCCCAGAATGCAATAGACATAGTTTTTAAAAATTATTCCAAAGATTTTGACATCCATTCCCGGAAATATAATTGAATTTGGTGGGTTCCCTGTCGAACAGCTAAAGGATAAAAAAAACTTAGCTAAAGGATAAAAGTTCCCCCCTTCGAACCCTCTTCCCTACAAAATTTTATTCAAAAATTTGCTCTCCGTCTTTATGAAGATGTCAGTGAATTTCAGCTTCCTGTTATAATAAATTTCGTAGTGTAAAACCTGAAAAGGTACCCTGATACCTCGTCAACAACAACTGAACCTTCAATCTTAAGGTGAATCGCTGCTCCATGTATTTTTTCCTACCTTTTATCTCGCTCTCGCAAACTTACCTTGCTATTTCAAATTAATAAATCTCGATTGTTAGTGATTGAACATCGAATCGAACTCTATCAGATTGGTCACAGCAAGTAAGCATACAAACTGATTTAATTAAATTTTCAATATCTAGTACCGACTCTGAGTTATATCAATTCTAAATGTTGAGGTAATGACTGTCATCAACAATGATTCAGCATAAGCCCAAGCTGCGGACATATCGCCACTGACGGGATAATGTCTGCTGAATTTGATGGTAGAAACAGCGCTACTAGCGATGACCATCATGATCGGCTTTTTACTAGAGAAGTAAAATGACGGTCAATTTCCATGACGGTATTCTTGGTGATACGATCTTCTGTTGCTTTGAATGCCAATTCGACACAAATTTTTCATTAGGGCCTAACTGACAAACGTAAACAATGGCTTCTTCCTTAAATTTCTCGTTATTGAAAACTAGCCTAATCAATCCACCACGATCATTTCGAAGAGGAAGTGTTCACCTATCCGATAGAATTGGAGGCTTACATGGGTAGCTTTTGTGCCACGAGAAATTTACGGAAGAAGCCATTGTTTACGTTTGTCAGTTAGGCCCTAATGAAAATTTTGTGTCGAATTGCAAGAATCTCATTTGTAAATTCAAATGCTGTCAGTACCGTGATGGAGCTCAGCACTGCAATAGCCATCTACGACATGTCATGAAGTCATGAAGAAAAGGAATATATTTTTTGGACCAGGAAGTACTACCACACCGGTCCCAAGCTCGGCCCCAAGCTTATGCCTGGGACAGACATACAACGTACTTCGTTGTACTCCTTTAGTCTAGTTCGTGTTTTTTGTTTCTATACTGGATTAAAGTATTTGACAGTTCGTACAACGGTCAGCGTTATATGTCTGTCATATTTTTTAATGATTCGCCCCAAACCCTCAAATATTATGTCAAAATAACATAGCAAGTCAAAACAAAAACAAAGAGTCTAGTACCGAAAGGTACCGAAAAGTGCAAGAGTGTATCGTAAGGTGCAGAATGCAAGGGGTACTTCGGACCTAGGGGTGTGAACCAATTTCAAATCGCTAGTTTCATATTGATTGTTGGTTCGATTTGAAATTAGTTCACAGTTGTAGATCCCCTTGGTACAAAGCACACCTTGTAGCTATAGTCACTAGATTCATAGTCTGGCGGATACAATGACGGGAGCCAATTTGAACTGTCACTTGGCGGAGCCAATCGAGCATATCTCGAGTAATTCCTGTTAAGCGCCTAAAAGCCATTTGTAAACAATGACTTTAAATATCGATTTCTCTTGAATCTTAAATCACTCTCGTGAAATGAAAGCAGCATTTGGTAGAAGAATGTTAGTGCTACCATGCGGAGTAGCAGGATATGGTGGGATTCTCGTAATTCGTGAGAAATCAACGTTTAAAGTCATTGTTTACAGATGGCTTTTAGGCCCTTAACATAAACTACTCGAAAATTTAAAAAAAAATTTAAGGGTGTGTTCGTGTGAGTTCAGACCCGAGCGCGCTATTGTTATCATGCTTTGATGTGGCACTAGTAATGACGATGCACTTGTTGCTCTGTTCACATAAAATCTCATGCGGAACAATAATGAACTAATAAAGCTGATGGTCGGAGCACCGGTAGCTCCTATAACAGTACGCGCATCATGCTCATCATGTAAGATTTGTAGTTAAACGAACCCAAAATATTATAGAAAATAACAAGAGAACAATCACTCCGAACTTCTAAGCTCACGCGGGCTTTAATCGCTTCCACTGCAAATGCAATGGTGTTTAGGACTTAAAGCAGCCGAGCTGTCAAACAGCACACATTTCTTGGCTTCACGAGAGTTGTTCGGGTGTGACAAACATTATTACTAAAATGCCTAAAAATGTAAACAGACAATCATCTAGCTCGAAATTATGTCGAGCTAGAAAATTGTACCTCGCATAAACGTAAAAGCGAAAGTAGGTATTTTAACAAGTAGAGCGTCAGCTAAAAAAATAAAAGTGACCGTTGCAGATCAAGTTTCGGAGGATCTTAAAATAAAGACTGGACTCGGAAAAAATGAGACACTCAAAAATGATCACCAAAAATTCATTTTAAATCGGATACTTCTCAACCTTCAGGGATTAAATAACCGTATATTAGCTATGTTTTGGCATAATTTATTTATTGAATTTCCTCCCCCAAGCTGAATGCTCGTAAATTTCTCTTTACACTGCTCATAAGATCTTGGGCGATGCTTTGTACATCTTCTCTACACAATTTCTCCCAGTTTTTCTTCAAAGCTTCATCGGTTTTGAATGTTTTTCCGCTTTTCTTCAACTTCTTCTGCATTATCGCCCAAAACTTTTCGATCGGACGAAGTTCTGGTGTATTTGGTGGGTTCGGCTCCTTCGGGACCACATTAACGCTCTTCGCTTCGTACCAATTCATTACAGGCTTGCGTAATGGCACGAAGCGAGATCCGGCCAGAACAGCGTGGGACCTCGGTGAGAGTGGAGGAAGGGCAGCAAGCGCTTCTGCAAGCATTCCTCTCGATAAATCTGCCCGTTTATGGTGCCGGTTGTAACGAACAGCTTGCTGTACCGTCTGCACTCGCAGATCGCCTGCCACAACAGGTACTTCTTCACCAATTTGTCCATCTTTCTCTTCCGGAACTTTTCCAGAACCTCCATACGGGACGTACCGACAAAAAACTCGAGGCCGGGGATTTCTTTGGTGTCCGCCTTGATATATGTCTCGTCGTCCATGACGAGACAGCCTGGTTTGACCAGCCACTCACGGTACAGCTTCTGCGCACGCAATTTGACCACCGTGTTTTGCTTGTCAGTCCGGTTTGGCGCCTTCCTGACCTTTAAAACACGTAGCCTGCTTCATAGTCTGACGAAAGGTTCGGGTTATTCTTAAAGTACTGCCTTATCTTTCGCGCCTTCTCTGGGTATTCCGTTTTCGGTTTTCAGCCGCTTCCAGCGCGTCGCTCGATGATCTTCGTCTCCTGGAACATCTTCACAACGCGGGACACGGTGGAATTGTGAATTCCAAGCCTTTTGCCGATCCATCTGAGCGACTGACCAAGATTATCGATCACCGCGCCCAAGATGTGCTGGCGTAGCTCTTCTTGTTTCGAATGCATCTTGAAAACTATTTGACAAATCGCTATAAAATTTTGCACACATAAACATAACACTCTTAACTAGTATTACACAAATCATTAATTTTTACCCACGCGATAAAAAGTTACACCCAAAACAAAGTGTCGTATTTATCTTTACATTTTTTTTTACATGAGGTATTTGATTTTTTATTGGTATTTTCAACAATTGTTACGCTGGTAAATGTGTGCAATATAATGGAAAAGTAAATTTTCATTCGGCATAATTCATATTCGTATTTAATTCTACTTTAATGTTCGAATTGAGCCTAGAATACATTTTTCCGTAGAAATTATACTTCCTGAACATGAAATTTTCCCTTATATGATTGACAAAAAACTTGATTCCGGTGAAATTTCAGCAGCCTAAGAAATCAGCCATCAAAAACAAAGATGGAGTGGGGTCTATTATTAATTTGTTTTTAATACTTAATTGTTATGTTTGTATTCTCAGTGCGTGGAGTAAAGATTATGTTGTAGACGGAGATGTTCGCTCATAACCATGAGGCCACAAGAGTGGACAGTAATGTTTGCTAGACTGACAGAGATGAAGAGAAAGTGTTGATAATAGAAGTACTTAGTATTGATAGATTGATTGATAGAGAGATAATAGAAATACTTAGTACTTAGTATTGAAAGTTGAGCGAAAGGCTTTGATTTAGTAGTACGAATTCTTTCCCTCACATCCCAATGCAGGGTAGGTGAAGGCGCGGACGAATCCGCCGCCTTCACAGGCAAAAAATGCGCGCTTGATCCTGCTCATGTTCTACATATTGCTTGTGATGGTTATATCTAGCGATTATACACACTTTGTTATTGTTACCTACATGGGATTACCTAAAAATAGCTCAACGAGCGAATTTCATTTGTTTGTTTTGATATTCTTCATGATAACCGTGGTTGGCCACTCTGTCCGTTTCAGTTTGGTGAAACCTAGATGAGGCAGTGCTGATGGTTTATTTGTTGCCAGGAGTTGAAAATTCACACAGTAAATAAGGAAATCTGCCTTCTAGCCTGAATTTATATTCTCTGTGCTTCACATTGAACCTCACCTTAGACCAAATGTTATCTGCTTTATACCCCGTTCGTACTACAACGTATATTACGTGATGTAGACTATCTTGATATCAGAATTTATACATCTAACTTTCACTGGAAATAATGTATATAGATTTGGAATCAAGATACTCTATACCACGCAATATAAGTAGTAGTATGAACGGGGTGTTACTTATGTAAGAAATCATTTGGGGCAAAGCATATGAACGGACTGGATTTGTTGAAGAACTAAATTGCCCTAAATGTTAAAACTCGCACGTACCTAAGCAGCTTCTAGCACCAAGTTCATTCAGATGGCATCGTAAAGCATTGAATTTTTACTTCGAATCGAATGTCCTGAAAAAAGCGATGATGCATATTCTAATTTACTACTTTAGTTTGAGAAAAAAGCCACATTGTTACACTAACAGTAATGGCAATGCTCTGCTTGATGGAGCAAAACAGTCCCGTTAGGAAGGAAAACAACATTCACATTGTCGATTTCCCTGCTTAGTACTTAAAACACAGAACTTGAGAAACGCATGATAGATCTTTAATGGTAATTAAATCGAACAAAGGAATTGGTTTGAAGAAAACATCGAGAGCGACTCGACTGCATAATGCAGTATATTTACGACCGGTCGTTATTGGAAGACTGACTGACTGCCTTGATAAGTGAGGTTGGAGTATGGAACCGTTCCCGTCATTAACATTATAAAGGATGGCCTCAATAAAACGTTGTCTGCTTCTTGATGACTACAATTTAGTCTGTTTCTACTCAACAATCAAGTGCCAATCACACTAAAGGGCATCGAATGGCCATTTGTACGGTATTTTAAAGCTGAGGGATGCTTTTATCATTTGGCGAGATGTTGCATTCATTACATTTTTAAGACGTTTTGAGTGTTATTGAATTCTGATCATGGTTGTATGACATTTTTATGTTCGAAATATAATTTATTGCTTTTTAACTTCAGAAAAACAATTCCCTCATAAAGGAAAATGTCGAGAGAATAAAGAAATAGTCTTCAGCTTTTGAAAGTATAAATTTGAGATATTACATAGGTTTCACATGCCAAACTTTAATTGAATTCTAGGTGAAACATTCTCGTCATTTTTAAATTTTCATGCGAAATCATAGTAGTTTCTCAGATATGCGACATCTAAAATTATTAAAGGGACCGCAAATCGGCCATGATGGCGGCATTTAGGTAACCTGCACCTTAAGTATCTGTCAAGAGTCAACCAAATGAGAATAACAAATTTCGATGCATGCAGATAGAGTGTCTCACTATTTGACCCAGACACACTGGGTGACATTTGACGAAACTTCAAACACTTAACACGAGCTCTACGAAATGTGGAAATATGTACAATAACACTGCATGAGTCATGTTCTCTTAAGTTGACACCCTTCAAATATATGCTTTTCATCGCTGCACTGGAGGATGTGCAACACCATTTCATTAGTTATCATGGTGCAAGGCGCCGAGGGAAGACATGTCTAAGTTATTACCCGAGCGGAGAGAAATACCAATATATTGTAGTAGCTTTTGGAATGTATATTGCTTTTCGTATATCGGTTGTAGGTTGTGCCAATATGTTGAAGTAATGTTGATTTGAAAAATGAAATACAAAAGCTACGTTTCATAATAGATCAAAAGTCAGAATCGAGTTTAAAACGTTGCATCAGTTAAGAACAAGGATTTGATTACTTCAAGTGTAGATCAAGTGTAACTGAACAGAGAACACCACCGACTGCTTTTTGGTTCAAATCTGAATTTAACGTGACTGTATTTTCCCTTTTTTCCTTATTTCCTCACCCTTTCCAATAATTTCACCTCACGATTTTGGGGATGCAAATCTTGGTTCAATTGACATAACTGAAGCTGTAACGTCATCATTGCAGTTTGAACTGTCAAAGCTTGTTTCTGTTTTCATGAATTAAAAAATCATGAAATGAACTCTCATGGTATTTTATGAATTCATGACTTATATTCATGGTTTCATTATTGAAATGACAGATGCGAATCATGAACTTAGGAAGTCAAGTTTTGCCTCTAATCTAAAGTTGTGCAATCAGCCTCATTAGTCAAGAGTCTTTTCAAGAATAACTATAGCATAGTAAGTACATCTATCAAGTACTACTACAGCCCTCTGCATCTGCACTAGGTTGGAATCCTAAAGAAGGATTTAATTGTTTGTTTACATTCAGAGTCGATAAAGTAGATTTGCCAGACTTATGAATAAAGTTTTCAGTATCAAGAATTCAGGTCATGGTTTTTATCCGTTTGCGGCGGGAAAAAAGTTCATGATATCATGAATATTGTTCATGGTGTATATTCATAACACCAAAACACAACATATTCATGAAAGCATGAGCTGTTTTTCTCGTTTAGAAGAACACATTATTTCCCGTGCACCAGGTCTTATTTTGCCATAATTTCCTGAATCTAGTCGTACAGAATCCGAAGAAAGTAAATGAAAAATTTCGTTTGAGCGGTTCAAATCTAGGACAAGACCTGCCAGCTGTTAGTGCAAAAACAAGACCATTTAGCTGTCAAAAAAGACCGTTTTGTATTGGTCGCTGTGACAACCGCCTCTACCGCCTCCGTTGAGTAACGTTACAAGCAGTCAGTTTGTAATTGGTTTGGCGGTGTTGCTTGTCACTGTTTTTTTTTTTCACTTTTTTCGTTTGTTACAACTCAACAAATGCGGAAATAAAAGTTCACTTTCGCAGTGGTTTATTTTAAATCATTCCGAAATGAAGTGCAACGTGATAAATTGTGGTCGCAGTGACGTGTCACATCCGGGTCTCAATATATGTTAAAATATGTTCCAGAACATATTTGAAATAATAAATGAGAAATATTGATCAGTTTAAAAATTTATAGATCGTTTTCCTATGGTGCCTTTTTTTTAATCCTTAAAATACATCCACATTGTTTCTCTATGGTGTTATGAAAATCAGAAGTTTGCTCATACTAGAAAATGATTAACTGTTGGGTTTTTGGATCGCTTCTCCTAAAAATGATACTTTCTGAAAAAATAAAGATCAGAAAAAAGCTTACGAAGATTTAAAAGTAACGCGTAAGGCAGTTTTGTATTCGTAGAGCCTCAAATTCTCGAATCTCTTCATTAAAAATATTGACAATTGTTAAACGTTTACTTTATTGAATATTATCAAGTATTAAAAGAATATCGACGAATTTTGATTATATTTTTAATTACATTATTTTCAATGGGATTACTGTGTAAACATATCTGGCAACACTGGAGCGACCCCCGTATCATAGCAATCATAAGTTTATAAGAGGTCATTTCTCTCTGAGCTGGCAGGTCCTGTCCTAGGTTCAAATCCTAAAACCTTGTAAACATGCTCCCGGAACTGTAAAAAAAATTGAGGTTAACACATTCCGTGCAATAATGAATAGCTAAACAAAGGTAGGCGAATTGACCTTGTATGTACATCCGTAATGAAAAATCTGACCCTTTTGAAACATCGACTTTGTCCAAATTCACAGTCCACAGTGTATTGCAAACATTTTCTAAACGTTTGACTATCGAATGGAAACGAAGAAGTGACAACAATATTGGACGTACGGATCGTTCTATCGAAAGGAATGCTAAGCAGGAGCAAGAACCTCTCTATACGAAGTTTGACTGGGAAAATAGGAACGTTGCCAGGATTCGTCCAAGATTCAAAGCTACGATCCGGATTGAAGCTCGAAAACTGAACGGTGTGTACTATATACTGTATGGACGATGAATTTTGCGTTTGGAAATATAAAAAAAAACTTCTGAAACTATTTTGCTACACACTTAGATTTTTTTAATAGAATTTTGTAAAATAAATCACAAGTCGACCTGTAAATTGAAAACTACAGAATTTTCGGTAAGAGACTAATTTTTTTTGGACACTCCAACTACCAAAAAACTGTAAATGGGAAAAAATACCGGAAATTTGTATACAAAATGTATCGAAAAATCTGTAACTGAAGTCAAATTACCATAAATTGGTGATTTTTCACCGCACTTCTGTAAACACCTTGATCGGCCATCTTGTCAAATCAGAAGCAAAACAGTTCGGAAGTGGTTGACGCGCATGAAGGGCAGTGGAAAAAATCGAGTAAAAATAGCACTGGCCAGGTTCCTAAATAAATTCAATTATCACGATAAAAGCATCGTCAGTGTCTTCCATAAGTAGAATAAATCACTTTATTATAATGAACTTTTGTTGCAGCCTGAATTAATCTGCTTTTGTTGCCATTATAAAGTGCCCTTGCCAGCTTATACCGCTATGTACCTATGTAAACAGGCATTTGCATCCATGACTGCCGTTTTTTTTTGTTCTTGTCATTCAATGTCTTAATTTTCTCTCTATGACTACTAGATTTTGTGCGAGCGCTTGCCATCGTTCGGTTCAAAAATCCATCTCGTGGCTCAAAACGAATAAAAGACAACGTGCCAACTAGCAGAAATCCTTTGCATGGCATCATTGAATGGATCAACGAATGGATACGCGTGATAACAGGATAACGCCTACATTATTCGTTCGCGGTGCGGAATTTGAGGATTGGAATGATTGTGCTGTTGTGCGGAACAATATCCTAGTTCCTATTCAAAAGGATAATTAATATTCTTTTGGCGTGTTCGTGCAGTCGTTCTACATTTTCAACACTACTGCTACCCTCAGCGACAAGCAGTGTTTTCTGTTTATTACTGGTTCTGTCATGGGGGTGGAACAGCTAAGCACGACTGGAACCAAGTTCATGCACAGCGTGCAATAATTTTGATTGGTGTTTTTTCAATTGAATTTGTTATTGAAATATTTGCGCAAAAGTACCATAAAATCTGAAATCCGTATTTTGGCAAACATACATTTCGAAAAATATCTCGAAACGTAGATTTAACTAGAAAAATATACAGGTATACCTCGATAGTACGTACATCAAGTTTCTTACTTCAAATCGCAATCGCATAAAAACTAATGATTTAATCTCAATTTTCATTTGACTATACAAAAG
Organism: Aedes japonicus; assembly: GCA_034211315.2. Lineage (NCBI taxonomy): Eukaryota > Metazoa > Arthropoda > Insecta > Diptera > Culicidae > Aedes > Aedes japonicus. Next base: position 215,898 of record JASCZW010000338.1, on the reverse strand, counting down.
AGCAGCTTCTGTTCTTTCTTTTGGTTGTATTAGATTTCAGATACAATCAGTAGTTCAGCAGTTTCAATTTGAAGTGTGAAAGTTGATGTACGTACTATCGAGGTATACCTGTAATTATAATTTTTATCTATAGAATATTTGTAAAAGAGTACAGAAAATTTCGGTAAAACTACAAATCAGGATCATTTGAAATTTTACAGATATAAGATTATTCTGTTTTTGCATTGGAGGATTACTTACTCGCTAATAAAAAAATCACCTAATTCATTACCGAACGTTCAGCTGATGAGAATTCCGTAAAGTCTTACAGATTTCCCTAAAAAAACTTAGTGTGTACACTGCTATGGGCAGAAATACAATATTTCAGGACAAAACAGCTGTCAAAATTTGCAAAAAAAAACCTTGTTTGGCATCGCAGCAAGCCGTGCTTCGAAAATGACGTGTTTTATTTTGCTGAGTTATTTTCGCGGAAATAAAATTAAAATTTATTCCTTTTACCCTTCTTACATCAATAGAAGGGTATTAAGATCGCTTAAAAACTCGACTTTTTATCCGAGGCCCACAAAGCCGAGTGTCATATACCATTCGACTCAGCTGGACGAACTGAGCACATGGCTGTGTGTATGTATGTGTATGTGTGTGTGTGTGTGTGTGTGTGTGTGTGTGTGTGTGTGTGTGTGTGTGTGTGTGTGTGTGTGTGTGTGTGTGTGTGTGTGTGTGCGTTACAAATAATGTCACATCGGTTTCTCAGCCATTTGTGAACCGATTTCAGTTCTGTTGACGGCAAATGAAAGTTACATCATCCCATGCATCCCATAGAACGATATTGATTTTTTTTTCATTCGAACATTTCGTTACGACGATATGAACGAAACAGTACTTGACGGCCTATTATAATAGTAATCAAACAGTTTATTCTCCGATTACATACTGAGCTATTTGTGTACCGATTTTAGTTTTGTTGGTGCCAAATTAAAGCTTAGCTAAATTTTCAAATAACTGGTCAAAATTGCATTATGACTGGATAATCCGTCATGGAGATATGACCAAAACAATACCTGAGAGAACGAGAGCAACGAATTGTGAGATGAAAATATACTCGTTGCAGTTCAAAACCAAACAGTACCACTCACACCCATTGATGCCGCTTGCATTCTATTGTGTCAAATTTGGGGCATTGTATCCCGAGCAAAAGACAACAACAAATGAATACTTAATTTTGATCTTGATAACTGGCCTTGGTATTAAACAGCTCACCCCAGCAGGAGAAAATAGCATGTGAATACCTAATTTTGATCTTGATAACTGGCCTTGGTATAAAAGAGCTCAGATTAAGAGGTAAAATACCTAAGCAAAATACCTAAGAATTTCAAGCAAAACTTGTTATTTTGGATACCTGGGAATACCTTAGAAGTACTGTTTTGGTATTGTACAATTTTATGATATTATCCTCAGGTATTTTACCTCTTAATATGAGCTCCTTTATAACAAGGTCAGTTATCAAGTTATTCGGTCCTGCTCGGGATACAGCGGACTAACCACACTATGCGACTCTGTAGAATTCAGGATCGATTGGCTCGAGCGGTTTTGAATTGCAACGAGTATATTCGAAAATTACACAAAGTTTCCATTTACTATAACTGCACAATTTTGACGAACATGTATTAATTAAGCATCTTGATTCCGTATTGATAATCAAAATTCATTCGGTGGACTAAATAAACGAAATTTTTAAAATTTGTGTAATTTATTCTTTTATATAATAGGTCGTTAAACAATTTTAATGTCAATATTTCAATCACTTCGATAAACAGTATGTTCAGGATTCAGGACAAATAGTTCATTTTATAAACTAAATGTTTGAATATTCCTGGATCTTCTTGGAATTTCTGATGAAAATATGTATCCAGTACCATATTGACCACATTTGAGTTTGTAATTCTGGTGAAGTGTAAGAAGGGTTCAGTCTCACCATCGGTGGATTAATGCGGGTTTTTTCAATTAGAGTAAATGGTGAAATTATAGTTTTCCGAGTTCTTTGCGTAGGACGTTGTGAATGGAATCCCTCTCTTAGTGTGTTATGGTCGTGTTTCTTTAGATGGATTGTGCGTCGATAGTTTTTTTCCCCATTTTTTGTTTTGAGGTGCCCCGCCCTCGCATCTGGACGAGCTTTTCAACATAAGATAAGGAACATTGGTGAGGCCGTTTTATATTATCATACCTTAATATAAATATAAACGCTAACAAAAATATAAATTATAAACACGCCAGGATTAAGAATGTTCATTTTTGATTCTGGAAGTGTGAAAACGCTTCACATATCCATTTGAAATGTGAAGGTATCATTACGTCGTTATTTTGCATTGATTTAAAAATCTCGAATTTTGCGCTACACTTCAACTATAAGGGTTTGTAAAGACTCTTCAGAGACCTTGCCGGCAGCTTCTTTCCGGAAAGCGCCCGCTTCATGAGAGCCCAATATCTTTCGATTGGACGTAACTCAGGACTATTGGGAGGATTGGCATGTTTTCTTCTCTACCATTTTAAGCTTATTGCTTCAACAATTAGCTTATTACTTGCTCTCAACATAATGTTCTTAATGCTCTTTCACAGTTATTAATTGAGAGCTTTCGATGCCAGGCTCCATTTTTACATCAGTACACACTTAGATTATTGTACAGAAATATTTAAAATTTTACCAAATTCTCAACAGCTGAACGTTTGGAAATCCAATTTAACGGATTTCAGTGAAATTTTACAGATAACTGTAAAATTTTTTACAGATGTCTGTAAGAAATTCTAAGTGTGTATGATTGTGTGGCAAGTACAATCATACCCTATATGCCCAGGGAGTCTAGAAATTTTCCTAGACCGGACCAGGAATCGAACCCAGCCACCTTCAGCATGGTATTGCTGTGTACCGACTGAGCTAAGGAAGGACCCAGGATTGGCAGGTTTAAGTACGATATTAACTGTCTTGGCTTTATATTTTACAGGGGGCGCGACTCTATCTCAGATGCAAGATTTTTTTTGTTTTGCTTTTGTGCGATGTGCGCACGCTTAGTAGATAGAACGAAAATTTTAAAGATTTTGATGAAGATCTTAAAGATTTACTGCAAAAAGATGCAAAAAGATAGATGTGTCGCACCCCGAGATATTTTCTATTTTCTATGACACACTGCCAAATTGCACCAAAACAACCGGCTGTCATCGTGGCTTCTAATGAAAGGAAGCTGTCGTTTTTGTAGGCGCTTTTTCTTGTAAATTTACGTGTTGATTGTTCCGTTGGTGATAAAAGATATACAAATTGCATTCCAAACAAGGTATTTTTCGGCAAATTTATTCGGCAAATTTGACAGCTGTTTTGTCCTGAAATATTCAGGTGGTGCATTTCTGGCCATAGCAGTGTAGAAAATTAGTTCTGAAATAGTTTTTTTTTTTCAAATCTTCTAAAACGCAAATTTTATCGTCCATACAGTATACACAATACAGTTTGTGAGCTTCAATCCGGAACGCAGCTTTGAATTTTGGACGAATTCTGGTGACGATCCTATTTTCGCAGCTACAGTTCAAAAAGAGAGGTACACTCACGCTTCACTTTTCTCAATTTTTGAGTACAATTGTATGCTATCTCTTTTTCTCTCACGAAAATGTTACTCAAGTTTCGTAAAAAGTGGATCTACTCAAAAATTTCCGTGAGAGAAAAAGAGATAGCATACAATTGTACTCAAAAATTGAGTAAAATGAAGCGGGAGTGTACGGGCTCCTCCCTACTCTGAGAAAAAATCCATCGTTGTATCGATAATTTTACTATAGCCAAGAGAACTATTGCATATAACGGTTACAATTACCTTGAAAATCTTGAATTTACCACATTCATTGCATTATTGACTATGGTCATGATGACAAGGACTCTCCGACATTGTACACGGAAAAAAATCCGTGCCTAGATCCGTGAACTGCAGTCATACATTTAAGAACAAGCAAAAATACACCGTGAACTGAATCACGTAATTGGGAACTAGTTCACGTTTTTGAGTAAAAATCATGAAAATGTGAACTAGTTCACGGTCGGTTTTCATTTTCGTGAACGCTTTTGTTTCTGTGTAGTAAATGTTGAATGAACCATTTTTTATTGTTGTTTTGACCATGATCATAGTCGGTTGAAAATCACTATACTGCCAAAGTTATTCTAACCCCCAATAATGGTAAAAATGACCATCATTTTTTTTTCAAAGTGCTTCCATAGCACGATCCGCACGTTCAATATTGTTGTCAATTCTTGGTTTCATTTCGATAGTCACACGGTCAGGAAATGTTTGCTATGCACCGTGGACTGTGGATTTGAGCAAAGTTGACGTTTCGAGTGGTCAGAATTTTCATTACGGGTGCACAAGGTCCGTTCACGCACGTTTGTTTTCTAATTAGTCGCCATTTTGAACACTGCTGATGAAATGTCAAAGGCGATCTTTTTTAAGGACAGACACTCAGCTCTGTTCGACTGAAGTATTTCACTAATGGCTAAAATAATTCAAAGAAACTGTTAAAGTTGATACAAACCTTATTTATTTGTGATCATCGGCGATTCCTGTCGGTACAAGAAAGTTGAAATACTCTGGAAAATAACAGCACTTTGAGTAAATTTTCCAGACTTTCAGCTGACTAAATTTTGAGTCCATTTTCCGTCAAAAGTGAGCCAGTTTTTTTAAATTTAATTTTAATTTTTATTTTTCGTCGGCATATTTCCTCACATGGGAACAATCACCGACGCCAGGAAGACGACTCCACCACCTGGACCCTGAGAGCCAATTTCGGTAAATGACTCATGAGAGCCAATTTCGGCAAATGACTCATGAGAGCCAATTTCGGCAAATGGTTGGGATTGAATCAATGACGTCTATATAAGGCCTGGGGCAACGCACTGTACACTTAGAAAAATTTACTGATAGATTCTATCTGCAATCTGCTTTGTACAATGAAATCTATGTGCAGGACACATAGTTCTTTTGGTTCCATCTAAAATCCATGTGTGACCGCACATATTATTCATTTGACACATCAATCTCATTTGCCCTTCTAAGGGGATTATGTTTATGTGTGGCAAATCAAATCTATTAGAATTAATTATGGATTTTTACCATTAATTATGTGCAGATTTTTTTCGTGTATGCTTGTATTGGAAGCAAAAATAATGTAAACATTGCTGAGCCGACGAGTGATGACGTAACACTATTGAACTTTCTATTGGCGGGCATAGGGTCAGATAAAAAAAACAGTTCAAACGTTTATTATGAATGCTGAATTGTAGAAATAATCATTATACAAATGCCATTTATTGAGCAGAAGCATTTCCTGCCGATAACATGGATCATTTAAAGTGAATTTAACTGAGGTTATCGAATTTTTGCCACACAAACTTTCAAACGCTGAGACATGACAATCAAGTAGCGATACAGAGACAATTTTCCATCATCATGGGTAGACTGGAATCGGTTGAAAAATTAAGTTTTTAGCGCATACAATAAACAATCACGGAGCAAACGAATCAAAATAAATAGTATGACGTAGCACTTTGCGAGCTTTTGTGTAACGTGCGCAAGGAGTGCAGTGGTATTAGTGTCATGAGCGAATTTTGCTCATTTCACTAATATTGTTGTGGCTACTGCGCCAGACCTTATATAGACGTCATTGGGATTGAATAGGCGACAAATCAAAAACATCGACTAGAATCATTCAAGATTGAGTGACTCTATTTCTGACGAAAGTGAGTCGAACACGACTGAAAATTGATTAAATTTGTGAGCATGTAATTTTTCATTAGTACTGCGAGTACTGCATAAAAGTGCTCATCTACACTCAGCGAAATGAACTTACGATATTCATTAGATTGCATTATGATTATTTGACATAAGAAATCAGTATCAGTATTCCATGATTTTGCCCTGTGAACATAAATCAACACTTGTATTCAAAAAAGCTTAAAGGCGTACAAAAACAACGCCGTGTGAAACAAAATCCATTCATAGGTCAGCCTTATGAAATTCCAAAGCATCGTTCATAAGCTGAACCTTATGAAATTCTTAAGTTAATTTGCCTCAGTGTAGACGACTGAGCAGTTGCCACGTGGACATTTTTTGTAAAAACTCCTTAAATTGAACAGCAATTGGCAGGTCGCTTTAGGTGCGTCCCTACCGGTGTACTATTTATCTTCAATAAACGCATGACTGAACGAGAACATTAAAATCAATTTTCACTTTGTTTTCGATTTCTGCTCGGGACCCTTCTTGCCAACAACTATGTGGTCTCTCTCTGGTGGATAACAGTCTCTTGCTAAGATCAAAGCGTATTTTCGTTCGTTGCTATCGATACACTGGCAAATGACAGCCACTCTGTTACATTCGTGCATGACTACTCAACATGGAAGTGAGGTGTACCGTCAGCGGTATTCGGATGGCTTATTCAGAGGTTCAGGGACGCACAATGAAAAAGGATATAATTACCAGAAAAAAATAAAATAAATGCACAGTGCTTAGTTGCAAGAAGGACCAAGCCGTTGTTTATGACACCGCAAGCTACATCTATGACCGTTCGTCCGCGTTGGATGTAATCAAGCTGATGAATGTTTTTAAGTGCGCTGGCAACATGCAACAGGAAAGAGGATTTCGCCATAAGAAAAACAAAGAACGGGTGCCAAAAATTGTGTTTGCTCGAGGTTTTTTTTTTGTTCCGCCACGCTGTGAATATTCTATGGCATCACGTTTTTACAAAGGGGGAGGCTGGCATTTTCATTTTTGTAGCCTTGTAAACCTTAAGTGCTAGGGGCAAATATTTGCTCGCTTTTATTCTCCTTCTTTCGGTTCAGTTGACATTGCAATGGCCGCCGGCAGTCGATTTTTTTTTTGGGAGCGACCATGCCAAATTTAAAGTGCTAGAGTGGATTTTTTAAGCGATCTTGAAGATAATGGCCTCAGTTCTATCTACTTCATTGGGCAGCCGATTGTGGTAGTATAACCAATTTATAACAACCAAAGTCGCATGTGATTAGAGCCTACTGTCATATTCATGGAAATCTATTTCAATTGTTAGTGAGGAGTTAGTTCCTCGGTATATCATCTTTAAAGGAACAAGCAGCCTTTTTCTTCTACTGTCTGCAATCTTGATGAAGAAATCAAGCGGTAGAAAAAAGGGGTACCATCGCACGTTCGGAAAGTGAAAAATGATTCGGCTGCGTTTTTTGGAACTAGGGATGGACGACGCAAACTAAAACAAAGAAATTTTTTTTTTCATGAGTGTTTTGGTTCTTGGACCGATGATTGAAAATTTGCTTAAGAATAAGACGTTGACACGTACGAAGGTTCCGAAATGGTGAGACTGGCGAGCCTACCAAGAGGATATTTCGGATCAAACCCGGCCTAAAGCATTTGCCTGATAGTTTTGGAAACGACTAAACGGAGGCTTAGTCCCCGGTTGCGAAGGTAGGCATGTGCAATGGAGCATACACATGCTCAAACCTAGTAGCACAATACTGATTCTCCGATCATTTGACCAATTGCCAAAAATGTCTCGAGTTGCCCAATAGAGGGGGGTTTTGATTTTTGGCAGAGTGAGGAGTGGAAAAATGGTTTATAATAGAAAGTAGACCAGTGCAGTGAAGAAAAAACAGCCATTTGCTGATTAGAAGTCGCGAATATAATTTCAGGTGCACACTCACTATGAGTTGAGCTCCGATAGTGAACAGGAAATGCTAGTTACATATCTAAGGGAACGTTCATTAATTACGTCACGCAAAAATTGACTTTTTATGACCCCCCCTCCCCCTCTTGTCACGTTTTTTGTATGGACCTTCAAATTTTTTTGTATGGATCGTCACGTTTTCTCAAATCCCCCCTCCCCTCCTACTGCGTGACATAATTAATGAACCTTCCCTAAAGGGTGGTTTAGCAACGATAGTTTTATTAATAGATTGCGTTTATTTCCTCACGAGAGCATGAAATTAAATACAGATCAACAACGAAAATTTGCATTTCTTTGACTGAACAAGCTAGTGTTATTACGGAGGCAGCTTTTGGTGAGATCTTTCTGATTATAAATATAATACTAAAATCTATTTTCAAATAATGATAAATTTTAAGTTTCCAAATAAGGAAGTGTGTTGCAGTACCATTATTCATATTATATCGGTGAAAATAAGCTTTGGAATGGCTCTCTAAAGATTTTGAATTAGGTCGCTGAATCTGCATTAGAGCTATCACTTTCGCGCTCCCAGTTGAATTCACTGGTACTTTGAAGATTGTTGCAGACGGGTTTCTTTCATAATATCATTGCCGGCCAATGGATGTTAGATTGAATACCCACACACTCTTTCAAACTTGCGTGACTTTTTTCGTGCTTGAACGAAATTGTACCAAGTTTATTTTTAGAGTGCATTATTTACATTCGCTCAATTGTGCACTACAGATCCGTTGGGGGAGCACTTAACGTCAACGTACGGTCTTCAAATTTAAGTATGTTTGTTTTCTAGTTAAGACGAACATTTCAAGAGGTGGAATTCTTGACTTGGCAATTTCTTTTCAAAATAAGGGATGGCCTATTTTGCAGTTATGCAGAGGTTGAGATGGAAGAAAACCGTCCGTGGAAGAGTTTTGTTCACTCACAAAAACAAATCCTTGGTTATCGCATCGCATCTTGAGAAAACTGATAAATATACATCATTCGACCATCTCAAGGGTCCAGGCCTTAGGAACGGATGACAAGGGACCTCAAGCCAAGAGCTGAATGGAAACCGCGAATGACGCATCATAAACACCACGCTGATTGCTCGTGTCAAGCGGAATCCGAACATTTCGACGTGGGACTTGGTGATTTGCAAAGTTTCTCCCAGAGGGCCACGAAACAATCCGGATTGAAAACGAACGAGGTCCAGAACTTCCCAAATCGTGACGAACGCCAGCAGAGTGTTGCCAAAACGTGTGTCCGGTAACTCTAGACGAAGCTGCTAACTAAACTTCATTGATGAAGAGATCTTCATCAAAGCGGATTTTAAGCAGTGACAAGTGTGCTGAGGATGACCGTTTCAAATGGAAGAAGTTTTAGTACTTCGCTTCAAAGTACCTGATTTGACAGGCCATTTCCTCAGAAGTATCTACCTGCACATCTGCAAATTCCTGAACACCGAGAAAACCTCATGCTGAAATTCTGGAATGTTCGACTTCAGGGATGCTTTCTAGCACTTCAGGGTAGTTCCAACTAAACTTATCGGAAGTTTTCTTTGGAATTTTTTGGAAGTCCTCTCCTGAATTGCTGATTTTTTTGAGAAATTCTTTCTTGAACTTACAGACAGTGCCCCGTCTGCTAAGTTTCTTCCTGAACCTTGGGGGAGGTGTTTCCTGAACTTATTCTTTCTAATTTTCAGATAAGTCCCATCTTGATTTCCGAGAAATGTTTTACCGTAACTTTGGGAAAGTCCTTTCCAGAATTTCTAAAATATTATGCTGAATTTCTGAAATATTTTTTTCCGAAATCCGGTAAAACTTTCTAGCACTTTTGGGTAGTTCCAACTAATTTTTTGGGATGGTTTTTCCGGAATCTTTGGAAAGGTTTGTTTCCGGAATTTTTAGGAAGTTCTTTCCTAAACATCAAAGAAGTTTTCTCCTGAAGTTCTAGGACGTATCGTTCTATGCTTTGTGGAAGTTTGTTTCTGAACTTTTGAAATGCTTGTCAGATTCTTCCTAAGCTTCTGGGAAGTATTTTCCTAAGCTTTTGCATCTTGAATTCCTGGGAAGAACCTCCGGAAAGTTCCAAACTTTTTAGAAGTCCACTTTTTCTAACTTAGCTTGAAGCTCTGAGAGGTCCTTTCCTGATTTCCGAGGAAGTTCTCTGCTGAACTTCTGGGAAGTCTGATCTTGAACTTCGACGATGTTTGGTTCTGATTTTTCTGGGATAATCCTGCTTGAACCTTTAACAAGTGCTCCGTATACTTCTGAAATGTTTTCTTCCTGATGCTATGGGAAGTCTTCTTCTGAACTTTCTAAATGTGCCCTAAATTCTGGGTATCATTATTGTATACTTCTATGAACCTAGGACTTATTTCATAAACCTTTTAATTCATGGGAAAATTTCCTAATCCGAACTGAAAATTAATCATATCAGTTTGCGTTTAGAAGTTCTTTTGGAAAATAAATCAGAGTTCTAAGGTTTATTTCAACAGCTCATGACATTTACTGTTGATCTGAGTCTCAGTATGACAACTGAGATTAAAAGCCAATGTTAGGATTGCAAATTTAAAAGTATTCAAACGAGAAAATAAAATTTACTCTTTGTTATTTCGACCCAAGACGCATTGATGGTCAAAATGAATCGAGCTCTTAAAATTTCTTAACATTTCTGCCTGGCTTTAGTTTTGCAGGCTCCACACCACAAAAGCCTGTGGCGATGTCCATAGTTATAATCGATGAGCCATTCGAACTGACGATAATTTTTTTGTTTTCTATAGCAGCAGACATTTTTTTTGCTACAGTACTGGACAAAATAAAGTGCGCACCTTCCATATTTCCAAAATTTGCCATATTAACGAGCCACTATGAAAGATAACATTTCGATATCTTAAGATGAAAATTACAATTACATATGTATTTTGGGAATATGTACTGATTTGAGCTTTGAGTGTGATATTTTCAACAAAAAAACAAGGTTATAGGGTTTTTGTTTTTCGTTTTTTAGGGACAAAATAAAGTACGCACTTAAAAAATTCATGACTTTTATTGCTTATTGCTAAAATCAATACTTGATATGAACACTTTCAGGCTAAATAACGGCTTGCAGGCGTCGTGGCATACTTTCGACGAGATTTCGGATGTGTTGAGGGTTTAAATTCATCCAGGCCTTCACCAGAGCTTCGAATAGTTTGTCACGGTTGGTCACGTCTTCTTCAGAATAGACCACAAATTTTCGATAGGATTCAAGTCCAGGGTTTGAGGTGGTCATTCCAATAGTTTGATACGTGAAGCACGAACGTAGGCAGTGGTTTTGTGGGCGGCGTGCTTGGGGTCATTATCTTGTTGAAAAGTAAACTTATTCTGCAAACCAGCTTTACGAGCTGACTCCTTCAGGTTTCTTTTTAGAAAGCTAATGTAAGAGTTGACAGTCATTATTCCATCTATTTTGACAAGATTTCTAACCCCAGACCACGCAAAGCACCCCCACACCATGATATTGCCACTTTCATGCTTCACAAGTTTCTCTCCAGGTTTTGCCCAGACTCGTGCCCTCTGTTTATGACCAAATAGCTCCAAATTGCTCTCATCCCTCCAAAGAACCTGTTTACCGAAGTCTAATGGCTTGTCGATGTACTTTTGGGCAAAGTTGAGACGTTTGATCCTACAGGAGTCATAATTAGTCTTAAATAAATGCTAACAGCAAAACAAACAAACCTCTTAACTTTGCGAACCTTTGAGGTCGGCGTTGGGCAGAGCTGTTCTTATAACCTGTTTCATGTAGTCTTTTGCGCATAGTTCGATCGGATATATTCAAGTTGACGTTTTCCTTGATTACACGGCTGGTGATGGACGGATTTTTTGTCACTTCGCGGTCAATTCGGCGATCATCATTGATTGTTGTCTTCCGTTTCCTTCCTCTACCTGCTCTTTCTGTCACACTCCCGAGATCTTCGTACGTCTTGCATATTTTTCGCACTCCTGCCTCACTTAATGCATATTTCCAAGCGATTTCTCTGTTTGAAAGGCCCTCTTGACGTTTTTTTTGCGGATTATCTAGACAAATTTTTTCCCCATCTTATCGGATTGAAACGCACTTGATATGATGTATGATGTATGATGTATGATATGTACTACCACCCATTGTAGCACGGAAACTAAGTCCGACAGCAGTGAGCTCTCCTCGCTGTTAGACTTGATCAAGCTTTAATAACCACTGATTATCCTAATCATGCCATTGTATGAAGGGCCAAAAAGGGGTTGGGTGGATAGATAGGCAACATCACCTGTACGTATCCACAGGGATATAAAGAATCTCCTTCCAACAACAAGATTGAACAATCGGTCAAAAGAGCAAGCTATCTAACATGAGCATGCCCCAATGAGCGGGGAGAAGAGCCCGCCCTTTATTCACAAACTTTTAGCAATGGGGAGTTGGCATTCCCACTCTCCCCTCCAGAGTGCTTCAATCGGGTGCCCTGATGGTCCCTCTCATTCCCATGAATTTTTTATATAATAGTGTATATATTTATGTAAATGAAAATTACTACAAGCATTCGTATCTTCTTTCGTCGATTGATCCTGAAATGCAATAAATGTTGTAAATGATTAGTGTGAGGAGTTCTGTGGGTCCACGCCTTAGCACGCTTTCGTTTGTTTTCAGCAATAGCAGCAATAAACCAAAAAATCCAGAAAAAGTTTGTTAAATGTTTTGAGATTATACAGAACTAACATATATACATTTTAATTGACTCTTGCCTTAGTCATTATTTGCTGATTGATGTTGATTTTATAACAGTAATTCATTTTTATTTTTGCTGACCTAATAGTTATTGTTCCTGAGTAAAGAGTTGCTCCTGAAACAGGGAATTGATTGAAAGTTAGTTAAAGACAAATGGACATACAAAAACAATGAGTTATGTTTATATTATCTGGAGTAAAATCAATAAAACAATATCACCAAATATAATGATATTGTGAGTTATGATACAGTAATGACAAAAATTGATCTGTAAAATCAGACACTAGCCAAATGGCTGCACGAATCAGCTCAGCTCAGATTTAGTAATATGCCCATTCGCAAATCGGAAATAAAAAATACATTCAGTAATAAGTGCAAAAGCCTACCACAGATTCCGTTGCAACTTCCTGTATTCAAGGCACTAGATACTTCTAAATCATGAGAGAAAGAGAAAGGATCAAAATAATAATTGGACAAATAAGGCATAGTAATTAAAAGTATATATATCCTATTTGATAAAAAATTATAAAATTATTTTAATGTTAGTATACAAATCACGAAAACACAAGTAATGTTAAAAATGGTAAAGATGATGATTAAGATGAATGGTGATGGTAATGAACAATTATGAGCCAGAAAACTTAAACAATGTCTGACAGCCATGTGAAATGAATTTTAAATGTTAATTTTTTTTGACAATGATGACCTGGAAGACCTGAAAGATATGAGAATGTAAAATAATGTTATGATTTACAGGTCGCACCCCCTCACTTCGCTATTGTCAGATTGACAACATTGCCCAGGCTACGCCAACCAGCGTCTCCAGAACTTGTGAGGACCAGAGGTCGGTCGCACCCACCTTCGAAGTTGTCAACTCACCATTTGAAGCCCGATTGAAACGCACTTGATATGATACATCAAAACAAACAAGTTTTTTTTTACGTTTCTATGCGGTTCGAGGGGTAAGAAACTGGGATGCCATATTTACAGACATGTCTGTAAATTTGCAGACTTTTCATTTTTGTTGCAGACTTTTTTAACGATGTAGACATTTAGCAGTTATTTTATTTATGTTGCAGACTTTTAAAGACATTTGAAATATTTTTTAAATTTCAAATAAAGGTATTTGTGCGCACGGACACTGTTTTCAAATGACAACTATGTGTTGGTGCTTACCTTGTGTTTACCTTCACCACCACAATTGACGTGTTGACGCTCTGGTCTGGTGCTGTTGTACTTGTTATCTTGCTCACTCTCGTTGGAAACTTGAAAGCCATATCCAATGTCTTTTTTTCTCGTGAGAGCAAGTAGGAAAGTTTAGATTTCAAAATAGTGTTCAGCTGTTACCAACAAAGAAGGTTACCAACTGGAAACATCCGGATGTTTTGTTTTTAGTGCTAAAAGTGAGATGCGAAGCAGCCATTTTATTACGGTTCGTATATTGGCGTGCACATGTTAAAAAATCACGGAAGCCCAAGGAGATTTCGAAGGCTAAACCGATAACACATTATTTTAAACGATTAGGCAACCTATAAGTTAACTATAAATTAGAAGAAAAATTAGTAATCTCCATTTAATTCCAACTACCTTTGCTTATCTTCGACAGATACGCGTATTTCGTCTACAATGTGCAAACTTCTTCAGTGTCTCGTACTAATAACTCGACTAATTATTAAGAATACTAATAACTCGACTAATTATTAAAAAGAACAATTACTAATTTTTCTTCTAATTTATAGTTACAAGTATTCCACTAAACAGCTCAAACCCTCTAGGAACCTATAAGTTGCTAGTTGTTGAATTTCTGAGATACAGTAAACCATTCTTGTAAGCACTATTGGTCAAAATCAGACCGAAAGAAATCTATCAACGTCTAGTCGATCTACCACGCCACCTTTAATTCATTGTAATTCAATTGTTATTTTTGGACAAACAAAAAAAGTCTGTTGAATTTATAAAATGAAAACTAAATTTTGATTTTGAAATACAAAACTGGAAAGCACGTTATAGGAAAAAAAACGAACTGTAGAAAATTGTGTCATGTATTCCAATTGTTCAAGGTTAAGTGTCACTTTCAAAATATGAATCAATAGTGTAATATCCCGTTCGCACCACAACCCAAGGGGTGAGACAGCTAATCACGAGCTATTTCTGTGTTGCTTTTGAATGACCACGAGTTACTCACATTGCTCAACATTTCTTACTGTCATCTGTTTCTTCATTTTGTGATTTCTCAGACCGTGCATCACAGCAAGCTGATTTCGATCAATATCTCAACCCTTCTTCCTGTTGTTTTCACAGCTTTTCCTTTAGGATCAAAATGATACCCGGAATGATTTTGCAATCTGATGGCCAGAATTGAACAAGGTGATTTCGGTTGCTGAGTTAATTATTTCGACTATTTTTCAAGTAGTATCACGATGATTTTTTTTAGATAGGGCATGCATCTGACCTTCTACGCTGGATGAAAAGTTCTGCATCTGGCAATGAGCTAACGCGCTAGAAGAAATGGTTTTGATGCCTGATCTGTGGTCCGTGGTCCGTGGTCTGGCTTAGGGTTCTGTCTGATTGGAAATAAACTTGACTGGTGCTGGTGTACGATCTAGAGTTTATCCCTCAGTACTCAAGTGTTCTTAGTTGGTAATGAACTATCGATTTCCTCATTATCTAGCTTCGTACATAATAGTACTGATCAGTTTTTTTGCAGAAAAAAAAGACTCGAGAACCCAACCTTTGGTTGGGTAATAAAAACTACATTTAATTTTCAGTGTAATTGGGAATATAATGTCCAATTAGAGGATGGGTGATAAGATGGCCAAAGACAGAGCTAACGAAGCGATTCCAGAAATAACTTTTTACGCCAGGAGAAGACCTGCTCATTGTCCGGTAGACGGAAGAAATAAAACGATGGGTACTTATTCCTTGTGAAACCCATAAATAAACTTTATTTTTTTTCCTAAAATTGTAATATATGTTCAAAGCTGGTAATAATAGAAGAGTACTCTAGAAATAAAGAAGGTGCTCTTAGTGGAATCAATTCAGCTAGTAGACTTTGAAAAATATCACGATTATAACCAAAAGGGCTTCTCTGTAACGTAACGATATATTTAGGAATTTAATTGCGTGAAATAAAACAACGACCTCTCGAAGTAGATCGTCTTCCGTAATAGATATCGTAATTCCTCAGCCCTGTTTCTCCGCATTTTTTTGTGTAATATCGTTGGGCACATGTTTGTTTTTTACATACACAAAAGACACCAGCACTGCATTTTCTGCCATTTTGATTACAAAATAAAACCTCAGGTCACCCGGTTGCGTTCATTAATGAAAACAGATAATGTTGACTAAATTACAAGACAAATTGAGTTACTCGTGAGTAAATCGAGGCATAAATGCAGATCCGAGCAAAACTGTCTCACCCCTTGCTACAACCTATATAACGTGATATAGAGTATCTTGATATTAGCATCTATGCACCTAGTTTTCACTGAAAATAATGTGCATGCCATTTGATATCAATATACTCTATATCACGTAATATAGCTTGTAGTTCGAAAGGGGTGTAAAATTGCATACAAACCAAGAAATAGATGCACATATGTTTACACAATCAGCCATATGGCAAAAATGATATACGCCAAGATGCACAGTTGTAGTTGCAGTAGTGCGTACTTTATTATGTCCATCTGAAGGGCGACTCATGGTAATTTATCAAAATTTTAAAAATATATGCAATATAAAGATGTAATGATGTAGTATAAATTTTATAAATTAAAAATACTGCATTTCATTCATATAAACTGTATTGAAATAACTAATGCCGAAAAAGTTAAAGCGATTTGAATTTAATAACATCATTTGCGTGCTTTATTTTGTCCAGTACTGTATATGTAAATTATTTTTCTGTTAATTCAATTGCAAAAAGTAATAATGGCCTAGTGCATTCCTTCCCTTGTTAAGCCAATTACCACTAACCGATCAAAAAAAAAAAATGCGTACCAGAACAACCTCTTACTCGACAAAATGTGTCAAATCAGTCACTAGTTTCCTAGCGGTCGATTGAGTCCACCAACTCGACAAAATTTCGTCGATATCGTAAGGCTTTTTGACGTTTAATCACATTTCTTTTTCTGGACCATGCAAAGGAATGATAGTTTGTTTTCCTCCAAATAATTTTTCTTTTGATTTGCACTCCTTTGATCTAAATGGCGCTGTAGTGTGCGTGCGTTAAATGTCACTGAGCCTAAAGGGTGTTTCGATCAAAATTTGGTCGACTTAAACTTGACGCATTTCCTTTCATCGTGCATTAAAAAAATGGGTCAAAATTTGCATTTCGAAGATGTGTGCGTGTGGCATCATGCCTATATTTTGATTTTGAGACTAGTACTTCTGTTATCAAAATGTCGTCGAAGGAAGAGAAGCAAGGCATCAAAATTTTGCACGTGCATGGCGAAAATCCAAACTACTCTCATGCCAAGTTGGCGAGATTGTTGAATGTGGCTAAATCAACTGTTAAAAGTGTTCGGTGACCGTTTGTCGACAGCCAGGAAAGCTTGATCGGGAGGAAATTGAAAGCCGGAGGCCACAGCGACGACAAAAAGAGTTGCCCGCTGTTTCGAGCGGAACCTCTCCGGCCTTCAACCGTGGATAGAGCTAAAAAACGAGCTGGACTGTCGAGTTACAAGAAAGTGGTGACTCCAAATCACGACGATAAACACAACACGTCGTTCAAAGCACGGTCGCGAAAGTTGTACACGACGATGCTGACGAAGTTTGATTACGTGGTACAGGACGATGAAACTTACGTCAAGGTAGACTGTAAACAGCTTCCTGGACAGGAATTTTATACGGCAAACGGACAGGGAAAGGTGGCAGATATTTTCAAGCATATTTAACTGTCAAAGTTCGCGAAGAAATATTTGGTGTTGCAGGCCATCTGCACCTGTGGCTTGAAGAGCAACGTTTACATTGCGACCGGAACCGTCAACCAGGAAATTTATCTGAGCGAATGCTTACAAAAACGTCTACTGCCTTTCCTGATGTGACACAATTGTTCCGTTCTATTTTGGCCGGATTCGGCATCTTGCTATCACGGAAAAAAGGCCATGGAGTGGTATGTTGCCAACAACGTTCAAGTGGTGCCCAAGGACAAGAACCCTCCCAACACGCCGGGGCTCCGCTCAATCGAACAATATTGAGCCATCGTCACGCGGAACCTTAGGAAATGTTGTGAGCGAGAAACAGCTCAAGGTGAACTGGCGTTCTGCGACGAATAAAATGGGCAAGGAGACTGTACAAAATCTTAGATTTAACTTATTTATTTATTTCGTCAATCCATTGTAGACTATTACAGAGCTTAGCTGAATATTTCTCTTGTATTCTGTATTAACTGAACTTGAAAAAGAAAAAGCATTTGACTGATTATTAAAAACTTGATCGACTCACACACATTACTGTTTGACCAAATTTTGATCGGAACACCCTTTAATAGCAAATCAGATGAGTTGGTCGAAGCGACGGTCGACTGGACATCTACAATTGGCCCCATAACTGATTGTTTTGATTTTTTTTAACCAAATTAAAAGCTGTTTGCGAGATTCTTTGGACTAGTCGTGAGTTGTCTGGTTGAACGACAGAAATGTCTTGAAAATGCGGTTGTCGCCCACAGTTTTTAAGCTTTCGTTTCGGGATTTTAAATAATGGCAATATCCTGGATTTTGGCGGTTTGTTTGACGACTGTGCTATGCCCATGAAAATATGTAGTTGTAATCAACAGCGTTATACATTTAATTTTTGTTTCTATATAGTGATGGTTTTTTGATTTTTTCACTTTTTTCTCATAATCAATTTTTCTGCCAATATTAACACTATTTCAAATATGTAGTCAATTATTAATTTTAAGAGCAACCATCTTCACATGTCTGAATAGCATTTATGTGCGTTGAACATAGTATGGAATGGTGTTCAGTGCATTTGTGACACTCCAAGCAGAAAGCACAGATTTTATTAAGCCATGTGAAGAAGGTCGGTAATAGAATCATTCAACCAATCCATTAACTATTATACTTACAAATAGCAGCCGTTTTGCTATATGTTTTATCTTGCAAGCTCTCAGTTTTTTTTCACTCCCATCCGCAATCTGCTAAAAACTATCCAATGTCTGACAACCACGTAGGTGCGGATGCAAGCGTTAAGTTCCCTGTCCGTAACTATATGATTTCCGATTCCCTGAAGCGAAAACTTTTAGCTAATATACTTCCTTCCACAAATGGCTATCCGGTGTCTAGTGTCACTTCCACACTGTTCACGTGGAAGTATTTTCTCTCAGAGTTCTGGGAAATGCGAAAACCATTTTATTTGTGCAACTGCAAGTCCCAGTGTAAGGGGTGATGATGATGAAGAAAGTTGAGTAATTCAAGCTCTCCCATTGCGCTTTTGAGGAAGAGCACCGGATAATTTGATTTTCATCCTTAAGCGTAACTGGGCGCATTTCATTTGTTTTCATCTAATTATAGGAAACTCCCGCTAGAGTAGGTCAACACAATTCAATTACTGATGAACAATGATATCTTCAACGATGTAACATTCACAATCCGATCAATTATGGCACATAAGTAATGGCTGCTTCTCACTCAGCCATGATAAATAACGAGAACGATGTCATCTTGGATGTCACCTGTTGACAGTTTCTTCTTCAAGCAAAGAGAAAAACCTCCCACAAACGCAAGGTCCACAGAAGCACATGACGTAAAGCTCGCGAAGGAAATGATTTTCATATTCTACGTGATGACAGTTGTTTGATGAATGAGACATTTCCTTCACGAATACGACGCGTAGATGTGTTCAACGTAAGAACGTACATGTGACTATTATTGTATGACATTAACCACTTTATACGCGATTTTTGACACCCACGCACCCACGACTGCAAAACGACTGCTCAATCGTCATTTGTGCTTCCACATTTTCCTTTGCTGTCACGGTAGCGTCAATCATCAATCGTTGTGACTAGACTCAACATGGACCCACGTTTCGGGGATTTTCTTATTTCACGAATTGAGATCCAAAGACAAGCGGTAAACAATTAAATTTAGACTCAGAACTACTTTGACAGCGGACCCATGAAGATGTTTAGTGCTACACATAGATTAATCATGTACAAACAATCAAGTCGTTCGGTTTGAATACGGCTAAATAACAATGACAATTGACGGAAATGGGTCCACTGGCTGAAGTATTGCTAAGCCCAATGTAAAACTATCGCAACAAGTCTTCCCACCCCTTTTCCAATCCCTTCCCTTTCGCTTTGGGACGTTTTCCTTGCCCGAAGAAGACGCCACAAAGATTACAGCCAGCTCTCTGACCATTGCTGAGAAAGTTAACAAGTTTCCCATCTAATACATAGGATGGGCGGACATTGGGTGGTGGGAAGAGCTTGAGAGCGCTAAAAGAAAAGTAGAAACATTCCCCGACAGGCGGTTGATAGCTGTCAGGAAAGTTTTCGTTTTTATTTTTATTTTTGCTTTACCTGCGTGTCAGCCGAACCGAGCTTGTTACCGGACGAGAAAAACAAACGGAAGGTTGGGTCAGGTCTGACAAGATCAAGTAGGCAGAATGTGCAAGTCGACTGTTTGTTTTGTTTGACTTTTGCTTGCGATTGGCCTGTTCACACATTGTACAGATTAGCTATATCAATCTAAGATTAGGTATAAAGACTGCCCCAGAGAGTATGGACGCATCCAGTTTTGAGAAATAATACTTCACAAGTGTGCTATCGGCATTGCCTAAAATACTTCAATTGGTTAAATTTGCGGGCAATTAGGTGGTGTCATGTCTTTTGGATCGAATGAAACATTCTTGGTGGTATTCCGTTCTACCGTTGTTTTCGCGTAATGGTAAAACGCAAGATCTGGCCAGGATCCTTGTGGGTCCGAGTCATGGGTTGAAGTTGTTTTTAAGTAAGGACTCTTTGATGTATATTTCACTGTTCATTGAAGGGTTGCGAAATCTTACCACAGTCATAAATAGCTTGTCAGACATAGCTTTTTTACCAAACTTTTGGACTTGAATAGATGTTTCATACTAGTTCAATACGTTCCCTTCACGCACCGTATACTATTGTGGCCTTCTCCAATTTTGGTTTGATCAAACAGTTATTCAGCAATTATGTTTGTTGGGATGTTATTAAATCGTCCCTCAAATGTACAGGAGAGCATTCTGATTTGCCCACAAAATGAAACTGGCATCCAAAGGCCTCACAAATTTATTCTTGATTGCTAATTTCAGATGGGACACTAATTCCATCAGGCTTTGATTAGCGTTTGCTACGGATCTATCCTTCAAGCCATCGGTACGTTTCCCAAGTGCCAAAATCACTAGCAGCCCAGTCATAATCCTCTGCACTGGTCAGATAAACAAGAATGGACATTTTGACCGCCCAGGTAACTAATGAGCATTAGCATATGCAGTAAATCAACCCCAAATCTGCATTTCATATGCTAAAGCTTTATATTAGCATTATATCAGCATTTTTATTTATTTATTTATTTATTTATTTATTTGTCGTCAATCATTTCGTAGACCTTGTTACATTTTGCTTAACTTCTAAGAGTTTTTAATTAACTAATGTCTAGTTAGCCTAACAAAAAAAAAAAGCTTTTTTAAGTGCATTTTTATTCATTGTGATATCAACCGTTTCGCTATACGTGTTGAAGCAGGACATCATTCTATTTAAGGGAGCATATTTGGCATAGTTCGTTCTTTGATTGTTAATAAAAAATAAATTTCTATTTCTTAGAGAGCGACTAGGAGCATAAAAATTTAAGTTTGCTAATATTTCTGGACTGTTTATTCGTTGCTCAATAACATCAGCTATGAAAGCTATCATAGCGAACTCTCTTCGCCTTTGAAGTCCTTCTAAATTAATCAACAAACATCGCGACTCATATGATGGTAATGGCAAACGTGTCCAACCTAATTTTCTTAGAGCAAACAACACAAATTGTCTCTGAACCGATTCTATACGATTTACAAACGTTTCTTGATATGGAGCCCAAGCAACGCTACAGTATTCTAGTATGGGCCTCACATATGCCACATAAAGTGTTTTTAATGTGTAAGGGTCGTTGAAATGCAAACTGTATCTTTTAATAAACCCAAGCATGTTATTTGCTTTATAGATGATACTATTGTAGTGATCAGCAAAGGATAACTTAGAGTCAAGTATAACTCCTAGATCTCTAATTTGACGACATCTTTCAATTGCTATCTGACCTAGAGAGACTGTATTTTGTGTTATGGAATGCTTTCTCGTGAACGATATAGAGGTGCATTTTTTAGCGTTAAGTTCTAACAAGCATTTTTTACACCAGGTGTAAAAATTATTACTTTCTTGTTGAAAAATATCAAGATCATGTGGTTTTTGTATCTCCATAAACAGTTTCATGTCGTCTGCATATACTGAGACTTGAAGGACTTTCAAAATTTTTTCTACATCATTAACAAATAAAACAAATAATAAGGGGCCAAGATGTGAACCTTGTGGCACTCCAGATGTAACATTTACTATTTTAGAGAGATTGCCGTTAAGTCGTACTCTTTGCGTTCTTGTTGTCAAGTATGACTCGATCCATTTCAGTAATCTTGGATTAAATCCTAACCTTGATAACTTAAAAATCAGCAGAGGTATGTCTACTCTGTCAAAAGCTTTACTAAAATCGGTATATAATGCTTCTACATAATTACCTTTATCCATTACGTTTAACGAAAATGTTAAGAAACTTATCAAGTTAGTAGATGTTGATCTCCTTTTACAAAACCATGTTGCTTATTAGTAATCAATGTTTTAGCTTGAGAAAAAATTTTGTCATTTATAATGGATTCAAATAGTTTAGGGATGCAAGATAGAATAGCAATCCCACGGTAATTTTTATATCAGATCTTTTACCACTTTTGAAAATCGGAATTAAAAATGATTTCTTCCAAATGGTAGGAAGAATACTGGACTTCAATGATAAATTAAAAAGCAAAAATAAAGGTTTAACTAATTCTTTCGAAAACGATTTGAGAAATAAAGGAGGTAAACCATCTGGTCCAGCACCCTTTGAGACATCCAATGTTTCAAGAGCATATAAGATTTCTTTATCGGATAAACTTAAAACTGAAATATCTTTCATTGGTTCAGGGAGGTACGAACAATATTGATGATCACGCTCACTATCATTATGAGATGTATAGACGTCCTGAAAGAAATCAGCAAATAAGTCACAAATTTCATTAGAAGTATTACCACTTTTGTCACCTAGATGCATTTTTGATGGAAAGTTCTGAGATTTTCGTTTCTCTCTAACATGTTTGAAGAAGTATTTAGGGTCCGATTTAATATTATTTTCTATTTTTGTGTTGTGTTCTTTGTATGCTTTTAATATTTCAAGATTTAGCTGATCACATATGGCCAGGTAGATTGAGAGGTTTTCATCACTTTTATTTCTTTTATACGCTTTATGTGCTTTCTGCTTCCTATGATATCTGTTTTGTTTTCTGAAGGCAACAGGTTATTCTATAAGAGTTTATAAAGTTTTGACGTAGACTACGTCTTACGGCAAGGGTAGGGTGTCAAATGAAAATCTAAAATATTGCGACCGTCACGAAAAACCGTACGTTTTGTACGCGAATAACTCAAATAATCCACGATAGATTTACATGATTTCTTCCTCAATCGATCGGAAGTTTTACCGCGCTCCAATTCAATTGTCAAACATTATTCTCAAACAATAGTAAACTATTGAAAATAACGCAAATATAAGGTGATGTCTTATAATGTCATTTTGCAGAGTAAATTTACCAAATTTCCTATCACAGATTTCAAATCGAAGCAAGGAACGTCTTGCATCATCTTCTTCTTCTTTGTATTAGAGAGAGACCAATCATGCCATTCGTCTCTCCATGTATGTCTCGCAAAAAATTTGTCTTATTCGTTTGGTAGCATTGAAGCTGTGCGGAGCTGGTCGCAGGCAGCTGGTGGTCGCGTAGCAAATGGTGTCGCGTAGCAGATGGTGGTGGTAAGTACCAAGGCTCTCCCAAACAGCAATCGTCGCGATGAGGTAAAATGGCGGATTATGGGGGCGCACAATCGCGTCGGTTTGTGCAAGCCGCCATCTTACCTCATCTTGGCGATTGTTTCGCCGCTCTTCGAAAACGCTGCTGTTTGGGGGAATGCGTCCTTGGGGGCAAGCAGCAGTATGTGGGAATAATCTGTCCTTTTGAGGACAATAAATTTTATAATAAAAGAGTTGATTATTAAGGCTCCACCAAACTGCAGCGTTTTTTCCGCCACTGCGGCGAAAAAATCGCCGCGGTGAGATTACATGGCGGCTTAGGGGAGCGCACAAACCGACGCTATGCGTTTTTCAATCGCGTTGGTTTGTGCGCTCCCATAAGCCGCCATGTAATCTTACCGCGGCGATTTTTCCGTCGCGATTTCGCTGCGGCGGTGGCATAAAAAAAAGCCTTTAAAGAACTAATCTTAAATTTAATCCGGTGCTCGATGGAGGGCGAGCCGTCGGTAAACATTTTACCCAGCTGGTTAGTGCAATCCATAAACTGATAACCTGTCCTTATGAGGACAACCAATTTAACTAAAAGAGTTGTTTATACAAGAATTAAACTTTTATTTCGTTTGATTTGCGCGCCTAATATCATGGTGTCGATTCGTTCGCCGCAACTGCAAAAACGCCTCCATGGAGGGCGAGCCGTCGGGATATTTTACCCAGCTGGTCGGCGCAACCCACTAATAAATAATCTGTCCTTTTGAGGACAACCAATCCAGTTCAGAGAGATGTATAAGAATTCAATTATATTAATTTTTTTCGTTCGGTCAGATCCTCAACTATCTTCTAGGCCTTAAAGATAGTCCATCGTAAAACGTGCAACCGTGGCCGTGTCATCATTTAAACCAAAAGGCCCTTTTTAGGGCCACCAAAGAGTTATAAAGAGTGTACAAGAGAATTTTCCCACATACTGACTTCATAAAACCAAACGGCCCTTTTCAGGGCCACCAAATAATATCTCAAGAGCGTACAATAAAATTTTCTTACATACTGGCTTCAAAACGCTGGTCTAATGTCCCATAAGAGCCGCACCCGTCATATTGTGACTTAAACTGTTTCTATCGGTAAGGGTAAGCGACCGGCACGAATAATTGAAACCCTTTTAACGCTAATAATAACCACACAGAATTTCCCTGACATTATAATGCATCACTTGGTTTAACGTAGTCTACGTCAACCGGTCGTGTCTTGTACACAACCCCACTGATTTTTTCTAACACCGTTCTAGCTACCATACAAAAATAACAATTTATGTGATCCTAATACCAGAAAATACCACTAAAAAAAATTAAATATAATACTTAACTGCTTATAAGCGCATGCCAGTATACTATGGAAATAGTAGTTGAAGTTCAGTTAATTTAAATGTTATGCTGGTATTCTGAAAACACAAATTGAGCCTTTCATGCTTGTCATGCTGCTCCATGCTTTTAAGATAAATGGTTTTGGAATGCAATGGAGATGCTCTTAAGATAAATGCTTTTGTAATGACATGGAGAATCGACACTCAGATAGACTGCACCCTTCGAAGAGAGCAGCCTCTCTCTTTGATAGCCGGGATTGATTACCTGATCTTTCCTATGGCTACTCATAGTCCAAGGGGAGGTAGGGATAGGAACTGGATAGCTACTGGATAAAAGGGTAGGGATCAAGGTAGGATCTATTTTATGACTGCAGGTACAGAAAGTCGAATTGTCCAGTCATTTGCCAACCAGTGTGACTGCCTGTCGATCTGCAAAATTTGGAAGACGTCAACATTGAGTAATTTCAAATTATAATATTCCACCCATTACATCACAAAACATTGCGATTGGTTGAGTGAATTGGCGATAATGAAACCCTTGGGTATAGCACCAAGTCAGTTTGAGCGAAATTGATGAGCTTAGAAGCCAATATAAGCATGAAGTTGCCAGATGGCACGAGTTGCTTCTAGAGGCTCTAATTAAACCAAATCTCTCAATCATAAGTACAGATATAAGTTCCAGTTGTAAAATAGTTATGTAGAATGTAGTTGAATGAAACCTCCATCACACTTTCTGAGTAGCTTCAGCAGCATCTTTACTGTTGGTTTAAATAAGGAGTGTATCGAAAAGTAGTTATAAACATCCAAATAATAAAATAGGCATGAAAACATGGTTAAAATTAACATACTATTTCAGTTTATTATAGCTTAACATGTTTACAAAAGATCCAAACGGAAAAACTAGTCATCATGTTCATTTCTGTAGAATGCCCGTACCTTTGATTTGACACCTGCCATCAAATTCTGCACAGTGACCTTTGTGCACTTCCTGGATGCCGCTGCCCAATTTTTCTTAAAATCGGTCATGTTTTGGGACACTGTACCATCCTTCTTAAATATACGCTTGACTATTGCCCAATAGCGTTCGATCGGTCGCAACTGGGGACAGTTTGGTGGGTTGATGTCTTTTTCTACGAACTTGATGTTATTCTCCGTCAGCCACTGTAGAGTGGATTTGGCGTAATGTGCCGATGCCAAATCTGGCCAGAAGAGAGGAGGGGACTGGTGCTTTCTATACAATGGTAGCAACCTGTTCTTCAAACATTCCTTTTGATAAATCTCAGCATTTATAGTTTCTTTTGTATAGAAAATTGAAGAACGCAAGCCACATGTGCAAATAGCTTGCCAAATGAGCACCTTCTGACCGAATTTCTCCATCGCAACAGTCGTATCTGCGGTTGGCACACGTTCCCCAACAGATTTAGTATAAAACTGCGGCCCCGGTAGCGTTCTTGAATCTTCTTTAACGTATGTTTCGTCATCCATCAAAATGCACTGGTCGACATTGTCCAAAATGCAGCTGTACAGCTTTCGAGCCCTGGTTTTGGCACGAGACTTTTGTTCCGGAGTTTGTTTGGGCACTTTCTGCTTTTTGTACGTCTTCAAGTCATTCCTGCGCTTGATTCGTTGAATCATTCCGATGCTGGTCCTGAACTTCTTGGCTAGATCGCGAGTAGAGGCAGATTTGTTCCGTTGAATATAATCCACAACTTTTTGGTCCAAATCGGGGTTGCTGGAGCCGGGTTTCCGGCCACTTCTTGGTAAATCCTTGAGGGAGCACTCCTTACCAAACTTTTCGATGATGCGTTTTACACTTGCCGGGTGAACATTTACTCTTTTCGCAATCTGGTTGTAAGTAACACCCTTTTCGGTGCACCAAGTGTGCAGAATTTCCTTTGTAGTCTCAAATTCAATTCGCGACATTTTGAATACAACTTTATCAACGGAAATGAATGAACCGAATAATCATTTTTGACATGTAAACAAAGCAAATGGCGCTTACACGCTAAAAATATATACAGTAGTTTATGCGTAATAACGCATCGAATGTTTATAACTACTTTCGATACACTCCTTAGGACCGAATTGACGTTCAAGCGTTAAAAATAAAATACCCAACTTACCAATGAAAAACCTAAATCACACCTTGTTTGTGGTCTCAACAGCATCCTTGCTGTTGGTTAAAATTGGTTCAAAGCGGATATTTGTACTACATATTGGAACAAAACGGTCCAAATTGGAAACAAGTCTAATGTTGAAACAATTTCAAGAAGTCACGCGAGTCTAGTATATCTGTTAGGTCACCGAGCTCTTCCAAACACCGATTTGGGGAGGTTATGGTGGGATTCTGTAGGCAATTTTTCGATAGTAGACTGAAATCAGTTCATTCGAAGTCCTTTTTTTGGAGCTCCATCCATTACTCTCCTCACAAATCACACATTCGGTATTTATCACGCCGCGCATATTTTTCGTCCAATATTCAATTTACAACAGTTTATTAACAAAATTTACATTGTGTATTTACTAAATTATGCACATTGATTTGTAGTCGACCGATTTTAGCGGAGTGAACGATGGGAGGTTCTCCCTCCCACGTTCCTTCGTCCATCTGTACACGTACGATCGAACACAACACCTTCCGTTCGAAGACACCAAGGGCGCATTGGTCCCCCACGAGCCATGTCGATGTTTCGTGGCCGTAGAGGACTACCGGTCTAATTAGTGTATCGTAGGTGGTCAACTTTGTAGTTCGGCGAACATTGATCACGATTGAAAGCCATAATGCGTCTGCGTATCTCTCTGCTGGTTTCGTTCTCGGCGGTCACCAATGAGCCTAGATACATGAAGTCGTCCACCACCTCGATTTCATCACTGGCTAACATTGTCTTCTCGTTAGCCACTTCCTCTCGTGCATTTAGTTTTTAACGCATTAATGACAAGCCCAATCCTCCTAGTTTCAGCCTTAAGTCTGATGTACGTTGTCGCCAACGTCTCAAAGTTGCGTGTTTCGATATCATCGTTGTCGGCGAAGCCAAAAAATTGAACCGACTTCCTGAAGATCGTACCACTTGTTTCTAACCTATTCTTGGATTCACACCTTTCAATGCAATGTATGGCCTGCAGTTTCGCTAGTCTTCAATCGTTGGTTGATGGTCACATCGCCTGGTTAAATCGTGGGTTGGAACTTGTTGCTTGCTGAGGCATTGTGTTCACTTTCTTACTTTCGTACTTTCTTTTTCAGTCCTGAAAATTTCGTAGCGATTCATTTTGTTTCCAAGAAGTTATACTTGATGCCACAAAACGAAAATTAATTGTGGACACCCACTTCGAAAATTCGACGAGGGCAAGTTCAAAAATCGGGAAGTCGTTGAAATTGACTGAATCGACCTAGTACAGCGTTCTCAAACATGTCTATGAGTGGCATACTATCGATCGGCATGATCATTTGAAGCGTCATAGGGGAACTTAGGATTGAACGTTGCATTTGAAGGTGTTGAGAACAATAAGGACAAACTCAAGGCCATCGGATTATGATATCGTCAAGAAATTCAATGCCCGCCAAAGCACCGTCAGAAGGATTCGTCTGCGAGATGGATTTCGGTCTTTTCGGACCAGTAAACAACTAAACAGGATACTGAAGAAGGATATAGTGGCCGAAAGACCTGCCCTGAAGTTGTACAATGAGGTTCTTACGACATACAAAGGATACATCCGCATGAATGACGAAACGTACGTGAATGGGGATTGTGGGGCGTTGTGGGCCTTCAGGAGAGGAAGCAGCCGCTTCTGGAGGCACTCTTTTATGTACACCTGTCCGTTCATCGTGTTCTGGGTCACGAAAGGTGCACTCCGCTTCCCGCACGTGCAGATGGCTTGCCAAACCAGGAATTTCTTCGCAAATTTGGACATCTTCTGAGTGCGGACATGCTCCGGAACGCTGAACTTGTCATTGGCCGTGAAAAACAGGTTGCCGGGGATCTGTTTGAAGTCGGCCTTCACATATGTTTCGTCGTCCATGATGCAGCATTCAACTTTCGTCAGCATGTTGAGGTACAACTTCCTGGCACGGGTTTTGGCGGACTAGTTCTGCTTCTCGTCGCGATTAGGGGCCTTTTGTACCTTGAACGTTCGAAGCCCAGCCTTAGTTTTGGCCTTCTGGACAAAACTTCGGCTTAGGTGCAGCTTCTTAGCCACATCCCGAACGGAGGCGTTCGGATTTCGGTTGAAGGCCCCAACTACGCGGTTGTGATTTTTGGTGTTGTACGGAATACTTTTTCCTTCACTTCTAGGCTTCCGATCGGTTGTCAACCGTTCCTCGAACCGCTTAATCACTCGCGACACCGTGGAATTCGCGATTCCCAACGTTTTAGCGATGGAACGATGCGAGAGATCCTTGTTCTCGTGATGAATGCGCAAGATTTTATCACGCACGAGCTGTTCTTTCGACTCCATTTCCGCGAGTTTTGATCACAGGACTTTAAAACTTGCAGGATGTAAATTATGCACTATGAACTAAATCCACCCAAATTTTCATTAAATTCTACCAAACGGTTAAAAAGTTAGAGCAATTTCATAGTGTGGCAATTTCATCGTGGACACCCTTTATGAGCTGCTACCCGGACAACTGGTCTAGCTGATGTATCCATTAAGTTTATATTTGTTTTTGTCGATAAACTCTATAGAAAGCTTTTCATCTGGTAAAGTATTTGCAGCTGCGGACAAAAAAAAACAAATTTTTGTGACAAACAAGACTATGGGGTCAAAAATATACAAGTTTGAGTGTCGGAAACAAACGTCTACTTCCGTAAATTAAAGTTCACCATAGACCTGTAATGTTTTGGGCTGTCTTGGCAAGCTGCCACTACAACGGAACAGTACTACTGTGATATTGAGACACAACGGGGTGGGTTTTTCCGAAAAGGCCATCGATTTACCCAACAGCCCTCAATTCCGCCCTATTGAGAAATATTAGGCAATTGTCAAACAGAAGTTGAAGAAGGGTGGAAAGTTGACTCGGGAAGCAACAGAGATGAAGAGACGGTGGAACACAAATGGTCAGTTTTGCCAACCGAGTGTCCGAAATATGATGAGTGGTATTCCAAGCTTAGTTCGAGATTTCATCAAAACCAAATTGGAATAAATTTTTCGATTGTTTTTCTTTAAAGTGCAATAAATGACCGTCATTTTAAGTACTCAACATATTCATTTCATTAACAGCTGATAGATTCGTTCTTTTGCGTCCTGATTTTTAATGACTCGAGCTTTAGAATGGTACACTCTTGCGATCTTGTGATCACTGGAGCGGATACGGTAGAAGCTGCAAGGAAGTTATGAGAACATCTCAACGGGATTCCAATGGAGACTTCAAATTCAGAAATGGGCATCAAACCGTCCATCGGTATTGGCTGGTGTCTCCGTCAACCGTTTTTCAACAAAACGAACCATGCTGCTAAACCAATCCTTTTTATCCAAAAGGGTTGGTTCTCAGGTTTCTATAAAGCGAGTATCATGTATACATATTCCCACCCTCTCATCATTTTACACGTACTCGGGTGAGTTCGGCACCGGTACTATCTTGGCCTTGAATCAACCTTTTTTACGTATTGAGGACATGCATCCCTAGCTAGCATCATCTGTTGGTTCTTTGTGTGATAACAGCTAATCTGGTAATAACGGATCAGCAACCTTGGTCGGTCAATTCCCTGCTCCAAATAAAGATAAAGATAAAGAATCATGCTCCTGCTCATGCTCATAAAATCTAAAAATTCGATGTTTTTGGGAATGTTATCTGTTAATCGATTCCAAGTATCAAAATCGATATGAATACCGAGAAATCGGTTTATCTTCTTTTTTTTTTAGCATTTCAAGCATATTGCTTTCACAATTCGCCTATTGCTTGCTCTCAGCTTAGTGTTCTAAATGCAGTTTTCAGTTATTAACTGAGAGCTTTCGATGCCGTGTACCATTTTTGCATTAGTATGATTGTATGACAAGTAGAATTATACCCTATGCCCAGGGAGTCGAGAAATTTTCCTTAACGAAAATCTAGACCTAGACCAGACTGGGAATCACTCCCAAGAGATGCTTTGTAGCTGCGCCTTTACCGACTGAGCTAAGGGAAGGTCCAAAATTGGCAATTGGGGTTATCTGGCAACTCTGAATACAAATTATGTCGATTGACAGGTCGTCTTGCACACTGAAATAATAATAGTAACTAAGATCAGCAATCAATATTAACTATAGGTTTGCAATGGGTTCACTGTTGAAGAACCCCTTGGTCAGATGTACACCTGGCTGCCTGCAACTTGCAATACATTCTTGTGGTTTTCGGTGGTAGAATGTTTGTTTTTGTTATGATTCGCTGAGTTGTTTTGACAGAATATTTCCGGGTGCGTTCGTGTGAGTTACGTTATTAGGGGCGAATCATTTCTTGGGACCGAGTATGTGATTGATGTGATGGTACTTCTAAAGCCAAAAACTATTTCCATTTTCTTGTTGACTATCCAGCGCCTGCTAAGATGGTCAAAAGCAGGACCCAACATCGTCGGAGCATTAAAATTACAAACTACACAAATAAAAAAAACATTGAATTTTCTGCGTAATCTGGTGCACATAACAGGGGTACTATATTTGGCAGAAATTAATGGGATATTTAATGTAAATTTAAGCCAGATAACGCTTGTTTAAGCCATATTTAGTCTGTTGAATGAAAAATTGCAAACATTGTTGGATAGCACATGAAAGATTGCATACTATTTCGTTGCTTACGCTTCCTTTTGGTTTGCAATTAAACAAGGGGAAATTTCACGCGCCAGTTATAATTCATTTTTTTTTCTGTGTATTTTTTAAAATGCGAAAACATCTGCTTCAGTTCT
The DNA here is from genome assembly GCA_034211315.2 of Aedes japonicus. Classification (NCBI taxonomy): domain Eukaryota; kingdom Metazoa; phylum Arthropoda; class Insecta; order Diptera; family Culicidae; genus Aedes; species Aedes japonicus. The sequence continues at coordinate 184,159 of JASCZW010000338.1, read as the reverse complement.
TATTAAAATTATATTTATTTATGTTGTTTCAATTATTTTTCAATACTCTGCTGTCTGTTTATTTCAAAAACCTGTATATAATTAACACAAACCAAATTTCATACATATGTGAGGAGGGTCTACTTTTTGCGATCAAAATACTTCGATGGCAAACGTTGTTAGACTTTTTTTTTCAATTCAGAATCGCGAACAACATATCAACCCCATTCATAAATCATTCATAAATTAAGCATAAACATTTGAAGTAGAATAGCAATGAGATCCGAAAAACCCTATTTGCCAAACGAAACGTAACTTAAATTGATCGATTGTCATTTTCTCTTCCATTATAGGTTGGATTGTCGAGTGGAGTGGAAAAGTATTTCATCCGAAGAGTAAAGAACGAGCCCCATCATCATTTTCTTAACCAGTTTTCCAGCCGAAATCAATCCGTAGAACAAGCCAATTTGAAGTAACTGAGCGTGTTCAAGTGAAAGTGATTCCGCGGAACGTGGGCCGATGCAAATCCACGTGCTCATCGTGCTTTGATGGATATGCTCCGCTTTCTGTAACCATAAATTTCGGTGGCTGCTGTGAACTGAAAAGCTCGTCAAGTCAATGTGCGTGTGTGTGTGCGTGTGTATCTAAAGGGAAGGGGCAGTGGTGAGTGCCATTGATTGGGAAGATTTATTTCGTCTTCGTTGCTATCTTTGTCGCGGGACTCGCTGTCAAGGCTTGCGTTGATAGGCGCGAAAATAAACGCAAGCACACTGGCAGTTTGACATGTGCTGATATGACAGGGCTCCTAGTTCCATTCCGGCGCAGGCGGAAGTGAAGTGTGATGCGATGTACTTTCGTTCGCGAGTGAATTGGTAGCGTAACATCGGTGATTGAATACGCTATTGGAAAAGCAAACAAGGAAACAGCGCAAAATGAGTGACACCGTCGAGCTGGACCGGCTGATCAACTGTACCCAGGCTACGATCCAGCGGTTTCCGTGGTCCACCGAGTACAATGCGACCGTGATTGGCGAGTTGAACAGGACGGACATATTGGACGTACTCGGCGAGATGATTACCCGGGGGAGAAGCCACGTTCCGAAGGAACATGAAGCAGTTACGCTGAGGTAAATAGTCTTGATTTCTTGAAGCCGAAAGGTGGATATCAAACAAACAATCAACTACAGTTACTACCGGTGGGCTGCCAGTAATCGGATAGCAATAAATCCATTTCCAGTTAAACTTGTTTGGAGGGGAAAAAAAACCTCAACAGATTTTTCACGCAGATTTTGATCGGTGCCGCTGGCGCTGGACCATGGACACATGGGAACCCAGGAAAAGCAATTATTTATCAAGCGAGAAAAGCTTTATGCTTTATGACTGGTTGGGGCTGAATTATCGTTTTCCGCTGCAGGCAATTTTCGCCATTTATTTCCTGACAGAAGAAACGCTCTACGAGCCGTGCTTTGTTGTTGGTTCTGGAAATCAATTAAGAAGTGTTGTTTTGATTGTGGACCGTGATGTTGTTTAAACTTAAACACTCATTCTGCGGATGGATTTTTTTTTTCATTTGAAATATATAAAAAAAATTCTCACGGAATCTGATTCAGATTTCTGAGCACAACAAGTGCCTTTTTGAGACGATAAATATGAATCATACACAATTTTTTTTTTTTCAATGATATTGCTCTCTCAACTGATAACTGTGAAAGTGCAAGTTGAACAGCACTCAAGTTGAGAAACCCTGCAGAAGCTACAGTGTTTAAGCGTGATAATCCTGAAAAAGAAGTTGAAGAGGTCATAGTATCACTTAGTAAATCCTTTGCTTATTCGTCGGTGCAAATAGAGCCTCATCCATTTCATCATTCCGCATTTCACTCGCCTATCAATAGCACTCCGAGTCCTCGATTTAGTTCAGTCGGCAAAACAACACTGCTGCAAAACATGCTGAAGATGCTGACTCTGATTCTCGGGTTGGTCAACTCGTCAGGTTTTGCATAGGAAAATTGCCCAGCCATATGTATTGAACTGTACTTGCAACATAATCATACTATAGACTGTTCCGAAAAATATAAATACACTTTCTTTCTAAAATAAAAAAGAGCTTTTTTTTTCTTTTTTTTTCCTCTGTTCGGGACATAAACCACTGCGACCAGTAATTTGATCTATTGTCGTATATCCCGTAGCATTTTTTAAGTGTATGTCGAGTTACTTCATCACTATTGAGAATTGATGAAGTATTCGGTGTTGTTACAGTTGTCATTGTTTGTTTGTTGGCAATGAATCAGGTTTAATTGAAATTTTCTGTGGCCAATCTGTGGCCAAAAAACACTATCTGCTTGGTTTATGTGTTTTCTCAACTTCGCCTTCCTCAAAGCCCAGAATGTTTCGATAGGGCGAATCACTGGGCAGTTTGGTGGATTCTTCTCCTTTGGTACAAATACGACACTGTTCCTTTTGTACCCCTCTAGTGCATATTGCAAGCGTGTAGGCTTATTATGCTGTTTGATCAAGGGTATAGCAACCTTTTTTGCAGACACTTCTTTACGTAGATTTGACCAGTCATTGTGTCTGTCGTAATGAATGGACGAGATATTTTGCCACCTTCGCATATGGCTTGCCCCACTATAACCTTCATGTCGAACTTTTCGGTGTAAATGGCTTTCACTGATCCAGGAATATCCTTTTCCTTTAGCGAGGTATAAAACGATGGTCTAGGCAGAGTTTTATAATCGAGTTGTATGAAGGTTTCATTATCTATGATAATACAGCCCGATTTTTCGGTCAGCAGTTTGTCGTACAGCTTTCGAGCCCTCGGTTTCACAGATTCAACCTGTTTGGTGCTTCGTTTTGGCTGCTTCTGCTTCTGCGCCGAAGTACCTAGCTTTTTCGCCACATCTCGGACTGATGCTGCAGGATGACGCTTGAAATAGTCTCTTACCTTTCTGTCGAATGTAGGGTCAGTGGGACCGGGTTTTCAGCGGGGTCTCAGGGAATCTACGAAAGAGCTCTGTTGTTGATACTTCCGTAATGCGGTTTGAACCGCTCCGAAGCTCACACCTTCTTCCTTAGCCAGATCGTGTGTGTTCGATCCGTTTTCTTTGCTCGGGAGAAAGACTTCGCATTTTCAAACTTTAAAATGTAAAAACTCATTCGCTTTCGGGACATTAGGATATTTCTTAACGTTTTGTAGCCATCTGATGATTTATACACGAGCCTGTCTTTCCGGAACAGGTTTCCGTGGGGCCTCGAGTGGCCATCAACATCTTCAAAAGGAAACCCTGAGAATATAGGCATCAAAATTCATGAAATTTCGCCACTAATTTATTTCTCAACGTTTTGTGGCCATCTGATGATTCGTTCACGGACTTGTCTCTCCAAAACAGGTTCTTGTGGGGCTTCGGGTGGCCATGAATATATTTAAAAGAAAACCCTTTCAACATAGGTATCAAAATTCATAAGATATCTCTAGTAGGATATTTCTCAACGATTAGTTTTGTCCACGAATCTGTCTTTCCAGAACAGGCAAAATACTAAGGGGATCAAGCTTTACGTAACGAGCTGACGTCACATTCCGCAAATATAGCGTCAACGCGAAGCGCTGCACCTTTACCTTTGTCATCATGCCGTGATGCCTGTCCCAGTTTGGAGGTTGAACTGAATCGCTGAAGCTGTCGTGGACGTGATGTCGGAACCTCTACCATCTGCTGATGCAATGGTAGTTCCACTTGCTGACACGATGCCGGTTGACCGAGGAGCTAACTTCGGCCGGATAGCGGTCCGAGCTGAGATCCTGGTGCAGGACTGGCTGGGCGACGTTGTTCCTCATGTTTGTGATGAAGATGTCGATCGTTGAGTGAGCTTTGGAGGAACAATGATAGTAAAAGGGCCGACGACAGATTCGGCCTCAACTCTAATGGCTTTCGATAAACTGCAGCTGGAAGCTCGGAAGCAGGTGGCAGCTGATGTAGTTGCGCAGGCGATTGCGGCTCCTCCTCCATCAGCGTCGGAATGATCAAGCCGCACAATCCTGTAGCCTGAGAAAGAGACGCTAAATACAGGTTGGCGTATGGCGATGTCGATGTCCTTTCTGTTAAGTAAGTCAAGGAGTTCATTGACTTTGTTCTGGATGAAATAAGCATTCCAATTAAGGAAGCTACGTCCATACTTGAATAAGAACGCCATCGTCACTGAGGTGTTGACTTTGAGCTGTTCCTCCTTCAAACGACAGGATCGCAGTTGGCGGTCAAGTTCTTGGACGAACTCCACCATTTGCTCCCAGTTGTAGAGCTATCCATCGGTGGGTGGTTATTTGGATGCACGGCCAAGATTGCACCAGCCTGGAGAGGGATCCGGTGTAGGGACTGGCGGTTGGTCTTGCGGTGGTTTGATTGGAGTGGCAGCAGGTTTGGCCTTGGTAAGGTAGCGTCGGGAAGTGTTCCTCGTTCGTCGGAGGTGGCGGATGGCGTTGACCGACAGGGGCTTGTTGGACGCCTACTTACGGATTGCCAAAAACTCCGCACGTGTGGGAAGGGCTCGGTTCCTCCATCGCTCGCCAAAATATCCACACGTTTAGGGAAAAGTTTGCCACAAATGGTGCACTTCGGACCTTGACGCCACGGTACACTTGATACACCGAGATTTTATGTGGAAGTCTTGGGTTTCGTGGCCGAACACAAGGCACTGCGTCACGTCATGTTGCTTTGGGCGATACCGGTTCCACTCGATGATATTGTTGAAGAGGGCTCGCGTTTTCATCAGGTCCCGTATCGTGACGGAACCCTTCTCAAGGTGGACCAGATGGAGTTGGTCCCGATGATTACTCTGTTACTGTTAACACTTTTTGAGTGCCGCCACTTGCAGCTCGGCGATCATTGCCTCCGTGTGTATTCCGGAAGGCTACTAAAAATAACCTTCAGAGACTTGCTTCTGGGTGCGTCGTGACTGCAGTACTTGTGCTGCTTCGCGACTAAAGAGTGTCCACAGTTAAATTGCATCACTTCCAATAAGCTGTAACATGTCGCCCTTTGGGTTGATTTCAACGAATTTTTTGGTGAAATGACCTCAGCGTGTATTGTGTTCACTGCGTGAGTTGCATTGTAGTCGTAGTTTCGAAAATGGAGTTTAAGGAACAGCAAGTGCACGAGAACATTTTGCACACGCACCTCGACAACCCACTTCTTTCACACTGAGCCATCGGAAAGATGTTGGAAATTCACCAGTCTACAGTGTCTCGTCTCAACGGGGAACGGGGAACGTTCAACCAACAATCAATATGCAACTAGCGATTTGAAATTGGTTCACTGTTGTAGAACCCCTTGGTCCGAAGTACACCTTGAAGCCAGCACCTTGTTATACATATTTGCGCCTTTGTTTTGATTTGCTGTGTTATTTTGACAGAATATTTGAGAGTTTTCGTTCGGGATGTCGCGAAAGAGCTGCACTTGACCAAAAGTTTCGTGCAGAAAGCCAAGAAACGAGTCGGGTTCCGTTCATTCAAAATTCAGAAAGCTACAAACCGCTATGAAAAACAGAATAGGACAGTTAAAACACGTGCGCGTTAGCTGTACACACAAATGTTGACGAAACCACACTGCTGTATCATGGACGATGAAAAACACGTAAAAGCGGACTTTAAACAAATTCCCGGCAACCCGGGCAAGTTTGATGTTCCTGAGTCTCTCAGGAAAGAGCAAGTGTCAAAGTTCTCCGAGAAATTCATGATTTGACAGGAAATTTGTGCGTGTGGTAAACGGAGCAAGACTTTCGTTTCAACTTCAACTGTAAATGGTCAACTATACATGAATGAATGCCTGAAAAAACGACTGCTTCCGTTTGTCAAAACACACAACGATCCTACAATTTTTTGGCCGAACTTAGCCTCTTGTCACTAACCTAAGGATGTTATGGAGTGGTACAAGATGAATGGTGTCAATTTCGTGCGGAAGGATCTTAATCCTCTAAACTCTCCAGAGTTGCGGCCAATTGAAAAATATTGGGCTATAATGAAGCTCGAACTTCGTAAGCATCATAAAGTTGTCACTACAGAACATGAAATGTTGAAGTCATGGTTGAAAGCGGAAAAAATGTCGGTTCAAGCGTTGTACAAAATCTTATGCGTGCACACTTAAAAATTATGAATTTTACACGAGACGTAATTCATGTTTGTAAAAAGTCGGGAAACGTAAAAGAAGATTTCGTGTAAAATTATGTCTTCTGAAACTGACACATACGCAGTTCAACGAAAGATGTGTTTGATTGAATTTATTTTCTCATCTCTTTGAACTCATTCTTATGTGCTAAAGGACGCTTGCATGTGTCGGCCACAGGAGACAGAAATTTACATGACATTTTGGTAGTGTGTGGTATTAAGAAGAAAGTTCGGGCTTTTGCATTTGGTAAAGAAATAAAGTGAAATAAAAATACATAAACCTAGATTATACATTGTATTTTATTCCCTGAATATTTCATGACAATCGGTTGAGAGACTTGTTTTTGAGGATGAGTTTAGAGTGATGCAATTTAACAGTGGACACCCTTTAGGTGAGCGCCAACAGGGTAGTCAGCTTCCGTCGAGCACATGATCTTTGTACCCGTACTGTACAGCTTGTACAACAGATGAATTTGGATAGCTGCATGCTCAGTCATGAATGCAGCGATGGCCTTTGACGTGGTGAAGAGCGGCACCTTTTTTGGCCCCTCCTGTACTGGGAGTGCGGTAAATTAGTTGCTCGATAATAGTCGGACGTCAGGGTCGGATAGACCGGCTTCGTCGTGGAGTAGCAGAATTTTATGAGTTATTGTAGTTCAAAAGCTGACAATCTTCGTGCCGCTCCCAATTTTAGATTTTCCTATTCATACCCCTATATGTTGCCGAATGGATGTTATCCAATATCAAGAGCGTGCATTTGATACTTAGTAGCTATCGAATCATTGTGTCTGCTAAATTGAAGTAATGGTTTTCATCCCCTTCCATACAATCCTGCCGAAATAGCTTCCTACGTTCGTATAAATACTAGGCACCAAATCCTTTTTCAGGATTGCATCACATTGTTTCAATAACAAGGCACATCGAAAATAGCTCTCGATAGGTTTTTTCAACAGTGCTACACCATGTCATCGGTCAGCCAATCGATTTGACTTCTGTCCTCTTCTGGTCGGCCTATTCAAAAATCAATTGTGTTTGTGGTATAAAGTAACATTTAAACCCAGCCACAATAGCCATTACAATGCAGTGGTATTTTTGTCCTTTCAGTGACAGCAACAAAAGACTACAAACGCTCGGTCAAATTCGCAATTAAATTCAGCTCAGCTCTCTTCAGTCGTAACGAAGCAGTTCATCAGAAATTTCGCAACATTCATGCATACCAAATGCAATTCCACTTGTATTGTTCGAGCATCATATTCACGCTCGACAATTTTCCAGAAAGTCCAAAATGCGAATTTTGATGAAAAGATAATAGTGATAAAACGTGAAAAAGGAACTTCTTTTATTATTAATGGAAACTAAGGTGGTCCCTATTTTCATAGGACTTCAAAAATCTCAAACACTCTTCTTGGAACACATTTTGTTAGTGTGTGAGTTAGAGATTTTTTTTTCTTATTTTAAGTTGATGGCTATATTTCTCATCAAAAGGTACACAAATCAAGTCATTACACTCAGTAGAACGAAAGCTATTGACGTTTAAAATTTCTAAACAAGTTCTCTACACTGAACGAAAGCATCTGCAGAACTTTGATTGATTGAGCTGATCGAGCCCGTTGAGCCAGTCCTTTTCAGATGATTGGTTGAAATCTGTCGTCGTCCATATGACAATCATCCGAATAAAGGATTGTATTCAATCGAAGTTTGACTGACAAACTTGTGCGTACAAAACATGATATGATGAACGTATTGTAAAATGTTTTGTGTAGAAGATAAGCATTGGGTTTCAATCTCATCAACTATTTACTTCGCAAACAAAGCTATCCTTACGTGTTCAGAAATGGCTGAATGAATAAATCTATTCTTCCATAGGTTGGTTCCTTATGATTAGTCATATCCGCTCGCACCCTCTAGCAATGGATATGATTTTTTCCCACCAGGTCAGGGAATGACCAACGAACGAACGATTTGCATTATTGTGGTACTGGTCGAACGCTGGAAAATCAATTAAACGAAAATCGATTTTTCTGTTGATGATAGTACCACTGTGCAATTCTATTGCAATACCTCCCTAGTGAGTTATAAAATGCTGCACCAATACCACATGCATTTCAATTTGAAATGACAATCATACTGGGACCCAGTGTTGGGAAAAACTGCATGAGATTATTCGCATGAGCCTTTTGCCTTGACGAATTCTAAGATAGGTTCGGGTTCCAAAATTCATTGCCTGGTCTTTAATCGTGGATCGTTTATATGATTGTTGATTACACAGTAGAGGAAAGGCAACAAAGAAGATGTGCATAAGTATGAAACAAGGATGCCAGATATTTTTTTCAAAAGCCTGCGATAAAAATTTGAAATGTCTAGGAATGTCTAAAACAGCCTGTATCAGCAGTATTCGCATAGATGACACAATTTTCTATAGTCTTTTGCCCCTCTAGTGTTCTTTCCAGCTTTGTATTTCAACATCAGAATTTACTTTTCATTTGATGAATTCAACAGACGTTTATTTATTTGTCTAAAATAACCATTGAATTTCAATGAATTACAGAGACAATTTTTTGTTACATGAATTAAAAAGTTGAATTCAATTTTTTTTTTTCATTTCTTCATTATTAAAAAAAGGCACCACAATGAAACTGTTGTTATGAAAAACCATGTTTGGGTAAAAACATTCTCTTTTGTAGTTAAAGCCGAGGGGCCGTTACATATTTGTTACATCGTGTTCGTGTATTAAATGGAGTATTGAGTGTTATTTCGCATATTATGATTTTTTTCGCAGTTTTTCAGTCTAGTTTATGAAATAAGATTTATTTTTCAACCCACCCACTTTGGACTTTTTTAACTGTACCTTATTTGTGAGTTTATTCCTATTTTTATATAAAGGTATATTTTTTTAAAGCTAGTATTTATGGTTTAGTTCATAGATAGAGTTGATTGCTTCTTGGTTAAAATATTCAGCAACCTCTTTCCGGTAAATTTCTCAAGTTCGATTTGAATTGTTGTGAAACTTATATTTGTTGTAACTTAATGGCAATGTACCAATGTCACCATCGCTTTGATAGTAATTTTCATGCTGACAATGGAAGTGAAACAAGAAAATTGTATTTACATACCCAATCTACGCAATCTTCGCAAAATTACGCATTGGATCAAACACTATCATAAGTAGGGACTCCATGTTACGCTCGGAATGGCCCTTTGCTGCTGATTGTGTACCCAAGTGGTCTATCGCTTTCGTTTCTTCAAGGGTTATTGCTTTAAAAATAAATTATACCTACACTATTTTGAAATATTCTAACAAACCTTTTTACCGTACCTACGATACTGTTCAAATCCTCGTACGTTTAAAATAGGGGCTCCAGAAAAAATATTTCATATGTCTGTAAAAGTTTGCAATGTAAACAAAATGTCTGCTAAATGTCTCCATCGTTAAAAAATTCTGCAAAAAAAAGTCTGCAAATTTACAGACATGTCTGTAAATATGGCATCCCTGGTATGAAACAACTTATCGTTTGAGTGGTTGTTATTAGTTTCAAGGCGAAAATTATTGTCAGTGTTGTGAGTATGCGCTCTTTAAAATTATGAACCTAACACGGGACGTAATCCTTATACCCCGTAAGTATTTGAAGACCTAATTTTAAGTTAGAACTCAAAATTATGTAAATTTTGATGAAGTCGGATAACTTTATTAGCAATATTCAATAATAAATCATATTGCACTTAAAGTCACGATCCATAACCTACTTTTAAATTTACTATTAAGTTATGCGTCATAGTTCTAAATTAAAGAGAAACAAGTGGTGAGAAAAAAACCAAGGACTGAATTTTGTTATTCAAAAGAAGTAGATTTACATAATCATTGGCTTCTGATTTACCATTGACTCTATTTTCAACATTGGCTGTATAACACGTTGCGAATATCCCCAGAAGTACCGAGCAAAATGTGATTTGGAAGAAAAGGTAAAAAGAATGTAATATGGATAAAAAATGTTGAACTTCATAACTGAAAATGATATTAGTATGTGCTGTACAAGCAGTTAAATATCTGAGAAAAAATTCTAAGAATTATAAGCAAAGTGTCTTTAGAATAACAAAACTTGAGATTTGCGATACCTAAGAATAACTAAAACAGTGGCGTCTCGTCCATATGTGCACCTCGTGCACTGCACAGTCTAAAATTGTATATTTCTAGAATTTTTTTTTCAAAAGGGCGAATCTAACAATGAGAGGGGCTCTCTCCTCTCTCGCTCTCTTTCATTTATTACAGCGCCATTATAAATCTTTTGAGGGATTCTTTAGTACAGATAGAAACACAACAGTGCTGGCTACCATACTCTACAAATAGTTGAATGAAAAACGTAACGTTGAATGGAATATGAATGATAGAGAAAGTAATCAAAGAGATTCTCTCAATTGCAGATTCACCCTAATGAAAAAAAAAAAAACCCTAGATTTCATGTATTATCAAATTCATCGATTTAATACTCCGTTAATACTCGTAGACTGGGCATTTCAAATGGTGCACCAGATCCTGTATATACCACACGAGAAACGTTTATAGATGTTTTTTTTCCTATAACTTGATTGCCGATGAGTTAGTGTCTGTTTTGTGCACTTTGTGGTCTGCACAGAGTAGTTTTACTCACTGGCTAGTTGCAATTTTATTCTGTTGTTTCGGGACATTGACAAGGATTATTTTTTTGGCAAAGGAGGAACTATGGAGAAAGATATTGTTATCCAAATTGACGTCCAGGTTCGAAAGAAAGTGCACAACCGGTTAATTTTGTCACGAGACGCCACTACTAAAAAGTACTAGTGTACTAGGTATTGTGGTATTTTTCGTCTTCCCAATTCACGGAAACAATGAGCTAAAATCATTTGATGCTCTCAGTTATATGATAAAATTACAGGAAATTGAAGTAATGTTGCAATTCATACTAATCATATACATAATATTTGTTTAGAAGAACAGTCGAGTTATTAATAAACGACACTGAAGAAGTCTGCTCATTGTAGACGAAATACGCGTATCTGTCAAGATAAGCAATAAAGGTAGTTGGAAATCAATGGGAAATACTAATTTTTCTTCTCATTTTCTAGTTAGAAGAAAAGCTTAATTTTGGCAGAAGTTGTTAAGTAAAATTAGAAATATATGATCAAAATATTGCTTAAGGTACACTGCAAAAAATAATTAAAATTACATGTAAAATGTATGAAAAGTGAAAATATACCTATGTAATGCATAGTGTTCTTCAATTTTAAAGTAAAAATAATGCGCAAAATTGGAGCATTGATGAACATGGAAAAATACGTCTATTTGCATTGGTTCATATGCGTTATCATACGAATTTACACGATCGTGTACCTGTAAATGGTCTTTCATTGAAATTTATCGCTTTTGCTTAGATGTCATTCTCTATCCATTAGCAGAGGAAAGAAGATTCCATTTATTTGTCACTGTAGTTTACAAAGTGAAATTCGGATGTTTACACCTGCTTAAGTAATAAACAGTTGAAGAAACAATAACTACCGTGTCATGTGCAGCTGATTTAAGTGCCGTCAATGTATTCATTGTGATTTTACCCGCTAGTAATTGTCAATTATTCAGATTTCCCCAGCAACCCCGGAATTTCTTCTTGATAGTTCAACTAAGGACTGATTTTTGCACCTCCGCTTAAGCACTAAACCAGGTTTAACTGTATGGGTAAACCTGGTTTAATATTTAAGCGAGGATGAAGAAATCGGCCCTACGTTTCCTTTCTAACGCTTACACAAAACGCAAATGGAATTGTAACGCCATTGATTAAAACCTTCCAGCGCCTTTAAATGCATTCAAGTTGCTTTTTTCCAGGTTGAACCAATATTTTGATGGACCGCAGCCTTCTAAAAGCGTTGGACAATTTTAATTCCTAACGATTCTACCTCTCACTTGATGTTTGGATTGATCTTTGCAAGTTTGGATTGACAATATGCAAATAAATCCTCACTTATATTACGCCTTTGGGAACGTCCATTAATTACGTCACGCAAAAAAGTGACTTTTTGACTCCCCCCCCCCCTTGTCACGTTTTTTGTATGGACCATCAAATTTTTTTTCACGTTTTCTCCTCCCCTCCTACCACGTGACATAATTAATGGACTTTCCCTTTTCTTATTTTGGTTTTTGGTTGGTTTTTATCGGTGATGTGAAACAAAACCAACCAAAAAACAAAATAGTACGTGTTCATGATGATTAAACCCAGTCATTTTCCCTTTTCTTGTCTAACGTGAAAAATAAACTAGGATATAAAAATTAACGATGCAGTTGAAGCAGTTCTTGTAAAATTCAATTGAGAAATTATTTAAAGATGTGATTCCCAAGTCGTGTCAATTTGAAACCGCGTGTGATTTTTAAGCTTTTTGCATGCTCTTTTTGTGTGCATGAAAACAGCTTGAAAATTACAAAATAATTTTAACTGTGTGTTACTTACTTCAGCTCATAAACTTTTCTGTTAGTACACTGAAAATTTATGATTGTTCATTATACGAAATCCAAGGTAGGACTAACGAATCTTTTGGTTGTTTTCTGCAACCTGTTTTAGTGGAGTCACTAAAATTTTATAAATGTAACTGGTATTGACAAGTCTTCAAATCAAAAACATCGACTCAAATCAGATGGATGTTTTTGATTTGTCGACTTGTCAATCTCAGTAACATTTATTCAAATTTGAGTGACTCCACTAATGTCGAAAGTGAGTCAAAAATGACTCAAAACTGAGTTAAAATGACTGGACGTGTTGATTTTGGGCTAAATAAATTGTTCCTGCTCAGCCCAGCAGCAACATCATCTTGCATGAATACGATGAAAAAGGAACAGTGATTGGTTGGTCTTCATTTCGTGCATCATACAAAAAGGAGTAATGATAGCATTTCAAAGCAATATGAATGTTTCATGCAATAAACGAGACATTTGTTCTATGTACAAAATCCATGTTTACGAAACGAGTGAGTGCTATTTTACGAAAATAAACATTCAGTGTGATGCTGCATTATCTGATTAGATCGCAGCATTTTATAAACATCGTGCTACAGCTGAAGAGAACTCAAAGACTTTCTGGTTTTACATGGCGAAAAAAACTGTGGCTTTGATTGTACCAAGCAAACACAGGATCGTATATAATAGCGGATAAGAGTGAAAAGTGGAGGCGATATACGTACATATTACATGAAGTCAAATGGACGCATGTACGTATATCGCCTCCACTTTGTACTAATATCCGCTATCATATACGATTCTGTGTCTGCAAGGTTGCTGAATAGTCTGATACGATTTTGTCACTTATGCATATTTTTCATTTGCCGATAGCTCTGACTCAAAGCTCGATGTTCACAAATATAACTTATGCGTGCTTGAGTATGACTTTGTAGGCAGCTCTTGTCTAACAATACCACCTAGCTTCTCAGTTTGCTTATATCTGAGGAATAAGAGCCTATAATCGAAATGAATCTATTACGATGAAATTCGCGGTGAAGATCAACGCGATTATCATCGTGATAGTATCACTGTGAATAAACTTGTCTCTGACTGTCGTAAGATGTAACGAACGAAGCAATGTTCTATTAGGCAAAGTTGCTAGTTCTACTACATGCACTAAGTTCATCATACATCTATTATTATCAAATCGACCCTCTGATAAGGAGATATTAGCAAATGAATATGCCTGAGTCAAAATGCATCAAACCGTCAATCCTGCTTCTTCGTCTCATCTGGGCTTCTTATCAATATGCAGTAAATTGCCTGTCTTTGCCAACTTTGAGAGCTATGTCATTGAGCCATCGCATATATGACAATTCTTCATGTTCGTAAAATTTAGTCCTGCAATCTAGTAGACTACTAATATGAGTTCAAACTGTTGACTCAAAGTGAATTTAGAAAAAGATGCTTTAAAATTCAAAAAAAAGAATTTAAAAAAAGATGCTTCAGAGAAAATTTCAAGTAACAAACTAACAGACTAATTAACATACAAACAAACTAATTGATTGATTAATTGATTGATTGATTGATTGATTGATTGATTGACTGACTGACTGACTGACTGACTGACTGACTGACTGACTGACTGACTGACTGACTGACTGACTGACTGACTGACTGACTGACTGACTGACTGACTGACTGACTGACTGACTGACTGACTGACTGACTGACTGACTGACTGACTGACTGACTGACTGACTGACTGACTGACTGACTACCACGCCAAGGAAGGTCCATTCTATAAAGTTCAAACCAAACATTCGAAGGGCAGATTCAAAATGACATGTGGCTAACAGGTAAACCCATTTCACGTTAATATAACGGGTGGCTACTAAAATTTTGGAGTTTTTTCTAGGTCCCTATGCTCAACAATAAACGACCTCACAGAGAAATGAGAGTGTGTATGTGGTAGAGCTCTCTCTCTCTCTCTCTCTCTCTCTCTCTCTCTCTCTCTCTCTCTATCTCTATCCCCTCTTTCTGCTAGTAGTTTTTGTGTTTTACGCTTGATCAGTTTTTGCCCAAATTACCGTCGAAACAGGAAGCATTTCGCGTTGTGCAGTTCTATAAACGGTACAGAAATATCTGCTAAAAGTATACGATACCACATTTTAAAAGTGGAGATGTTCCGGTTTCGACTATCTATCACATCCTCAGATCTCCTACAACTACTCGCAAGGTAGGTACTGGAAGACCAGCCAAAACTATGGACAACAAGGATTGACTGAGAAAACGGGATACCGCAAAAAGTTGAACTGTTCTCACCAGAACATCTACACGGCCAGCCGTTTCAACTCAGTTTCGTCAAAAGTGGAGTCACTCAAATTTGAGTAAATATTACTGACATTGACAGGTCGACAAATCGAAAACATCCATCTGATGTGAGTCGATGTTTTTGATTTGTCGACTTGTCAATGCCAGTAACATTTACTCAAATTCGAGTGACTCCACTAATGACGAAAGTGAGTCAAAAACGACTCAAAACTGAGTTGCAACGGCTGGCCGTGTACAAATCATTGAAAAGAGTCGGAATGAAGAGTTGAAGCAAGTAGGAATTCACAATGCCGCTGGTTGATAAGAAATTTTTCGGTTTTGGACGACGAAAGTTAATTCCCTCTTTCGAAGACGTACATTCCCGGAAACGATCGATACTATTCTCTGGATACTGTATCTCCGGACATAAAATATAAGTTTAAACACAAATTCGAACAGAAAGTGATGCTGTAAATTGCCATTTCAGAGAGAGGTATTCTAAGCCATGGCAAGCCCTCTGGTTTGCCACTCAATCAAGATGTGTACCAGAACGAATATGTGCAGAAAACCTTGATCCCGTTTCTACAAAAAGAGCACGCAGATGAACAATACGTTTGACCGTATAAACGCTCGACAAATACAATCGATCTTGAATACCCATTCGATCCCATTTATACCCAAAAACTACGACCCGACTAATCTGCCTCAGTGTCGCCCAATCGAAGATTTCTCCGGGATTTTGAGCTCCTTGGTGTACAAAAATTTATTGGAGAGCCACGAATTGCAAATGGTTGATTGAATCAAGAGATGCATTCGCAAACTTGACATGAATTTTCACTAATTACAAACTAATTATTCATCAATGGACGATGTATCTTTGATTTCAAAAAATCATCTTCTGCAAGCATGTTTGACTTTTTTCGCTAGCTTGAGAAAGAAATTCCAAGATTTTAGCTGCCCTTTGCGTGTGTTTGTGCTTTTCAAACTCATTTTTCTCAAAAACTGGACGTGTAACAACAACTCAAAGTTTCCTAAAGAATTTAATCAAATGGCAAAATGTTTGTATTCCATTTGGGCTGTACTTGCCACTGCTTGAACTGGTGGGGATTATTCCAAAAGCAGAAGCGAGAGAAGTATCACAGCAAAGAGTCACCGCTGATCGATCACCCTTCATCCCACCAAGTGACAAGACCCCCTTCGAGCCCCGATACAATCAGCGGTGTTTGGTAGCCTTAGCGGACCCTCCGCGTCCTATAACTTAAATACTCTTCATCGTCAATCTTAAGAAGTATCACTTTTCTATGACTGTGTGTATCATTGCGAACAGTCAAATCCGTTTTTAAATTTTATATAGTTGTTGTTGTAGTAATTGCTGTAATCACTGCTATATGGCTCCACACATAATGATGGTAATTTATAATTTCATAAAAACTACAAATGCAAACAACAGTATTTACAACCAACTGCTCGTAACCATGATCAGCAGATTCCCTTTTTTCGATAATGATGCAATAACATGGGATTATTATGTTATCAAGCAAAACAGGCACTTTGGTTATACATTCAATAAAATCTGCGAAGAAACTACAACCACGCATGTGAAAAGTGCAGTTCTAGTCGTTTCACTCAGATTATATATGTGAATTGTTTTAATATTGTCTAATAAAAATAGTGAATTACGACAAACCACGCTAGTATGACATCTGAAATCAGTGCCTTTCTATAAACATACTACGACGTGACAGAGAAAAAAAGAGCATAATATGTGACACTACACACTTAGAAAATATGAATTTTACATGAGACGTAAATCATATTTGTAAAAAGTCTTGGAACGTAAAGAAAGATTTCGTGTAAAACAATGTCTCCTGAAACTGACACATACGCAATTCGACGAAAGATGTGTTTGATTGAATATATTTTCTCATCTCTTTCAACTCATATGTGCTAAAGGACGCTTGCATGTATCGGTCCCAGGGGACAGAAATTTACATGACATTTTGGTAGTGTGTACCAATACTGGTAAAATTCTTAGTCTCCCATGATGGTTTAAAGCATGAGATGTAGTCTCCCCCCTTTCGAATAGGTGCCAAGTTTGGGCTAACATTTTCCCAACTTCACGACTCCATTAACTGAAGCTTTCTCCACGGTACCCTTTTTCCCGTTTAATTACAGTAACAACAACCATAATTTCATTTATTCGTTTCCAGTAAGTCGCCTGTCACTATATGCTGTAAGCCTATTCCTAATGCGACAGCTACATCATCGTTACGTTGAGCATTATAGGTATAATGGAAAAATTCCGCTACTTCATAGCTGTTCTAAGCTGACTGTGCGATAGGGTTTCGGAAAATGTTCATTGCCTATCCCGGAGATTAAGAATGCTAAACAGACGCGTCATCTAGGCTTTTCTGTCCCGGGTTGGGTTGGAATTATTACAAAGCCTTTCGCTTCGCATCGCTACGACCTATATTCGTATTTCAAGCATGAAAACCCAACCCTCGCCGGATGGTTGGTGGAACGGCACTGCGGCATCGATTCTGCCATATGAGCGATTTGTGAAGGAGGTAAATGTCTGGATTGAATTTTAATGCGGTGCAAAGTACGGAGTAGATGTATTCTTATTGAGCCGTGGGTGTTGTAAATGGATTTACCGGCTGGTGGTTACATTTGAACCGGCTGTCACGTACAAGATACGGCAGTATGAAGGCTTTTCAGTTAATTGCGCTTTTGAAATTTGATTTTGACTTCCGACACATCCATCTTTTTCCAACACTTGACAATTGGTTGATCAAGTGTTTGCTTAAAGTGATGGTAAATGGTTGAAAATCAAGTAAATTTAAATTTAGAATGAGTCAATTTGATAAATGAGTCGAAGGCGTTACATTATACTACGTTTGATAAATGAAGGCGAGAAATTGCTTGGTCCTGACTCACGTGTTCATCGTTTCGATATCTGTTCGGGTGCCGTCAATGTCCACCGTTGATTGGCACTCGATAGCGTAATAGATTTCGACGTCTATTGAAAGAATGAAGATAAATGTAGGCTTCACTCCGCGAGATATCCTAGCACTGACAGTAGCTGAAAGCATCAGGCGTTTTAAACTGAAACATTCTTTTCAAATCTGTTCAACCTTCATCTATGTAGGTGTTTCAACAAGAATTTGGACTTTTGAGTGATAAGCAAACTCTGCTTTCAGCAATCACCCATATGAAATCAATCGAGCCTTCCTTACAACAATCCATCATTTGACAGACGTTTTCTTCTGAGAAAAGCCATCACTTTAAATCTCATTCAAAAGGAACCGATTCAATTCAATAGTATCTTTTTTTAACAGTGCTTTTCGGTTATTAGTTTACTCAAATTTTCTATCGTCACCTAGAACTATTTTTTTTGATTAAAAATGAGCTCACTTACAATTGTCTGCTAAGAGTAAACGCACTTCTATTTTCGGAACTAGACCACGATTTGGCTTCATTGAGCTGAGTGTGCAGCGGAATCGTTTGCCTATCGGCATCCCGGTCGTTCAGCTACGCCAACGGTTCCGTAGAAATGACATCTAGGTCCGATCGAACAACGAAGCATAATTTACGAAACGCCTGACGTGAGTGGAGTGCTAAATGTTCCGGTCAGCCGGACGATTGGTCTCGAATCAGCATTTCATGTATGCAAATTGAAGCGGCGATACATTTCTGATGCGAGTCAAGTTTCATCCAGAGGACTGAAGCAGGCGTTAGTTCTTGAAGCCTGCTACTTTTGGTGTGGCGCTAGTGACAATTTGAACATTTTAAGCTCGGTTCACAGTGGATTATAATTTCTTATAATATTTCTACTATCAACCTACTAGTATCAGTAATGTAGATAAAACATTATTATACCTGGCTGATCAACAATGAAAAAATACTATCGTTGTGATAATCACTGCACTAAGTACAACACGGAAGACTTTTCTCTCGAATCAAATTAACGAAAATTATGCCAACTTCCACCGCGTATATTGTGTTTGCTGCCTACAGCCTTCAAGAAATCCGAGTTGTCAAATTAGCACCACACGCAACACCAAATTTTCGGCTTCACGATTGTTGTTCGTGGATGACAGCCGCTTCAGTCCTGTGGTTTCATCCCCTGCTGCAAAAGTCGGCTTCCGTCCATCCATCCATTCGGGATGATGATGGTGCGGTCTCGGAGCTCGAACGGCACATGGGAGATTTCCGATGGATTATTAAGTTACGACCATACGGAGTTGGTTCTCGCGTTGCTGAAATGCAGCTCTTTTCGAGTGAATCCATATAGTAAATTTGCAATCAATTGAAGAGTATTCAAAACGAGAAATCAAGACCGGTGGTTTTCCGGAAACACTAGTTGTTTCCTGAGTTTCGAACAGGTTGGCATCAACATTTTCGTATTGATTGTTTGCACATGTAAGGAGAATATTGACAAAATAAAAAAAAAACAAATACAAACCGTCTTTTGCTAAGGTCTGTATCCACAATAACACGGACACCTCAAAACTGAAGTTGTTTAATTTCGATTCATGGGATATAATTTGAAAATTCACGTGGTCTAAACATAGTCATTCTTATGTACTTTGCATAAAAATTTTAAATTTTGCGCTTAACTCCATCTATTAGGGTTTGTACCATCTCTTCAAATACCATGGTAAAACTAATTGTTATCATACATAATATTTGAGTCTTCTTTTTTAATCTTCCGTCTCCATACTTGCAGCACCGTTCCAATACCTAGTCTGCTTCCTTTATCATTTCCACCTGACTCTGAGCTTGTTGGATTTTTTTTTAGAATAAGTTTGAATATGTTGTTTATATATTTGTATATAGAAACTCACGTATCCATCACCAGCAGGAATCATAAGGCCACGTCCACAAGAATAGCTCGTGAATAGTATAAAGGGTGTACGGAATCAAATTGCGACACACACAAATATTCGGAAAAATTCGCCCGTTCAACCGATCATCTTCAAACTTTCAGGAAGTAAAACAAAATGTCATGAATATTTCCCCATGTTTGTTTTATTCAATTTCAATTCCATATCCAAATGCACGAACCTTCTTCTTTACACTACTCATAAGGCCCTGTACAACATTTGGACCCACTTTTGTTTGCGTGGCAATCTATCTTTTCTTTATATCTTCCTCCGATTTCACTTCCTTAGGATGCTTCCGAAATGCCTATTGTAATGGCACGAAGCTAAATCAGGCCAGAAAACCGTAGGACCATCGTGTGACCTCAGAAGAGGAAGTAAACGCTTTTGGAGGCATTTCTTTAGGTACACCTGCCCATTGACCGTTTCCGTTGTCACGAATGGGGCGCTCCGCTTTCCACGCGAGCAAATTGCTTGCCAAGTCATATATTTTTGGGCAAACTTTGACATCCTCTGCTTTCTACCGTCCTCAGGGACATCAAATTTATGATGAGCAGTGAAAAACTGATCATCCATAACGAGGCAATGTGGTTTCTTCAATATCTGGGTGTAGAGCTGCCGTGCACGTGTTTTACTTACCGTGTTCGGCCGTTCATCGCGATTAGGCACCTTTTTGACTTTGTACGTGTGTAGTCCTTCACGTTTTTTCACATCTTGCACAAAAGTTTTCAATTAAACTGTGATGTCAAATGCTGGAAACGCGTCCGCGATATCTAAACCCACTAAGGTGTTTCAAGTGCTTGAATTTTGGACATACTGGAAAGGAATGTAGTAGTGAGAAAAAATGTAGCAAATGTGGTGACGCTTATCACGAGGAATGTTTCAACAAAGAAAAATGCGTCAACTGTGAAAGTGAACATGTAGCATTTTTCAGAGGATGCCCCACATTTACGAAGGAAAAAAAAATAACGAAGGTAAAAGTGGATAAAAACGTGTCATTCTGGGAAGCTAGAAATATTTTTGAAAACGAGTTCAAGTCGTTGTTCTCAGAATCTGTAAAATCATGACTGAATCAACAAACTGATACCAAAATTGATCAGCTGACTCAAGAAAATATGGCATACGTGGAAAAAATAAACAAGCTAAATGAGGAGAAAAGTCTCTAAGCCAAATCCATAAAATTGGACATGGAGATACAGATGGAGGTTAAAGTGTAGCAATACAAGGACGAATTCAAAAATATAGTTCACGAAAATGATAAGAGGATTTAAAAAATGAAAGAAAATTTCGAGGTAATTCATAAAATTATGATCAGGTGCTTCGGTGAAAAAAAACTCGAAAAACTACAAAAATGTTACACTAGGTTAGAAAACGTTTTGAAATTATATAAACAAACTTTGACGTTATGTCCTCGCCCCCCAGGAAAAAAAGAAAATCAAAAATCAAGAAGCCATGTTACAATGTGGAATACGTTCAATCCCAATCAGATAGTTTCGAAGAACCCACAGGAAGATGATAGTATGGATCAGTAAAACCAGCAACAGACGTTCTAACGGAAGACACAACGAACCCCAAAAAAGCCTTTGTCTACAACCATTCTAATGCCAAACATGTCAAATTTTATAAGCCCTCTACAACTTACACACACATTTCCCACTACAACTTATATTACGTGATATAGACTTTCTTGATATCAACATATATAAATCTAGTTTTCACGGGAAATAATGTGCATGGCGCTTGATATCAAGATACTATATACAGCGTAATATTGGCTGTAGTATGAACGGGGTTTTAAAAACAAGAAGAACAGAATTGAGCTTATTATTGGATTCATACAATCCAATTGCGATATGTCTGCAAGAGACAATGTGCTCGAACGAGTCACATGCATGCTTAAGCAAATACAAAACATATCACCGCCAAAGACTACACGGCACAAGAGCAGCTGCTGGAGTAATAACAGCAGCCAAAGACAATACTGATAGTAGTCCTATCGACCGGAATACCAACCTGGAAGCAGTAGATGACTCACCAGACTCCGAATTGGACATACCCACATGCATACCTATTTGATAACACTGAGCCACCCAAATGCAGAAAATGTAACCAAACTCTCACAGTCAAACACATCATCGCAAACTGTGCCGGGTACGACGACGTACAGGGTGCGGCGGAAAATAATGCGAAAATTTGTTCTATTCCTTTCAAATCCCATTTTCAACTAATTCAAGCAATAATATCATTTTTATTAATAACATCCTCGAAACGAGGCCGGAAGCCAGAGCATGCCTTTCGGACGTAGTCCTCCGACATTGACTGCCATGTGCGTGTTATGGTTGACTTCAGGTTTTTCACAATAAGGTGTGATGTTTTGCAGGCTCGTGCTTCAACATATGCTCAAATCGAATAATCCAATGGATTAAGATCTGGACTGCTAGGGGGGCACAAATCCTTCGGCCAAAACTTCATGTTATCGTTCAACCATTGGTGGGTTCGATTGGACGTGTGACACGGCGCTCCGTGGGGGTCCGTGCGGCTATTGGCCACAGCATCGATCCTGAAAAGCTTTTCGTCGGAGAACAGGATTATCATTTTTTCCTTCTTCAACAAGGAAAGCAATCTCTTGGAACGAGTCACTCGTAGTTCCTTGACCCGGTCCGTAATCAAGTGGCGTTTCACTCTGGCTCTGGAAGATGCATGCAGGTCTTCTTGGCTTCCTTTGCAAGTTTTCTTATGGAACGCACCGGGTTGCGAGCAATTTTTGCACGGACTGATTTGATCACGTTCGGCGTGCGTACAATGCACGGACGTCCGCTTCCCGGCTTCCGCTGCTTAGGACCACCCTGCAGCGACTTTTTTATGCGGTAAACTGTTGCCAAATGGCACCCTACCACCTTGGCAATCTTTTTCGGCTTCTTCTGGGCGAGCAAAAAACTGGTGATCACTTCTTTCGCAAACATTTTGACGAATTTGCGATAATACAAATAGAATGTTTGGATGCAGCACTTGAAAGTAAACATAAACAACTACACTTTCGACAGAAATTAGTCACTAGCTACACGAATTAATCCAATATTCAAGTTTGAACACCTCCGGGACACCGGGCCAACATGAGGGAAGCTTTAGCTGACGACAATTCTCGAGCAAAAAAAGGTGGAGTTCTTAAAAGAAATTGCGCAGATCGATACAATATGATGAAACAAGCCAACTGACATCAGGCTATATAACAACGCGTGCATTACTTGATTTCACAGCCACTCAAGTCTTACAAGTGGAAGAATTAATCCGACAATGGGAACCACTGACTCTAAAGAAAAAGACCAGGACGTGAAGCAGATCGGTGACCAACGGGTCACTGTAATAGAGAACCAAGAAGTTCATACGGACTACCACGAGCAGCACGAATGGCAGGTGCTCCTCATCATGATTGCTGTATCCACCCTACTGATGTTAAAGATCCTAAAACTGATGTGAAAATTCTGTTAAAAACAAGAGTTTAAAGCAGCCCGGTCCGTCGCTACACTGCAACAGATTTAAGCAACAGAAAATGGAATATCATGACGACGAGAAGATGATGTCCAGCAGCACATATACAAACTACGAGAGATGACATAACCATATAAAAGTGTAAATTCAAAGTGACATCACATAAGTAACGTGAATTTCTATGCTCTGTTATTAGAATAAGTCAAGACTCGAACAAAAAAAGGGGTCTATTAAAAAAAGTCGATTTTTTTTACCTTTTTACCCTTCTTACATCAATAGAAGGGTATTAAGATCGCTTGAAAACTCGACTTTTTATCCGAGGCCCACAGGGCCGAGTGTCATATACCATTCGACTCAGCTCGACGAACTGAGCACATGTCTGTGTGTATGTATGTGTGTGTGTGTGTATGTGTGTGGGTGCGTTACAAATAATGTCACATCGGTTTCTCAGCCATCTGTGAACCGATTTCAGTTCTGTTGACGGCAAATGGAAGCTATTGATTTTTTTTCATTCGGACATTTCGTTACGAAGATATGAACGAAACAGTACTTGAAGGCCTATTATAATAGTAATCAAACAGTTTAGTCTCCGATTACATACTGAGCTATTTGTGTACCGATTTTAGTTTATTTAGTGCCAAATCAAAGCTATAGTATCTCCAAATAACTGGTCAAAATTTCATTATGATTGGATAATCCTTCATGGAGATATGACCAAAACAATACCTGAGAGCACATAATAGTGAGATGACAATATACTCGTTGCAGTGCAAAACCGAACAAGACCAATCACACCAATCGATGCCGCTTGCATTCTATTGTGTCGCATCTGGAGCGTTGTATAGCACATACAGCGGACTAGCCACACTAGGCGACTGTATAGAATTAGAGCAGCATCGATTGGCTCGAGTGGTCTGGTTTTTAACTGCAACGAGTATATTCGAAAATTACACAAAGTCTCCATTTACTATTTTCAACGAATATGTACTTATTAAGCATCTGGAATCCATATCGATAATCAAAATTGACGCTTAGGATTGTCTAATAATTCATGCTATGGACTGATTATATGAAATTTCTAATATTTATGTAATTTCCCCTTTTATATAACTAACAAACACAGGTCATTAAAGACTATTAATGGAAATATTTTAATTTTTGTTCAATCCTGAGCAATACGTTCAGGATTGACAAAAAGTTCATTTTATCAACTGAATGTATGGCATATTGAATATTTCTGAATCTTCTTGGAATTTCTGATGAAAATATGTATCCAGTACAATATTGCCCACATTTGAGTTTGTAATGCTGGTGAAATGTAAGAAGGGTTCAGTCTCACCATCGGTGGATTAATGCGGGTTTTTTTACTTTGATTTACTATTTCTCAATTTTGATTTGTGTTTTAAATCAATACAGCCTAATGCTGTAATATTTCCTTTATTTCAATGTTAATAATAATAACAATCACAGAATCCTAGAGAATTTGAGCTGTTTAGTGGAATTCCTGTAACTAGAAATGAGAAGAAAAAAATAGAATTTTCCATTTAATTCCAACTACCTTTGTTTATCTTGACAGATACGCGTATTTCGTCTACAATGTGCAGACTTCTTCAGTGTCGTGTACTAAGTCAGTCAAGTTATTAGTACATGACAAAGAAGAAGTATGCATATTCTGTCAGGATCTGTCAGGATTAGCAAAGGTAGTTGGAATTAAAAAGAAAATCTCAATTTATTTTCTCATTTCTAGTAACAATCACAGTCTCACCATCTTTCGTTTGCATTTGCCTACACAGTTCCAGCCAAGCTCGCTGTCCAGTCCAGAGTGATGGCTTACCGTCGGTTTGGACTAAGAGTATTCAAATTGATTCAAGAGATAGAAACTATAACGGAATCGAAGTACGTTGATTTTGATTCGTGTTTTTTTTGCTGTTGGGAAAATCAATTTCCCCGAAAGGTTGGCGAAATAAAGTTATGTTGGAAGATGTAGCACATGAAAAAGCAAATGTATGCGCTTCGAATAAATTTTTGCGTTGGAAAATAGATTACGGGTTTCTGTTTTTTTTATTATACTTCCCAGGGTGTCCTTTGGGAGCACGGGACTCTAGCCATAGGGTTTGAGACAGAATTAAAGAGGAATGCATGATGTTGAATGTTTTGCTGTAAAAGCGTCTCAAAATTTAAGTGTTGATAGGTCAAACCACTGAGATGACATAATTTTATTGAAATGTTGAACTGTCAAATTTGATATTTGATATTTGTGCAGCATCTTGTCTCAATTTTCTGCCATATCATAATCCCAAGTAATCTGGTTAGTAGCTGCCATTGTTGGAATAATTGTTAGTAAAATTTTGCTCAAAACTGGTGAGCGAAAATCCAGCTAGTACACTGTTGATATGATGCGTGTGAAATGTCAACCTCAACGTCAATCTCAGTTGACAGTTACACCTTCTTCTTACCCTATATACGCTCATCCAGATCTACCCAAAATTGAGTAAAGGTAAACCAAAATCATAAAAACCCGCATTAATCCACCGATGGTGAGACTGAACCCTTCTTACACTTCACCAGAATTCAAATGTGGGCAATATTGAACTGGATACATATTTTCATCAGAAATTCCAAGAAGATTCAGAGATATTCAATATGCCATACATTCAGTTTATAAAATGAACTATTTGTCAATCCTGAGCGTATTGTTCAGCAATGTTATTAAAATATTACCATTAATAGTCTTTAATGACCTGTTTATGTTAGTTATATAAAAGGGGAAATCACACAAATATTAGAAATTTCATAAAATCAGTCCATAAAATGATTCAGTAAGCAGAATATACTCGTTGCAGTTCAAGACCAGACCACTCGAGCCAATCGATGCTGCTCTAATTCTATACAGTCGCATAGTGTGGCTAGTCCGCTGTATGTGCTATACAACGCTCCAGATGTGACACAATAGAATGCAAGCGGCATCGATTGGTGTGATTGGTCTTGTTCGGTTTTGCACTGCAACGAGTATATTTTCATCTCACAATTATGTGCTCTCAGGTATTGTTTTGGTCATATCTCCATGAAAAATTATTCAATCATAATGAAATTTTGACCAGTTATTTGAAAATATCATAGCTTTGATTTGGCACCAACAAAACTAAAATCGGTACACAAATAGCTCAGTATGTAATCGGAGACTAAACTGTTTGATTACTATTATAATAGGCCTTCAAGTACTGTTTCGTTCATATCTTCGTAAATGTCCGAATGAAAAAAAAATCAATAGCGTTCTATGGGAATGTTGTAGCTTCCATTTGCCGTCAACAGAACTGAAATCGGTTCACAGATGGCTGAGAAACCGATGTGACATTATTTGTAACGCACACACACACATACACACACACACACACATACACACACACACACACACACACACACACACACACACACACACACACATACATACACACAGACATGTGCTCAGTTCGTCGAGCTGAGTCGAATGGTATATGACACTCGGCCCTGTGGGCCTCGGATAAAAAGTCGAGTTTTCAAGCGATCTTAATACCCTTCTATTGATGTAAGAAGGGTAAAAATGGAACTACTCAAGGTAAGGTAACCGATGTTAACACAAATTTGGGTAAATCTACAATTTATTTGGTTTTGAGTTAGTTTTACCGATTATTATAAAATGTAGTTTTTGAGTGGAAATTTGTTAAAAAATTGATATAAAAAAATACCTGGCTATATTTAGGCTTTTTCTTTTTTATGATTTGGAAAAAAAAAGTTTGGCAACTCCGAAGTTTCAATATTTTAATTTTGGTAGAGTTATACATGCTCAAAAAAGTTCACCTGTAATTTCAGTTGTTTGAAAATCGAATTACTTGAAGTATTTATCATTGGGCTCGAGTTGGAAACTCACGTTCATACAGCGAGAAAGTTGACCAGATAGTAGCCCAATCCCTGCATGGCACCCGCCAGTGAAATAAACGAAGGGTAGCTCTCCTCCAGCAGTTGATCCTCGGCAACACTCATCACGGTGTCCAGAACCCGGAGCTGCTGCGCATCGCTTACACATTCCGGGGATTTCTTGGCCGTGTGTCCGATCAGCTTGAACAGGTTGGTTAGCTTTCGCTTCGAATCGAATTTCGAGAATGGATATTTTTTGTATTCACTATAGTCTAACTGGAGAACCAGTAGGATTTTCCCACTTACATAAATCGCCTTACCCATGGTTTGGCGTTTCAGCCTGTTTTATGAAAATTGGTACAAGTTACTCAATATTGGGTTTTATCCGAATAAGCGAGTAATCCAGCGACACAACATTTCCGTAACAAGAAAATCTACAATCTGTTTATCAAATATGCTTATCTGCTTTGATCGATTTTCTTCATAGACTTTCTTTTTCGTCAATATCTCAGCTACAAAAACATATTTTGTTGTTGTGACCACATATTTTGACAACAAAATCTGTTTAACTTTAAGATATTTTTCAATATCTTAAAGTTAAACAGATTTGTTTATCAAAATATGTGGTCTATTTGAAAAGAAATATGTTTAGATAGCTGTGGTTATTGAAAAAGAATGTCGATGAAGAAAATCTATCAACCAGACAGGCCCATTTAAAAAAAAATACTAGAAATAAAATCGTTCAGAAGCAAGATCAATGTCTCCGAAAATTCTATCCGCGCTTTAACATTCTGTTGATCTTTCGTTCTACATCCGATCAATGTCTATTGATTTTAATAATAACATGACTGTTTTGAATGATTGACGAAAACAAGCTGATGGATGATGGTGTTTGTTTACATATGCACGACTACTAAAGCGGAATAATATTTGAGTTGTTTTCCACTCAAAATTCTTTTCAATTTTTTTCTCAATTTTCCGGGCAAAAATGGTAAATCGAATGAAATATATATATTCAATCTAAAAGTATATCATTAAAATGAGAACGATTGTACTGGCTTTCCAAGTTATTAAAGACTGTTTTCGCTGCATGCATTTGTTTGTGGTTTTGTGCGAATTATAATTTAAATTTGAGTTGATTCCGGCGACATTGTGCCTTCTTTTGTCGCTTGATCTCGGCCATACACGATACATATTTTTTATGCAGAAGTTCAATTTTATGAGCTTTTTTCTCAACAGAGGGCAGTCTTAATTAAAACCGAGATGTTCTCTTGCACAATATATCAGAAACGGCAGCATAATTAATCATCAATTAAAAGAGAGATTTGAGCAATAAAAAATGAAAAAAGTGCCATTAAATTATTAAGGCCTGTGCCAACAAATAATGTGTGATCAGCATTCAAAAATTAGGAATGAGCAATAAAGATGAGAAAGATCTTCGGATAATCTAATTGTGACCGGTAAATCTGTCAAATAAAGCAACAGCTATTAGTATATGTGCAATTAAATATGGCAGTATTTCCGCCAAATTATGTAATTTGAGCACTAAACTATTCGCATATGTCTTTTACCTTGTTATTTTCCCATAAAAACAGTAAAATGAGCAATGGATATTTATTTATCCATTGCTCATTTTACTGTTTTATGGGAAATCCAACAAAATTAAAAGACATATGCGAATAGTTTAGTGCTCAAATTACATAATTTGGCGGAAATACTGCCATATTTAATTGCACATATACTAATAGCTGTTGCTTTATTTGACAGATTTACCGGTCACAATTAGATTATCCGAAGATCTTTTCTCATCTTTTATTGCTCATTCCTAATTTTTTAATGCTGATCACACATTATTTGTTGGCACAGGCCTTAATAATTTAGTGGCACTTTTTTCATTTTTTGGTGCTTTTTCTGAATTACTAAGTGCAGGTAAATATTTTAGCCTATCAGAAACATGGAAGTCGTGTGTCTTTTTTCATTATGTTATCTTTGCAAAGCGCACATCCAAACCAATACTACGACGCAAATTGAATTTAATGGTGGCTCAAATCGGCTTGTAATCGGAGCAACGAAAATCCATTGGCCTTCACCTTATAGCGGATGATTTACAGTAAATATAGACTGTTGCAGAAAGTATAAGCACACTTTCAAAATAACAAAAAAGTCATGTTTTAGGTAGTTTTAATAATTATTTTTGGCAAATCATATTTGTAGTTGTGTTTTTATGATAATTTACTCTCGTTTAATCAAAATATTAAATCATAGCCAAAACTCATAATTTTTCCTCGAACATGACCCATAAGCTTCTGTACAGTGGTACTTTCCACCATTTTGACCACTTTTGACCAATCTTTTTTAAATTTTTGGATGTCGTCCGCTGGTTTTATGAATTTTCGAAGCTTTGCTTTGTTTCGATTGGCCGAATCGGCGGATTCATGTCTTTCGGCACGAAACATACATTTTGACTTTTGTACCATTCTAAAGTGTCATTTGCGTAATGACATGACGCCTTAACGTATTTCTGAGAGTTCATCGTCTCCGTTGTGATCTTCGGACTAGATGTTTTACCACACTCGCATATTACCTGCCAAACCATAACTTTCTTACCGAATTTTTCGGTAAAAATTACCTTCTCTGTTTCGGGGATGTCTTTGTCTTCGCTTACAGTAAAGAATTGTGGTCCGGGAAGCGTTTTGTAATCTAGTTTCATATACGTTTTATCGTCCATTATTATATACCCAGAATTTCCACACAATAACGAATCGTAGAGTTTGCGGGCCCGTGGTATCACGGACGCGGCCTGTTATGGGTTTCTTTTGGGTTTTTTCTACTTCCGGTATGTTTTTACCTCAAGTCTATCTTTGGCACGCATGACGTTACTCGACGAGGTCCCTAGTTTTTTCGCAATATCCCGAACGGATGTCGCTGGTTTTCACTTGTAGGCATCCCTGATCTTTTTATCGATATCCGTACTAACAGGACCGGATTTCCGACCACTCTTCGGCCACATCTTCAAACGTACACTGTTCTTTATATTTTCGAATCGCAGATCGTACCGCTCCGACGCTTACACCCTCTTCCTTGGCCAATTTTTTTCAAGGAGAGTCCACTTACAGTGCACCATTTGTGCACGATACGTTTTCGTTGTTCCGGAGTTAGACCGCGCTTTGATATGTAACACAAAACGGAACAGTTTTTTTATGCTTTGTCATTCAGAAATGTGCAAACAAAATGACGCAGCCAAAACATGTTGATATATTTCATTATATTCAAAGTGACCGTTAAAATGATGTGTGCTTATACTTTCTGGAACAGTCGTTAACAGTAAATCACAGAAATAACTTAGATGCTGATATTTGTATCACCTTTCAAAAATTGGTATTCATTTATAACTTTTGTAAAGTATAGCGACCATTTTACAAAAATCCAGCGTTTGAATTTAAGGAATGTATCGAAAATAAGTTATCCACGTACATTTGCGTTGTACGCGTGTATTTGTGATGGGTTTAATGTGTTCATTATAGTATGCTGTGCGTTTCACTGGCTTAACTCTTCGTTTTCAAAATGTCGTGCATTGTAAAAGACGTGAAATTAAAGTTTTTGGACACATGGCTACGTGAAAATGGTGCAACTATGCGACAATTGTCGAAGCGCTTTAATATTCATCACGCAAGAATAAAATCTATCGTAACAAAGTTAGAGGAGCACTGCTCTTTGGTTGAACTGCCAGGAAAAGGCAGAAAAACCAGATTTTTCATCCCTAAACTGGATCAGTACGTGGTTGCTCTAATTCGGAAGAACAAACCACTGTCGATACGTGATTAGGCCAATAAAGCAGGAACCACGGTCAACGATTCAACGTATCAAGAAACGGAAAAATCTAGAGACCTACAAAAAGCAGAAAATTGCCAAACAAAGTGCAGAACAGAAACAACGCGCAGCAACAAGCTCCCGGAAATTGTATTCGGGAGTTTTGCAGCGACCGGATACATGTATTTTAATGGACGACCTATGTTGAAGAGGACTCAAAAACCCTTCCCGGTTCACAATATTCCACTACCGTCGTAGGGAAAATGTAAGCTATGCAGACCGGTCAAGTGGAGATGCTTGGTCGGAAAGCGATGGTATGGCAAGCAATATTTTCCAGCGGTATGAAGTCTACCATTTTCTAGATTTTTTTTTCAGAATCAACAGTTTTTTTTGCATATTAACCCATGCTTTCTTCATTTCTTCTACATTCCTTACCACTTTAGGTGAGAAGTCGACGATTGGAATGTTTGTTTTCAAACGCAGAACCACCTTCACAAATTTCTCCGGAGTTTACTTGATCCGCTTATAGTATATAGGGTCTATATGCTAGTAATGGACACCTTAGTAGAAGCTTTGAACAATTTCGATGTATTCCATAAGAATTTTATTTAATATTTGTGAAACACGCCAACATTTGATGAAAATAACTTTTCATTTACACAGAATTATAGTAAACTCTATTTCTGAGGCAAGGTTTTTGTGGTAAACATCGATAATTCGCGCTGATTATAATATGCCTTTTTGGACCCTTTTGCTTATTTTGGACCCGGGTGTATAATCCGCATTATAAACCTGGGTCCATAATACGCATATCAACTAATTTGATTAAAATAATTGATCTGCTAAACAACCAATTTGTTACCTCGTAGACAAATAGGGTAACGCTTATTTTTGGACATATACACCGTGTCCAATATATTCTCATACACTTTTTCCTTACATTGGTGTCGTGCAACTATTCAACGTGCTTCACGTATGTGTTGGTGTAGTTTTGCACTATGTTTATACAAACGCTTTTAGGTTATGTCCGATTGTTTTCATTCGGTGTTTATCTTTTACCAGCGATGAAGGAGTTTCGTGCTGTGGTGATAAAAAAGTTTATGAAAGGGCCCGGGTGCTATTTTCAGAAATTTGAAAAACCTCGGAGTAAACCGGGATTTTGTGTACCGAACCATCCGAAGGTACCGTGACACCTGCTCGTTGGATGACCGGAAGAGATTTGGTCGTACTCGTACGGTGTGGACTGCACGAGTTGTTAAAGTGGTTAGGGAACGGATTAGACGAAAATCACAGCGCTCTGTACGTAAAATGGCCGCAGATCTGAATGTTTCGAGATCGTCAATGCACAATATACTGCAAAATGACCTCGGATTCCAAGCTTTCAAGAAACGTAAGGTTCACGGAGTTTTGGAACCTTCCAAGCAGAAACTACTCGAAAGAGCAAGTCTGATTTTGTCGCGGCACGGTGGGGAAGAATTTATCTTTTCCGACGAAAAATTATTCGTCTTGCAACAATCTCACAATGTCCAGAACGACAGATTGTGGGCTCTCTCTTTGAGAACTGTTCCAGAGAGTGATAGGAATATTGGGGAGGAATTTGCAGGCGAGGCAAATTACCACTGGTTTTCATCGAAAAAGGCGTTAAAGTGAATGCCGTATATTATAAAACGGAAGTTTTGGAGAAAATTGTCAAGCCATCTGTACAAGAGGTGTTTGGAGATGATCACTAAGTGTTTCAGCAGGACGGATCGCCATCGCATACTGCAAATCTCGTGTGACATGTGTATTTCATATGTCATCAATTCCCAGAAGACCACACTCGTGGCATCCCATGAACAACCTTCAACTTAACATGCTATCGAACTGCTTATGCAGCTTGTGCATACGAGCGCATGAAGTGGTTCGATGACTTCAAATAATGCCTACTAATCCTGACTCGATTCCCAAAAGGATCATGTTCCTATTTCACTGTCGTCAAGACACTTTCGGCGCGTCGTAACCAAGACGCGCTCCGGGTAGTTAGCCTTCTCCATTATAGGGAAGCGGTACCTATATTGAGCTCAATAAGCAGACCTCCAGTGGAAATCGGTGAATATGCACTGAATACCAAACACTGAGTACACCAGTTATTCACAATTTATTCATCCACTTACCGTTAATCGTTTAGCAACACACAAAGCATTCGATTCTGATAGATTTCTTCCAATTTAATACGGAAAAGTTGAAACTGCTATGTACCTATATTAATAATATCACGGAAAACAGTAATCCCATCTGTGTACATATGATGATCGTACTGATTTTAATCAAGAAAAAAATACAAACAAGTTAACGCTCTTCACTAATACACCCAAAAATGAGGTAGATCATTTGACAGCACTTCACTTGTGTTGGATAGCATTCATATAACCAAGACAAAATGAAAGGGTTTGTTTGTTATTCTTCCATGAGAATATTGACAACAAGACTCACCAAACGTTGGGCAAAGAATGCTCTATGAATGATTGAACACGCACACTAGCGTTGATGTGTATGCTATACAGTATATGAGCAGCGCAACATGAAGCGATTACGTCGATTGTTAACACGGTTCAGAATAGGTGCAAGCGTATTTATATTATTGTGAAAATTAATCCCATAGTTTTCTAGTATTTTATAACGTATTCGTAGATTCTAGTGTAACTAGTGTAATAAGTGAAGTGTGATTTTTATGGTTTGTGCAATTATGCACCGGAAATGTGTGAGGATATAGTGCAATTAAAGAGAAAACTTGGAGTCTGGCTCGAGTATATTCCCTAGTACGGTTAGATCAATACGACGAATTTGTAGTGCAAAGGTAAGAAATTGTGTTGAAAATCTGACTGCTCATATATTTTACGAAATTGTAAGTCTCCGAAACGTTTTTGTAGCTTTTAATTATATTCAAGACCTAATTTTATTTGCCAGGATTTTATATTCTTGATTACTGCGCCCATTTATTGGAGAAATTAAACATCTTTTTACGTTTGAAGTTGGATGACTGCAGAATGTGATGGATATATGTACTATGGTGAGAATAGGTTCCGCTTCCCTACGTATTTTCTCTCTTCACTCTCTCGAGTTGCGTCATCGATCGACCGATTGGTGATCGTTTACATAGTTGCTTATATACATATGCTAGCTTCAAGTGTCTCGGTAGGATACTTGTACCCGAAAAATATTTGAATAAAACATTCTTGTCTTAAACTTTAAACGAGCAAGTCGTTTATTAGAAAGAAAGCCAGGGGCTGAGATCCGATGCTAGATGCTAAGACTCAGACCTTCACACCCGTTCAGGGATGGTGCCGAGAAAATTTGACCGACTTTTTGGACAAGAATGAATGGCCTCCCAGTTCACCAGATCTGAATCCCTTGGATTATTTCGTATGGTCATATATGCTG
The DNA here is from genome assembly GCA_034211315.2 of Aedes japonicus. Lineage (NCBI taxonomy): Eukaryota > Metazoa > Arthropoda > Insecta > Diptera > Culicidae > Aedes > Aedes japonicus. The sequence goes on along the minus strand of JASCZW010000338.1, from coordinate 149,767 downwards.
GCGTAGGTGAATGACCACAGGGCGTCTAATATGAACGAATTCAAAACCGTAATCAAACGAATTTGGGACAAAAAAGCCGATGGAAGTCGTGCGTGCCGCCTATGATGGTTTAGAAAAACGTCTGGAGCTGGTCAAGAAGGTTAAAGGTGGTGTTGTTCCAAAACATATGCTGTAGCTGATCAGTATTATATTGCAATATAATGGGTATAGTTATAAATAAAATATAGATAATTGATTTGAAATAAATAGAGTTTTATTTTGCATGAGAATGTATTGGACACGGTGTATATATTATGGCCACCGTCCAATAGATAACAATCTTAACGCATCCAATGTGTAACAACACCTGTGTTGATAACTATCTAGGTAAAATCTAGGTAGAAAACAAAACTATTACAATTCTGGATGCATATACAGGTTCCTTATATTTTCAGGGGCGATAGGGGATGATATATGAAGAAAAAAATTGTTCTGCGCATATGGTCAAATCTCATTTTTTACGGAGCTGTTGAACTTTTATTGTTGTGGAACACGTTAGTCTTAAATTGGCTGTAACTAAAAATTATGTTATTTAGCAAGATTCTATTTGCTGCCGGTGCCAAACAATTGGCGTAACCGTAGCAGAGATGACGGTGGGGTTGAATTCATAATTTTATTATCTGCTAATTGGAGGCACAACTTGTCGCATCTAAATCAAAATTAAAAAAAAAATACTAAGCAGGATAGAAAGTTTGTGTCAAAGAGAGAGAGATGTAGAACACTTTCAAAGCTATATTTTTGTTCTATCAACCATACCTATCTTATGTCAAATATGTGTTTCTCAGTGGGTTCTGTTTATGTGTGAACAAATCAGTCTTATGTGGAATTTTCCATGGATGTCTGTGTATTTGTATTTGTGGATTATTTCCCGTGTACTCAAAACAAGCTTGACTAATTCTTGGTCCAATTTTGTAAGTCGAGGCAAGCAAACTTCTACAACATCAAAGTAGACTTTAAAAGACTTACATATTTGGGCCCTATGTCATCTTTAGTTAGTCACCTCAACGGGCCTGGATTGTATACCAATCGGGATAATCGAGCATAAAAAAACCGCTGATAATATATAAAATTAACCAATTTTTTAAGGGAGCTCAAATATGAACAAAGTTGGTTAAATGCGGTACATTTACCCTATTTGAACAAGTTGTAACATGCGTACGTATACAACATTTTTCTTATGTGGAATACAAAACAGACATACACTCAGTAGCAAAAAAAGCCGAGCAAAATTTTGCTTCCAATAACCACGTAGTTCAACTTTCTGTTACTTTGTCAATAATCAATATTTTTGGCTGAAAATTTGACAATTTTATAAACAATGTATGTTACTAATGTGACCAAAATTTCATGTTGATAAAATTTATAAATTTGGAGTTATCATAACATATGTGAAAAACGTCATTTTTGTACAAAGCAATTTAAAAAATCCGTAGTTCTGTGAAAAATTTAGGTAGCATATTAAAAATTTCTCCATGACTTAAAAAGGTACAGAAAACAATGTGGACAAAATTTGAACTGTTTTCATAAAGTGGTTTGGACTACAGCTGGCGTCAAAGTTGACACACCAACATGAGCATTTCCCCTCTTCACCCGATACTGACCTTGCTGAAACATCGGTGCAAAAAAAAGCCAATACTATAGTTTCAATCATACCACAAAGCGCTATCCGCATGTATTTAGCCTGATACTAGGCAAAGGAGCGGCACAAAAACGACAAAACTTCGCAATGGAGCATTTCTCTGCCAAATGAGCAAATGACTGAACTCGACCCTCTCCGATTTGGATGAAACTTTGCACATGTCTTCAGAATTGGTGACGATGGATTTTCCGCCGGTTAAGGGAATTTTTTGACTCAAGACAACTTTTTCAAAAGGGCGTATGTGTTTTGTCATGCGTATTTTAAAAAAAATCATAACTCGTAAGCCGTTGGTTGTAATAAAATTGCGTCTGAGAAGAAGATGTAGTTAATTAATTTGACTTTGTGGTAAACATAGGATACATGTCAAAAGGATAGTTGTTGAAAATTTTATGTACAATTTGAAAAAAAATACTTTTGAAGATGGACAATCACGACAAACTTTTGAAAAAGGGATATTTTCATGGAAAAAGCCATTTTTTCGACATTAATTTCAAATTATCTCGAAAACGTGTACATATAGAATGTTGCTCACCAGTAGCATTTTTGTTTAAAATCATTAGAAAAATCGTATTATGTTATTAAAATATGGTTATTTATGCAAAAACAAAAAAAATGGAAAAAAACTTTTTTTTTCTTTCTAATTTTTCTTACTTCTAAGAACTTTTTTATCTTAAGTTGCTCCATCGTAGAACAACTTCTATTCTTCTTCTTTTGACTTAAAGTCTTTTTGGATTTTTTTTTTTCTTTTTTTTTTTTTTTTTTTTTTTTTCTTTATTTTCGAGTTATGATTTTTTGAAAAATACGCATGACAAAACACATACGCCCTTTTGAAACAAATATCTTGAGTCAAAAAATTCCCTTAACCCGCGGAAAATCCATCATCACCAATTCTGATGACATGTGCAAAGTTTCATCCAAATCGGAGAGGGTCGTGCAAGATTTTGACTTTTTCCGGCTGATTTCATCTGGAAACGCTCAATGGCGGTAGCGTTGGTTTTACGTAAACATTTAAAAACTCACTTCACCTAAAATATAAGTAAAATTATATGTAATCAGTCGTTAAATTTTTCCGAAATTTTGGTTGTTACTTCCAAAATCTAATTTTCATTAAAGTTAAAACCTAATTCTCGGTTATTTTATCTTAGCGTGTATTTCATTTTGCCTTCCTACACATGCATAAAATCGCACTCATACAATGTTTTGAGCGTAAGTACGGATTTCGGTGCTGAAAAAAACATTTACATGATCGGAACGCAATTCGCATGCTTTTAATAAGTACCCGGAATTGGGTAAATTTATTCCTTGACTCTGAAAGTTTCGGCAACTAATGCTCGTTTCTGAATGTAGGTTCCGAAAGATAAGAACTAAGCAGAGCTTCATCACATATCCCAGGTTCCGTCCCTTAATCCTTTTTTGTTAAAAAATGAAATAAGTTTTCATTTGATGTTCAAATGGTATGAGATTCGTTGTTTCCGATCGAACGCTGGAGCCAAAATATCGAGCGGGTTGGGGATTATTCGCCCTTTTAAACGGGTACTTAATTGAATTCTCGAGTCTGTTGAGTGTTTACAGTTGAGTGGGATGGTGACTGATGACGCACTGAGTTCCGAGTAAAGCTCCACGAAGTTTGATTATAATTTGAAAGCACTGTATGCGTATTGGGAGTCGGGAATTCAATTAAGGGTTAATTTATTCATCAGTGGCTTTTCCAAAATCCAACCCGCCAGGTGTTGGGGCGCATATTTTCATAAATTAAATTCAAATGGCGGAAACTTTTAAATACAATTTTCCCAAAAAAAAACCCTTCAGCAGTGGGTAGGGATGAATGTGTTAAACCGAAAGCGTAGAATGTTGAAACGGCGTTGAAACGAAAAAGTGAAATATCATTGTCGTTACAGCGTTCAAAAAAAGACGTTTTAAAATGGCCATTGAAGTAACTGGAACTCATGTGAACCAAACCACACAAAGAATTTTCCAAATCTCATGATTTATATGATAAATATTTTACTCTGATCGTTTGACAAATCTTTTTCGTTTGTCACATCATTTGATACAATAAAATCCATTAATCATAGCACACCAAACTCTGTACTTTTCCCGTCAGAAAATTTGCTACTGACAAATCGCTCTTTAAGGAAAGAAAAGAAAAGCACGGTACAAAGGAAATGTGAAATGCGGAAGCACTCAACAGCTTGAAGCCCTTTGAAATTTTGTGTTGATAATCATGTCATGTTTCAAGGGGCAGCTCGAATGGAATAAATCAATTGACCAGCAGCTTCAAAAACTAGGTCCTCCCTCGTCCAATCCGGTTGACATGTTTTCGATTCAACCCGGCAGTGCTGATAAATATTTACTCTTAGTGCGCAACATTTTTTCCGAACACTTTTAATCGAGGGAGGGTGGGGTTGTTATTTTCCTTTTAGTAATACTTTCTTCAACTTTCTATTTGCAGAGAATTCATTACGGAGTGTCTCTTTCCGACGACAAAAAGTCCCTACGAGCTACCGTGGCAGCTGAAGACGGCGTGGGGCGTCGTGTTCGGAGCAATGCTGCTGGTTGCCATCACCGGGAACAGTATTGTCCTGTGGATTGTGCTGGGTGAGTTTGCTTTCCCTCTCATTTTTTTTTGCGCGAATCCTGTGGGATGGATTTACTGCTTCCAGCAATATGACTAATCGGTGGAAATGGAAAAGCCAATGGGAATATGAAGATGTGATTATATAAAAGTGGTTCCCGACGAGAGCGACGAAGGATACATTTTTGCTGGAAAACGTCAAGTCGAATGAGCATTTTCTGGGATGGATTATGGTTTGATTTATTGGCGAAAGTATGTTCGCTCGTTTTGATCCGACTTGATTGATTTGATGGATTGGATGGAGACAGGATAGCCAGATGTTGAACGGAACTTATTGATTTCGAAATTATTATCCATTTTCCATAAATATTTCAGTATACACTGTTTTTACAAAGTAAACAAAAAACTGTGATAGCATTTGTTTAGCGAATGATAGTGACAGTTTCAGATCATCAGAAGTTGTTTCTTTTGATGTTCTCTTAGGGCATCTTCAACGGCGATCCAAATCGTGGATTTATTTTTTTAGACCAAACGCAAAAATATCGCTGCACCGGTGTTGTAAATTTTGTTTTATACTGGATCTATTTTGCATCATTTTAAATCTGGTATATGTTTTGATCTATTCTTGCAGCAATTTGGAACCAGAAAAATACCGTTCTAAAACACTACACGCTACTTGATAATACCAATTATTGAGTAAAATTTTAGCTTTTACTAAACAATAACTCAATTTTATTTAGTATATTCTGAGGTATATTTGTGAGCCGAAAAGTAACCGTGTTTGCTGCGTGTGATGCTGGCGGTGGACAAAAAGTTGTGTTGCTCGCCTCGGATGCTGATAATTTCCTCTAGTTGCTTCAGGTGCTAGTAAATTGCCTTTTCGTTTCATTCCTAAATAACGAATGCTTGTCTTAGTTTTTTTTACAGCCGCTGCATTTTCTAGAAACGCTGAATAGATCGAAATGTCGAGGTTTCGAGATTCTGAATAGTATTTTGATTGCTCGGAAATGAAAAGTAATGATGTCTTCAAAGTAAACAATCTGTTTATTGATAGATTGGTCATGATAAGCACTTGCAAATAGCTCATACAGATTAATTTTGGAGAAGCCTCTAGTTGACTCTAGTTGTCGCATAATGTCCAGGAACACCTCCCTTGGCATGAGGAAACGCAGAGAGTACTTCTCGTTGTAGGTTTGCGTGTCGCTAAAGTAGTCCTGGAACAGCTTCTGATGACCGGAAGGGAAATCACGATCAACGTTGGGGCGTCATCCAGGTGTGACCCTCTCCGTTTCGAATCTTGTTTCTCCGCTGCCAAACTACAAATCAGCATTATCTAATATCGTTTTAATGATATGCATGCATTCACACACTTACCTTCAGCCAAACGAAAAAAAAACAAGTTTTTCCTTGTCGTCAGCTAACGGCGCACTACTGGCAATAAACATTATTTGGTCAAACCAATGAATGGCAAAATGTTTGTAAAAAATCTGCGATCTCTGAATATAAAAACTTCTGATCTCTGATGTTGAAAGATCGAAAGTATGACAGGTGTTTAACGAGTTTAACAACAATAAATAGAACACCGGTGCGGGGAACGCCAAGTTGGTCTATTTTAGCTAGTTCTATTCAAGTTTCGCTGATGCAAATCAGGTATAAAGTTGATCTAAAAATATACCGCCGCTGAAGATGCCCTTAGCGATGGTAAAAATTGCTTAGCTGGGAAATTTGTAATAGAAACGGTAATCAAAACCAACTGACTTACATGCACCCCTCCCACCTCGTTAGCAAACCTGGGGCTTACTTGAAGCAGAATATGAGCATGAGCATGATTGACCGCCCGAGTTTGCTATTCCGTTATTTGCAGATCAGCCGTCATTACACAGAGAAAAAAGGGACTAACATGGTCAGGGCACTCTCTGTTATTTGTACAGTTAATTGTTTTAGTTTGTTGTATTTTTTTCAATTTTATAATTTTTCCATCATTCATTTATCATTGATGTGACGAACTTACTTACTTACTTATTTTGGTCTTTACTTACTTACTTATTTTGGTCCAACGGACCGCACCTGCGTCACGATATTTCTCCATAAAACTCGGTTAAGGACTGCTTGCCTCCAGTTCCTCGAATGTCCAACATTTCGGTTTAACCACCTAGCTCGCTGCGCTATTCTGTGTCTGGTACCGGTCGAATTCGTGGCAAACACCTTTTTTGAGAGGTTGTTGTCCGACATTCTTACAACATGTCCCGCCCATTGTACCCTGCGAGCTTTAACGACTTCCTGGATATTGTATTCGCCATAGAGATGCGCCAGGTCGTGATTCATCCTTCTCCTCCATACTCTGTATTCACAAACACCGGTAAAGATGATCCTAAGCACGCGTCGTTCGAAAACTCCTAGTGCTTGCAGGTCCTATTGGAGCATGTCGTCTCATGTCCGTAGAGAACAACCGGTCTTATCAGGGTTTTGTACATGATACGCTTTATAGGGGGGACAAGTTAACCAGACCTCAAGGTCTGGTGGAGTCCGGTTATTATCCGACGTAACCAATGATCCGAGGTACACAAACTCGTCCTCAGAGAGAGAGAGAGAGAGAGAGAGAGAGAGAGAGAGAGAGAGAGAGAGAGAGAGATGTGATAGGAAACAACATATGCTCCATCAGAATCTTTTGGATAGGGAAACAATATTTTAAAATATTGAATCAAACTGTAAGATGAGATATATATTCTCAATATACATCTCAATATATTCTCAATAATGCGGAGCTACACTCAGTAGCAAAAAAAGCCGAGCAAAATTTAGTTAGCAAAAAAATCCATGTTCAACCTCCTGTAACTTTGTCAATTATCAATATTTTTAAATGAAAATTTGACAACATTATAAAACAGTTCAAATTTTGTCCACATTATTTTATGTATGTTTTTTAAGCTATGGAGAAATTTTTAATATGCTACCTAAATTTTTCACAGAAATACGGATTTTTGACATTGCTTTGTCCAAAAATGACCTTTTTTTTACTTATGTTATGATAACTTCAAATCTATATTCATTTTTTATAATTGTCAAATTTTCATTTAAAAATATTGATAATTGACAAAGTTACAGGAGGTTGAACATGGAGTTTTTTGCTAACTAAATTTTACTCGGCTTTTTTTTTGCTACTGAGTGTACAGTACCGTAAAACGGGAAACATTGACCGGTTTGGCCAGGGGGTAAGTCACTTGGCCACCATGTGGTACCACCCTCAAAAAGCACACTCCGATACACTTCACTTCAATTAATTGTTTATTTTCTCACTGTTTTGTTTCCCTCTCGCTTGCACTGATGTGATTCAAATGATGCGTTAGTGTTCTGTTCGAAGAATAAACGTCAATTAATCCATGGTTGCCAAATAGCATAAATTTTAAACTGTAGCATTGCCAGATATGTTGAAATACAGAAACACCTTCCGACACACTGAAACACAAACACAACGTGGCACAGTTATCTATGGATTATGTTTCTTAATCAAGTATTATTTGGCTTCCGCAAGCTATAACATTGGTTTACATACTCAGATTTTTGCCAAGAACTGAAAATTGAATTGCGCATAGCTTTTTCAACTTTCAGCGAGCGGGAAAAAAAGCAATCAATGCTTGTCTAATAGTTTACATTGCAGGTTAGCGTTATTTGTTTGGATACGTAAGGTTAGCTAGGTTGGGTTCTCGATCAAAGGGAAAAAAGTGTAATAAAATTTTAGTCTTTACTTTAAAAAAAATCTCATGGATGTCCACTTTTTGCAGCTTTTTGCTACATCGTGTCACAAAATTGAGGCAATTTGGCGCTTTTGCTTAAAGGCAAAGGGGTAATCTATCAAACGTTAACACTAAATATTAAAAAAAAATTTAAACAAACATTAAAATTCTAAAAATTGATTCAAAATTTAAGGGGGGTCAACGGTCTCCCTCTTCCCCCCTCTGGCTACGCCTATGATATGCAGTCAAAAATGTGTTTTCTGTAAATTGTTTGTTTTTGTGTATATAGGGTAGGGAACGGCTTAAGCACCCCAAGACCCTATTCCAAGCACGGGGTAAACGTTAACCTCATTTTTTGCAGTATGGTGCTCCATGTAGTGAAGCACCATACTGCAAAAAATGAGCGTTGTAAGTTAACGTTTACCCCGTGCTAGGAATAAGGTCTTGAGGTGCTTAAGCCGTTCCCTACCCTATGTAGTAGGAAGCTAATTCAAGAAGGTCGACTAAGTCCAATGACGTCTATATAAGATCTGGCCCAGTAGCCACAACAATATTAGTGAAATGAGCTAAATTCACTAATGACACTAATACCACTGCACTCCTTGCGCACGCTACACAAAAGCTCGGAAGGTGCTACGTCATACTATTTATTTTGATTCGTTCGCTCCATGATTATTTATTGTATGCGTAACTGTAGCAATCAGAAAATGAAAGAAGCCGAAGAAGAAAACGACCAAAGGTGAAACGTGTATGATGCTAAGACGGATGGACAAACAAAAGTCGATGAAGAAAAACTGGAGTAAAATAGCGAAAAAAGAAACGATGATGAAAACAAGCACGAAAAAATATAAACTGAAGAAGAACCTTTCGGAAAAGCAGAGGAAATTGAAAGAGGCACAACAGAGGAAGCAAAGCAGCAAAGCAGCAAAATGAAAAAGTGAAATAGAAGAAAACGTAAATGAGAAAAACGAAACACAATCGAAGAAGAAGAAAAGCGAACTGGACAAAGTGGACGAATAGAAGTCGAAGAATAGAATCAAAAGAGCAGAAGCACAAGAAGTTGAAGACGAAGAGAAACAGAAGGAAAAAAATGGAAGTAGAAGAAGAAAAATTGAAGGAGAAACATCAAAAACAGAAGTATACAAACAGTGATAAGGAAAGCAAAATTGAAGCAAACCAACAGAGCAATGGAAGGAGAAGTAGAGAAGTTTAAGAATAAGAGTTTATAAGGACAAAATGAAGTGCAGTGGCATTACTTGAAATGTTGAAGCATTACTTGAAATGTTGAACATTACATAGATTAACGAAATAAGAATTTCATAAGCACGAATGCACCCTTTTGGTGTAGTGTCTCTAATAAAAAAATATTAAACGGCTTTCCTGTGATGCTAAAGGATGCATTTATGTTACTCCAGAAGTAGGACTCCGATGTTTCGTAAATAATTTTACATCATCCTTTATGAAAAGACGACGTGAATACAATTAGTACTTCGCGCACAATTGTATTGGCAATGAAGAAGAAATATAACTAGAAAATAACTTTCAAGAAGAAAAAAACGAATTTACTGTACAACAAACAAAAACTCCACAGCTCACTGTACATCAAGTGGTGAGTGCATCTGAAATAATGCTACTCACGCGTGCATTTGCGTAAGCTTCGTTCGTTGCTTCTGTTTCTGTTTTCTTTTCTTTTTTCTCCACACTCTGCCAATAATCAAAACCCCCGCTATGATGCGACTCTATATCGACTACAAAACTGCTCATAATCATCAATTCACTCGCGACAAAGTGCAAAATACTCTTATATAGTCATTTATATCCGGGTGGCACAATACTAATTGTACTAACAATCACAACCAAGCCCATAAAGGGCGAACACGAAATTATTGCGACACATTCAACAGGGCATAACTTTTTTACCATTGGGTAAAAATCAACCAAATTTTGCACAATTTTTCATTGATGTGTATCGTTTACATGCTGTCAAACTCGTAGTCGTGTTTTTCGATTCAACGAAAATGGAGGCGAACCAACGCGAGTCGAGAGAACAAATTCTTTCCAAACACCTGGAATTTCCTGACCTATCGCACCGGCAGTTGGGAAAAATGTTGAACATTCACCATTCAACCGTCTCCAGAGTGTTGAAGCGGTTCCAGGAGCGGTGGACCACGGCAAAGGAGCTGGAAGAAAACCGGGACCGGAGAACAAAAAGACGGAGGGAAAGGTGAAGCGGATGATTAAAGCAAATCCCAACGTCTCAAGTCGTGATTTAGCTAAAAAGATCGGCATGTCGCAGATCTACGTCCAGAATGCAAAGAAGAGAGCTGGACTACATACATACAAGGTACAGAACTTCCCAAACCGCGATGAGCGGCAACAATCGACGGCTAATACTCGGGCACGGAAGCTCTACGAGAAGATGCTGACAAAATATGGCTGCTGTGTGATGGACGACGAAACGCAATAAAAGCCGATTTTAAGCAAATTCCGGGGTTGGAGTTTTTCACCGGCAAGAGCAAGTTCTATGTGGACGACAAATTTAAGAAGACGAAAATGTCGAAATTCGCCTCCAAATATCTCATTTGGCAGGCCATCTGCTCTTGCGGACTGAGAAGTGAGCCTTTCGTGACAAAGGGCACAGTAAATGGCGAGATCTACAAATCTGAGTGCCTCGAGCAGCGCCTTTTGCCGTTCTTGCAGCAGCACGACGAGGCTCCGCTATTTTGGCCAGATTTGACATCATGCCACTATTCTAAAAGTGTCCTGGAGTGGTATGAGGCCAATTCTGTCCATTTTGTTCCAAAGAACATGAATCCGCCAAACTGTCCGGAGCTGCGCCCGGTGGAGCAGTACTGGGCAATGATGAAGCGGGAACTTTGGAAGAGCAAGAAGACAGTCAAAGACGAGAAGGACATGTTAAGAAAATGAAAAAAAAGCTGAGAAACTGGTATCGGATGACACTGTAAAGACTTTGATGGAGGGCATCAAGCGAAAATGCTTTCAATTTTACACTCAAGGCTCCATCTATTAACTTTTCTTTTGATTTTTGAAGTATATGAAGTATTGAAATATATGTATACAACTACCCTAAAATTTTGGTTTGATTCTAAACATTATAAGAAAATTGGCATGACATTTTCGGTGTCGCAATAATTTCGTGTTCGCCCTTTATAACTCTTCTTCGGGTGAAGCACAAAAACCAGAATAAAAAAAATTCCGGGAAATACTACCGACCATTACATATTTTGGAAGGAAATAGATCACAGAAATATCGATAACAATATTTGGATTGGATTTGGATTGGATTTGGATTGGATTTGGATTGAATTTGAATTGGATTTGGATTGGATTTGGATTGGATTTGGATTGATTTGGATTGGATTTGGATTGGCTTTGGATTGGCTTTGGATTGATTGGATTGATTTGGATTGATTTGATTGATTTGATTGATTTGGATTGGATTGGATTGGATTTGATTGGATTTGGATTGGATTTGGATTGGATTTGGATTGATTGGATTGATTGGATTGGTTGGATTGGATTTGGATTGGATTTGATTGGATTTGGATTGGATTTGATTGATTTGGATTGGATTTGGATTGGATTTGGATTGGATTTGGATTGGATTTGGATTGATTTGATTGATTTGATTGATTTGGATTGGATTTGGATTGGATTTGATTGGATTTGGATTGATTTGGATTGGATTTGGATTGGATTTGGATTGGATTTGGATTGGATTTGGATTGGATTTGGATTGGATTTGATTGGATTTGGATTGGATTTGGATTGGATTTGATTGATTTGATTGGATTTGATTGATTTGGATTGATTTGATTGATTGGATTGGATTTGGATTGATTTGATTGATTTGGATTGGATTTGGATTGGATTTGGATTGGATTTGGATTGATTTGGATTGGATTTGGATTGATTTGATTGATTTGATTGATTTGGATTGGATTTGATTGATTTGGATTGGATTTGGATTGATTTGGATTGGATTTGGATTGGATTTGGATTGGATTTGATTGATTGGATTGGATTTGATTGATTTGGATTGGATTTGGATTGGATTTGGATTGATTTGGATTGGATTTGGATTGGATTTGGATTGGATTTGGATTGATTTGGATTGGATTTGGATTGGATTTGGATTGGATTTGGATTGGATTTGGATTGATTGGATTGGATTTGGATTGATTTGGATTGGATTTGGATTGATTTGACTGGATTTGGATTGGATTTGGATTGGATTGGATTGGATTTGATTGATTTGGATTGGATTTGGATTGATCGGATTGGATTTGGATTGATTTGGATTGATTTGGATTGGATTTGGATTGGATTTGGATTGATTTGGATTGGATTTGATTGGATTGGATTGATCGGATTGGATTTGGATTGATTTGGATTGGATTTGGATTGGACTTGGATTGGATTTGACTGATTGGATTGATTGGATTGGATTTGGATTGGATTTGATTGGATTGGATTGGATTTGGATTGGATTGATTGATTGGATTGGATCGATTGGATTTGGATTGATTTGGATTGGATTTGGATTGGATTGGATTGGATTTGGATTGGATTTGGATTGGATTGGATTGGATTTGGATTGGATTTGGATTGGATTTGGATTGGATTTGGATTGGATTTGGATTGGATTTGGATTGGATTTGGATTGGATTTGGATTGGATTTGGATTGGATTTGGATTGATTTGGATTGGATTTGGATTGGATTTGATTGATTTGGATTGGATTGGATTGATTGGATTGATTTGGATTGATTGGATTGGATTTGGATTGGATTTGGATTGGATTTGGATTGGATTTGGATTGGATTTGGATTGGATTTGGATTGGATTTGGATTGGATTTGAATTGGATTTGGATTGGATTTGGATTGGATTTGGATTGGATTTGGGTTGGATTCCCTTCAAACGGCACACGAGGCTAAATGCTGTGTATGCTTATATAAGAACAACTGGAAAAAGTTAATCACACCCACCTATCATCGCACCCTAATTTGTCTTGCCAATTACAAAAGTAAAACATCGGACCGTAAGTTTGAGCTTTGTACGGAAATTTCGTGCTACGCTGCCGGAAAGATAAATAGATTTCGTTGGTAGTCAATAGCTCCTCACCTTGCAACGGCACCCCAGAGGAAGCCAAAAAGGCATTTCAATATCGTACTTCTGCGTGCCACAAGAACCGTTTCCCCTTTCCTTGGTGAGTTATTCATTCTCCATTTCCGGAAGACTTACACAATCGTAAAAGTTATTCGCTCCCGAGTTCTGGACTCATAATTCTCATAGAGCCATACAGGCCTCATTGTTCGTTTCCTTCCCGGAACTCTCACGTAAGCAAACATCGTTGAATTTGGCTTTTGAACTTTAGTCCTATCCGTATTAATAAGGACAACGAGATCTGCCTCTCTCATTCATCCAGCAACCCGGCCTATATGGCTGCCGAGATACAATCAGGATTTTCCAACCCGTGCAAGCCAAAGGGTGAGGAAAGGCGGACGCAGAATTTATATGCCGGCAATGTTTCGGAATGAAGGCCTCTTTCGGGCAAATGGAATTCCTCTTGCCTGTTCGAGTGTGGAAGGATTTATTTGACAAATAGGAGTTTATCTGTTAGTGGAATGAATTTTGAAGGACGGCGACTTTGAAAACCGATTGAATTTATGCTCGTAAATGGGCTTCCCTGGGAGTTGTGATGTATTGTTTAGTATGATAATTCCATCAGGGCTGAGACTGATGGAGCGATACGGGAAAGTTCGAAATCGTTGGGCAATAGATCAACAAATTATTTGAAAGAGCTGGATCTTAGGATAGCTTGGAGTTATCACTTTCAAATTTTGCACAAGCCCATATATTTTAAAAATGTTCCAGAATGACGGTGTTTTGTCAATATCACCTTGAATGATTGATATTTTGCGCATAGGTTCCAGTTATGGGTTACATTTAGCGTCATCAATCATTATGTTTCACTTCCGACCAACAACAGCATCGGCAAGATGGATCCGCTTTTAAAAAGGAGCTTCAACGCTTCATCATAGTTCATTATGTGGCTCGAGCTGTGTTTTTCCATCATGAAAATGGTAACAAAGCGAAGACTACCGTCGAAAGATAAAATCAACAACGGTTTTAGGTTCAATTGACCTTCATTATTCAATCAAACAGAAATGTCCGAAGGATCCGTTCCCCGAGCAGTGCGGTGGGTTGGGCAACAGGAAAACAAAAAACACCCAAGCGTCAAGTACGGTGTATGTTGGCGTCAAAATCATCTTCAGTCTCTTAAAGGGAACCGGAGAAAAGGGAAAAGTCCAAGTTAGGTCGGTTTAATTACAATTCTGGCGAAAATAACGCCTTTTTTGTAACTTCTAAGAAGCTCACAGGGAAGGTTGTTGAAACCCCGTGAAGGCACCGTGTTTTCTGATGATTGATTGTAATCTGATAGCCCGAACGAAGCTGAACGAGCAGTCTGATTGGAACATTCAATGAATTTGATACTTCGCGTACTGTTTCGTGTTTCCTTAAAAGGGTCATTGCACAAAATTTCACAGGTCGTTTGCTTTTGTAAACGAACGGCCGTGCCTCTAATGGAAGGTCGCTATGTTTATTTTCCCATTAAGGATCGAGCCAATAAAGCCCCACGTGTGGGTTGCTTTTCTCTTCTTGGTAACGCTTTGGTTTTGACTGAAATCAACAGAAAACGATGCTTTTCGGAAACCTGGGCGCCGGCCGGGTAATAAATGTCAATAGAAAAGTGTACGCAAGAGGTAACAGTGTAACAGTGGAGCCTCCCTTAGTTCAGTTGTGGTTAATAACTGTAATGAGCTTGAAAGGTCCGAAATATTCCCCTCTTCCGACGTACACGCTAACAAATGATTGTAGGAAGATGTTCACTGAAATTTAATTAAAATTCAACAGAAAGCCATTAGCAGCATAGTAACCTCTTAATTAAATATAAAAGTAAATATAATAAAATAAAAAATCATTAAAAGTGCACGCAATAAGCACTATTGATTGATGGTGGGCTAGCCAATAAATTTTATTCAATTTTCTAAAAGAGATCATGTCACGCCCAGTATGACGCGCTAATTGCAATATCAATTAAATTTAAAACCACGCGCAATTGATGTAATGGGTTGACGTGTTTTTAATTTGTTTAATTTGCTCCAAAGATAGGGCGTTTTGACCCTGATTACTTCGTTTAATGATGGATTTTAAAAGCCGTGTAAAATTTTCCCTCGTTCATTTGCAAGCCAAAGCAAGCGTAAACAACGAACAATCGCTTGCAATCTTTCATCAACAGACTAAATTCAGGTGTTATCTGGTTTAAAGTTAAGACAAACGTCCCACGAACTGGTGTCAAATCTAGTATTCCATTTATGTGCATTATGGCCTGTACTCGAAAAAAATGCACCAGACAAAAGTGTTCGCCAAAAATTTATTTCAAGTCGGATTTTCTTGAAACTATTAGGGAATAAACTAATACACATGGATTATGTTTGGCATAATTACTTAATTCAATTTCCTTTCCATCGCTGGGAGCCAGCACCTTTCCCGTAAGACCCCTCATTTCATTTTGTGCAGTGGTGGAGCCGACCTTTTTGGTCACTTTCATCCATTCTTTCTTTCTTCAACTCCAGCGTGTCCTTAAACACCTTGGACGATTTTCGAACTTTGGCCTTCATTATGGCCCAAAATCTTTCCACTGGACGAACCTCTGGTGAATTTAGGGGGTTGGCAGTTTTTGGTACAAGAACAACGATATTGTATCTGGACCAATCGAACGTCGATTGCGCGTAATGGCATGATGCCAGGTCCGGCCAAAATAATGTCTCGCCTCCGTGGGACCGCAGGAAGGGCAACAGACGCTTCTGGAAGCACTCGGTGCGGTACATTTCGCTGTTGATGGTACCCGTTGTGATGTACAGTTTACTCAGTTTACCGCATTGGCATATGGCCTGCCTGAGCAAGTATTTTTTGGTTACGTCATTCATAACCTCGGTTTCGTTAACCACTACAGCTTCCTTGCGCGGGATTTGGCCGCCGTCTTTTGTTGATCACGCCGGTTCGGTGCCTTGCGGATCCGCAAAATTCTCCGGCGATTTTCTTCTTATTTCGATGACATCTCAATAACCACTGAACCGATTGTTATGAAATTTTGCACAAGTAAACAATTCACTCCACATAAGATAAGAGAGAGAGAGAGAGAGAGAGACTGTCCGAAGCCAAAACACGAGCACTGACATTGGTGTTGTACCCACCGCGTTGCGTGTTGCTCTGGAAGCACGAAGTCAATGTGGAGAATTTAGTGCACGCGCTAGCGTGGTAGAAAATAGCCCGGCGTGCAGTGTAGTGTTTGGACATGGCTGTGTATGAGAGTTTGGACATGGCTGTGTATAACTCAGGGCAAATTCTTCCTCAGAAAGAAATAGTTTCATATCTCTCTCAACTTTCAACGCAACTGCCCGGCCACTTCATTTCCAGTTTTACCAAGCGACACGATCGGTCGTGTTTTTCGCTCGTGCTGTGATAAGTTTTTTCGGTTTTCTCGCTCTCTCGTTTCGGTGCGTGGTGCACTGTCTGCTGTCGCGTTGTGTGATACACAGCCCAACCCCGAAATGGGGAAGCCACCGCGTGTTGATGTCGGCACAAGTTCGTATGGGAAACGTTCCCGATTAAATTCACCCGATGATGTGCTGTCATCCAAAAAGGTACTAGCTAACAATCGGTACGCCGTTCTGGAGAACGGCGATACACCGAAAATTGAAAAAAAGGAGAAATTGCCGCCGCTTTTTGTGAAGGGATTCCCAGAAGGCTTACTGGGGTGTACCACTACATCAACAAGGGCTTACGGTGCACAATCCAGCTCTGCTCGCAGGGCTACAAGCTGATGGTTTCGGCGCTTCCCCATTACAACGCTGTCAAGGAAATTTTGAAGCAGATGCACGTGCAGTACTACACGCATGACATCGAAGCCGACAAACCCTTCAAGGTGGTTCTGCGTGGCCTTCCGGACAAGAAGACGGAGGAACTGGTCGACGAACTAAAGGCCAATGGGCTCAAACCGGTCCAAATTAATAAGATGCGTCGGCATGACATCTCGAAAAGCTATCGGGATCAGTTGTACCAGGTGCACTTCGAGAAGAACTCGACGTGCATGAAGGACCTCAAGAACATCCGAGCGTTGTTCCACATCGTCGTGAAGTGGGACCGGTACCAACCGATTCACCGCGACGTCACTCAGTGCAAGAACTGCCTGATGTTCGGGCATGGCACCAAAAATTGCCACATGGCGAAGCGCTGCGTCGATTGCGGCAAACACCATGAAGCCGATGCTTGCGAGCGGATGGAGGATGCTGATCCAGTGTGTGCCAACTGCGGTGCGGCACACAAAGCGACAAGCAGGCAATGCCCGAAGCGGGCCGAATTCATCGCGATTCGAAGAAAATCGTCAGCCAACAACCAACCCGGCCATCGACGACGATCTGGTCCGCCTCCGGCCCTCACGACCGAGAACTTTCCCGCTCTCCCAACACGACAAGTGCCACCAAACCGTCCGGCTCCCAGTCGGCCATCGGTTCAACATCGGTTCGCAGCTGCTGCAACCCAACCATCCCAAAGCGATCTTCCAGGACCGTCGTACTCCGGTGCAACATCTGGTGCGATCGATGATTCGATGCTATCAACGGAGGAAGTCGTTGCAATCCTGACCCAGGCCATCATCATCAAGCGATCCTGCAGAACACGTGGAGAACAAATTCAGGCGATGATTGCGTTCCTCAATGGACCGTGAAATCGATAATATCGCAAATTGGAACGCTTGCTCGCTGAAGAGCAAGAACATCGAGTTAATCAACTTCCTCAACGAGCGGTCCATTGACATCGCAATCATCACCGAGACGCATCTCAAGCCTGAGATCAACGTGTTCTTCCCAGATTTCCGTCTGATCAGACTCGATCGAACCAGTTCCACCGGAGGGGGTGTCGCCATCGCCCTGCGTACCAACATCAACTGCCAGATGCTTCCGAGTCTGCAGCTCCAATTCGTCGAAGCCATCGGAGTCAAGGTCGAATCCACCGTCGGCTCTATCACCATCATCGCGGCCTATTGTCCTAAACAAGCAAGCACAAACAACGGGACAGATAGGATCTTGCGAAACGACATAATCAAGCTCACTCGGAGGCATGGGCAGTTTATTATCGCCGGTGACCTGAACGCAAAACATGAAACCTGGGGAAACGCACGACGGAACAAGAACGGCTCCATCCTACACGATGACCTGGAAGAGGGCCACTACACCATCCTGGGCCCAGATACTCCCACCCGGTTGAGCAGATCCGGGTTCCACGCTACGATAGACATCTTCCTCACCAACATGGGGAACAACATCGGCCAGCCGATCGCACTCCAGGAGCTCAGCTCAGACCACTATCCGGTGGTGGCTGAAGTTGGGTCCTGCGTCAACCGGCATTCCGTAACCAGGTGAAACTACCATCGCGCCAACTGGATCCAGTTCCGTCATCAGGTCGACAACACGGTCGATTACGATAGAGGCCCCGAATCAACCGACGACATCGATCGAGCAGGCGATCTCCCAGGCCCGGGAGCACCACATTCCGGAAGTAACACAGGTGAGCAACTCTTTACCCATTGATAGTCTCACTAAAAACTTGATCCGTCTTCGAAACACCACTCGCAGACAGTATCAACGTACTGGTCTGCCTGCATTAAAATCAGAGTGCAATCGTTTGAACAAGATCATTAAGGCCAGAATGGTGGATCTCAGAAACAATTATTAACAAATTTTTAAATTAACAAAAAATTTAAAAACCAAGCCTAGGCCCATTCCACCGTTGATCCCACTAGACAACAATGACTCTAAGGATCGTTTGATTACTCCCGCTGAGAAGGCTGCTGAGATAGGTCGACATTTTGTCAGCTCACACAATCTTGGACAGAACATCGTCAGTCCTCACGAAGCTGCCGTTACCGAGCATGCAAATAACATCCATCTATATCCCAATGATTTTCGGAAGAACTAGAAATCACAGCTGACGAACTGTCGACCTATATCAAAACATCGAAGAACATGAAGGCCCCAGGTTTCGACAAAATTCTGAATTTGGAACTCAAGCACTTGAGTTCCCAATTCTATGAACATCTAGCATTAATTTTCAATAAATGCCTTAGACTTAGCTACTTCCCCCCCTCGTGCTGGAAGTCAGCTAAAGTCATACCCATCCGGAAACCTGGGAAAGATCCTTCATGTTCCAAGAGCTATCGACCCATCAGCCTTCTCTCGGGAGTATCAAAACTTTTCGAGAAAGCAATTTACCGTCGGCTCCGGCTCCGACGAACTCCACATCCTGCTTGCTGTACAGTTTGGCTTCCGACGCGGTCGATCAACGGTACATCAACTGAATCGAGTTACTAACATCCTCAGGCGGAACAAGTCTGTTTCGAAAACATCTGCCATGGCCCTTCTTGACGTGGAAAAGGCGTTTGACAACGTCTGGCATGATGGCCTGGTGTACAAGCTCCATCGGTTCAATCTTCCAGTCGTTCTGGTGAAGATGGTAAAAAGCTACTTATCAAACAGAACATTGAGGGTTTCGCTGCATGGTGCAGTTTCCGAAGCGCAGGAGGTTTCCGCCGGTGTTCCGCAGGGAAGCATACTAGGTCCACTTCTGTTTAACCTGTTCACCTCGGACATACCCCCACTCCCTGAAAACGGATCTCTGTCGCTGTTTGCCGATGATACCGCAGTCGTCCACAATGGTAGGGTAGTGAGAGCGATCGCATCGAAACTGCAGCGAAGCCTGAATGTTCTGTTGAAGTAACTCACAGACTGGAAAATCTGCATCAATGCAGCGAAGACCCAGGTCATCCTCTTCCCACACTCGAAATCACCCCGACTTGTTCCGCTTGAGGATGTTAAAATTCGTCTAAACGGCACAACGGTGGAATGGACCAATTCAGCCATCTATCTTGGTGTAACACTAGATAGCAAGCTGAACTTCAGGAAACAGGTTGACAAGACTGTCACAAAATGTAACATTCTGTTGAAGCTTATGTACCCCTTGCTACACAGAAAGTCTACATTGTCCCTGAAGAACAAGCTTGCTATCTACAAACAGATCATACTCCCGGTTATCGAGTACGGCATGCCGATCTGGTAGAGCTGCGCCAAAACACACCACCTGAAACTACAGCGGGTTCAAAACAAGTTTCTCAGGATAATCCTGAACACTCCTCCGCGGACGAGAAATACTGAGATCCACCGTCTGGCCGAGATTAAAACACTCGAAGATCGTTTTAGTGAGACTATCAATAGGTACAGGACACGTTGCCACCTATCAGACCACCAAGTCATCCGGGACCTGTTACCCCATCCCTAGGTTTTTCAAATTGTAGTCATTGTAGTTAGGTAGGTTATCAAATTATTATAAATTCAAACCAACCAATCCCCATAACGGATGATTTGTACACTAGAATAATAAATTAACTAAATCACACCACAAATCAGAATAAAATGAATGAAGATGAAGAGCCCCTCTGGCTAATCAATTAAATTGTTAAATCAAATGTAAACATTAAAACAAATTACAAATAAAGACACATTCATCATCAATGTTTCACAAAAGGTAATACGACTAGAAGTTATTTTCAAAGATGAACATCCAAATTGGTCAGATACGGAGAAACCGGATGTAAGCGAAATTGGAAAATTTTTGACACTACAAGATCCAGCGCTCTCATTGCCCAGTGAACAAGCGAACGGTTCAGTTCGTTCGGTCCGCTTTCCGTTGCTTTGGAAGCTTTTTACGAGCTATTTACAGTTTTCAGTATTAGTTTTTGTCGATCGCCAGTGAAATCGTCGCGAGTGAAATCAATCTTGGTTTGCTGAAGAAGAGGACATTGTGTGATAAGTGGTGCAACAACGTCATTGATTGCAATTAGAAATATTGCCTACGATCGAGAAGCCATATTGTGCCGCATCTATACGGCACGCATACCAGCAGCCCATCGTGTGAAGCGTGCATTCTTCCATCCACCAACTACCGCCGACCAGCAACATCATCGTCATCGTTTAGCTCCACGCTTAGACGGTACACGCGGTCACTCATCGTCGCTCGGCAGCAGCAGCATGCATTCGTCGCCCAGCTGCAGTAGATCCGTGATACATATAAGAGAAGTTTTTTAGTAGTATATAAGATAAGCGATTTTCATCGTAGTGTGTGTGTGAGTGTGGAGAGTGATTGATAGAGTGTGTGAGAGTGTATTTAGTTTTAGTTTTTGTTTAGGTTTAGTTTGTTTATCTGTGATTGATTGTAGATAATTACGTTAGTGGTTGAGCGTGATAAGCTCCCACAAGCGAGCCATGGATGATTTATCGCAAGATGAATCATCTATGGCACGAAATGATGAGGTAGCTCATAGAGTTACCAGATCACGTGCTTATCCAGATAGTTCAACTGGTCCATGGGTTGTTTATTTTCAGCCCAAATCGAAACCTCTAAATGTTTGTCAGATTTCTGATGATCTGACGAAGCGATTCTCGGCCGTGACCGAGATAATTAAAGTCAGACCCAATAAACTTCGGGTCGTTGTGTCCAATCTCATGCAAGCTAATGAGATTGCTGTCTCTCAGCTCTTTACTCTAGAATATAGAGTGTATATCCCAGCTCGGGGTATTGAAATTGAAGGTGTGGTCTCCGAAACGAGTCTGACCCCTGAGATCCTGCTGAAGCGGGGGTTGGTAGATTTAAGAATCCTCTGCTTCCCCAGTTAAGATACTGGATGTGCGCCAACTAGGCTCAGTATCGACCAACAAGGGCGAAAAAAGTTTACACCGTCAGACTCGTTTCGCGTAACCTTCTCTGGCTCAGCCCTCCTCAATACGTCGAGTTGGGAAAACTTCGGCTACCTGTGCGATTGTTTGTACCTCGGGTCATGATCTGCCAGAAATGCCAGCAGATGGGACATACGACCTCCCATTGCGGCAATAAAGCGCGCTGCTCCAACTGCGGGGAGAAGCATGAGGATGGCGCGTGCGCAGACAGCACACCTAAATGCGCTTTTTGTAAAGGAACTCCTCCTCATGCTCTCTCATCGTGCCCGGCGTACAAACAACGCGGGGAAAAATTAGAACGCTCGCTGAAACAGCGTTCAAGGCAATCTTTGCTGAAATGGTGAAAAAAGCCTCACCATCACCCGATGCCAATACAAATCCCTTTGCTCCTCTGTCAGATGACGAGTCTGACTTTGATTCGGCTGAAGAGGAACATCGTTCACCTTTCCGGAAGGTGCTTCAAGGAAGCGAAGACGCGTCCGCCCACGGAAAGTTGCTGAAAAGAAGCCCGAGACCAGCTTGCCCAATTCAAGGAAAGGTGGAAAAAAGGAAAATCCTAATCCACCTGGTTTTCGTAGTACTAACTACACCCAGGACTTTCCATCTCTCCCGGGGACATCCAAAACCCCTGAAGTCCCAATTTTAAGAACAAAAGCCCCTCCTCTAGTGGGCTGTTCTCATTTGATGACATTGCCGAAGGTATCTTTAAGTACCTCGAAATTTCTGACCCTCTCAAAAGCATTGTTATGGCAATGCTTCCCACTGTGAAAACTTTTTTGCAGAAATTAACATTAAAGTGGCCCATTCTTGCAGCTATCATTTCCTTCGATGGATAATTTTCCAAATGAGGTCGGGGATTTGATCACTGTTCTACAGTGGAATTGTCAAGTTTGATTCCTAAATTGGAATCTTTTAAATTTTAGCTCACACTACCGGTTGTGATACATTCGCTCTTTGTGAAACATGGCTCTCTTCCGAAATCTATCTTCCGATTCATGATTTCAATATTATTCGTCTTGATCGTGAGGATTCACGTGGAGGAGGAGTACTTTTGGGGATCAAAAAGTGCTACTCCTTCTATAGAGTGAATTTTCCTCCAATTCCAGGTATTGAAGTTGTCGCATGTCAGGCTGTTATTAAAAATAAAAGCCTTTGCATTGCTTCCGTTTATATTCCTCCAAGAGCCTCCATTAACCGAAAACAACTCTCAGATGTTTGTTCGGTTCTTCCTGCTCCGCGGTTGGTCATGGGAGATTTTAACTCTCACGGTACAGGCTGGGGAGAACTGTACGATGACAACCGGTCTTCCCTGATATATGACCTCTGTGACAACTTCAATATGACAGTTCTTAACAATGGAGAAGTAACACGTTTGGCTGGTACATCCTCAGTTGGCAGTAGATTAGACCTCACACTTTGTTCGAATTCATTATCGTTGGATTGCACATGGAATGTGATTCAAGATCCCCACGGTAGTGATCACTTGCCCATAAAAATTTCGGTTGCCACCGGGTTCAATCCGTCGAAATCTGTTAACGTCACGTATGATCTTACCCGTCACATCGATTGGACAAAGTTTAGGACAGCAGTAGATGAAGCCGTAACGACGGTAGAAAGGCTTTCACCGCTGGAGGAGTATAACTTCCTCTCCAACCTGATCTTAGACAGCGCGCTTCAAGCTCAAACTCGACCAGTTCCAGGAACGTCATCTCGCAGGAAACCTCCTTCTCCATGGTGGGATCAGCAATGCACCGAGGTTTACCGTAAAAAGTCCGACGCGTTTAAAGTTTTCCGTAGACGTGGAACACCTGAGCACTTCGAAGTATACACGGCTCTCGAATGCGAACTTAAGAGCCTCATCAAGGCCAAGAAACGCGGTTACTGGCGAACATTCGTGAACGGGCTATCGCGCGAAACGTCGATGAGTACTCTTTGGAACACGGCGCGAAAGTTGCGTAACCGAACTACGAACAACGAGAGCGAAGAGTACTCGGACCAATGGATCCTCAAGTTCGCGCGAAAAGTTTGTCCAGATTCTGTGCCGGCACGGATGATTCCTCGCGAAACCACGTATTCGATAGATGAGATTAGCCAACCCTTTTCAATGGTAGAGTTCTCCCTCGCACTCCTTTCGTGTGGCAATACGGCTCCAGGAGCTGATAGGATCAAGTTCAACTTGCTTAAGAACCTCCCAGACGTCGCGAAGAGGCGCATGTTGCACTTGTTTAATCAGTTTCTAGAACTCAACATTGTACCGGATGATTGGAGACGGGTGAGAGTTATTGCCATTCAAAAACCTGGTAAGCCCGCGTCCGACCACAACTCCTATCGACCCATCGCGATGTTATCTTGTATTCGAAAGTTGTTGGAGAAAATGATCCTTTTCCGTCTGGACAAATGGGCTGAGACGAACAACCTGCTTTCAGATACTCAATATGGTTTCCGTAGGGGTAAGGGAACGAACGACTGTCTCGCGTTGCTTTCCACGGATATTCAGTTAGCTTTTGCTAAAAAAGAGCAAATGGCTTCTGTATTCTTGGACATAAAGGGGGCTTTTGATTCAGTATCTGTTGAAGTTCTTTCAGATAAACTCCACGCTTGTGGCTTTTCACCATTAATGAATAATTTTTGTACAATTTGCTGTCAGAGAAACATATGAGCTTTTCTCATGGAACCTCTACAGCTTCACGATTTAGCTACATGGGTCTCCCCAGGGATCATGTTTAAGCCCCCTTTTGTATAATTTTTATGTCAAAGACATTGACGGTTGTCTAGGTGACAACTGTACGTTGAGACAACTTGCAGATGACGGCGTAGTGTCTGTCACGGGACCCAATGGGGTCGATCTGCAAGGACCCTTACAGGATACCTTGGACAATTTGTCTACTTGGGCTCTAGAGCTAGGTATCGAATTCTCTACGGAGAAAACTGAGTTGGTAGTTTTTTCTAGGAAGCATAACCCAGCACAACCGAAGCTTCAAATTTGGGGTAAGCCGATAACTCATTCTATGTCATTTAAATACCTTGGGGTCTGGTTCGATTCTAAGTGCACCTGGAGATCCCATATTGAGTATGTGAAGCGAAAGTGCCAGCCAAGGATCAATTTTCTCTGCACAATTACCGGGACCTGGTGGGAGCTCATCCACAAGATCTTCTAACGTTGTACCGGACAACGATTTTGTCGATTATGGAATACGGTAGTTTTTGTTTTCAGTCAGCGGCTCGGTCGCACTTCATTAAACTGGAACGTATTCAGTATCGGTGTCTTCGTATCGCGTTAGGTTGCATGCACTCGACTCACACCATGAGTCTTGAAGTGCTGGCTGGCATGTTGCCACTCTCGGATCGGTTTACAGAATTATCTCTCCGGCTCCTCACCAGGTGTGAAGTTATGAACCCCAGGTGATCGAAAATTTTGAGAAGCTCCTTGAGTTGAACCCTCAAACCCGCTTTATGACCTTGTACCATTTGTACATAACACAGGATGTCAACCCTTCGCCGAACATTTCCAATCGTGTTTGCTTCTCCGATTTCGACAATTCGGTTCATTTTGATTTATCCATGAAGCAGGAGCTTCGTGGAATCCCAGAGCATCATCGTCCTATGATTGCTCCGGTGATATTTGCTGCAAAGTTTGGCCAAGTTGATTCCACTAAATCGTTCTTCACTGACGGATCTTTGATAGAGGAGTCAGCAGGCTTTGGTATATTTAATAAAATTTATAGCGCCAACCGTAAACTTCAAGCTCCTTGTTCCGTGTATGTCGCTGAATTAGCGGCAATACATTTTACGCTAGAAATTGTTGCCTCATTACCACCGGATCAGTACTTCATTTTCACGGATAGTCTCAGTTCTATAGAGGCTATTCGCTCATTGAGGCCGGTAAAGCACTCCTCGTATTTCCTCATGAAAATACAGGAGCTTCTAAGTGCTTTATCTTCGCGTTATTTTATCATCACCTTTGTATGGGTCCCATCTCATTGTTCAATTCCGGGCAATGAGAAAGCGGACTCGCTTGCAAAGGTGGGCGCTATGGAAGGCGATATTTGTGATCGACAAATCGCCTTCAACGAATTTTTCCTATTTTTCGTCAACAGTCACTCGTCAGCTGGCAGTATAAATGGAGTAAAGGAGATTTGGGGCGATGGCAACATTCTATCATCCCAAAGGTGTCGAAGAAATCTTGGTTTAGCGGGATGGATGTGGGTCGAGACTTCATTCGTGTCATGTCTCGCCTCATGTCCAATCATTATTCTTTGAACGCTCATTTATACCGGGTTGGGCTGAGTGACAGCAATCTCTGTGAGTGTGGACAAGGCTATCAGGACGCAGATCACGTTATTTGGTCTTGTTCTGAGCATCGTGAGGTCAGATCGGGGCTTTATGATTCCCTTCGGGTTCGAGGTAGACAACCCAATGTGCCAATTCGAGATATTTTGGCTGTACGTGATTTGGAGTACATGAAACTCATTTATGTGTTTTTGACTAACATTAGCATTAGATTGTAGTTAGTTTAACATGTATGTTTAGTATAAGTTTTTTTCTGTGTTCGTGTGTTTTTTTTCTCTTTCAAAAATGTTCGAATAAAAAGAAAACCAAAAGTTGTGTAGTTATAAGTGTTTCAATAATTTAGAATTTAAATTTAATGTGTTATGTAAACCATACTTTAAATTCCCACCCTCTTTCCCATCCGTAATTTGTAATTCCTATTAACCTCGAGACGGCCGCGAGTAATCGGCTCTATCCTCCTAACTTTAGTTATAAGATAAATGATGTATAAAAGTATGAAAATTTGGCTCTGTAAAGTTTATTCGATTGAGCCTGTACAAATAAATGATTATTAAAAAAAAAAAAAAAGATCCAGCGCTGAGGATTAACAACAGTGAATCCATAGACTAACTCTAAAACCAGTAGGTTCCGAACAAATACGATTTTTTTCTTGGCTCAGTCAGTACTAGCACATCGGTCCAAAGCTTAATAATGCACCCCTAATAATGAACTCCCACGAACACACTCTCAAATATTCTGTCAAAATAATAAAGCAAATCGAAACAAGAGCGCAAATATGAACAGCAAGATGTTGACTTAATGGTGTACTTCGGACCAAGGGGTTCTACAACAGTGAACCAATTTCAAATCGCTAGTTGCATATTAATTGTTGGTGTATTCTACTCTAACCCATCGTCAACTGGCACAATGGAGAAACAAAACTAATAAGGTGCATGTATATGTTTATTCGTTGAATACTGAATCCAACGTCCAATATCAATGTCTACTGCGTGAATTTGATGCTCCTCAAGTTCCTGATCGATTCATTCTACGCAGACTGATGCATCTTTAAGCCTAGTATGCAGCTGACAAGTAAAGGCTTGAAGTAATTTTTACCATTTTTACCGGAGTAATTTTGAGAACTGGTTCGGTATGGGTGAAATGTCAGTTTTTCTTGCGGAATAATCCAACTGAATATTATTCCGCAAGGAAAAGTGAAAGCCCCATTTAGATTACCAGGCAGACGTTACTAACGTTACGAAGTTTGTCTTCCTTTTCAGCTGCATACAAGGTAAGTAATTCCGACAGTAAAAGCATTTCGTGACCATTACTTGTCCTATCCTGATGCACATTACTTTCTAGCTGCATACTAGCCTTAAAGCCTAGTATGCAGCTCAAAAGTAATGTGCATCAGGATAGGACAAGTAATGGTCACGAAATGCTTTTACTGTCGGAATTACTTACCTTGTATGCAGCTGAAAAGGAAGACAAACTTCGTAACGTCTGCCTGGTAATCTTAATGGGGCTTTCACTTTTCCTAGCGGAATAATATTCAGTTGGATTATTCCGCAAGAAAAACTGACATTTCACCCATACCGAACCAGTTCTCAAAATTACTTCGGTAGAAATGGCGAAAATTACTTCAGGACTTTACTTGTCAGCTGCATACTAGGCTTTAGTTAAGGAACTGCAGGAAAAACACTCCGATCTTGAGCTGCTGTGGGCCAACTACATTCATTCTCCACCAGCTCACAAACAAGAACGACTCACTAGCGCTGAGTCACCTCCTGTGGAATTAGACAAATATGTCAGGTGGGCATCTGTTCATCGAGGGTTGGTAGTTGTCTCTTTTTAACATAGGACTAATGTTCATTACCGGGTGCCATTTCAAAATTTTAAAAAATGAGAGCGTAACGCTAAGGTGAAAGGTATTTGGACGCTAGTAACTCGCATTCAACTGAACGCAATGACTTCATTCATACGCCATTTGATTGGAAAAACTTACAAAAATTTTGTATTGACATTACAATTAAGTACAATTAGTAAAAGCAATTCAATGTTTTACTTAAAAATGACCTACTTTAGCTCCTATACAAATCTCTGTATGAACAGGTTGAAAATATGCTTTTCCTATCCGGGTCCTCAAAAACGGGTAACTAATGGTTCAAATTGTCTTCTTATTTTTATTTCATTTAGTTCCATTCCATGATGAATACAGAAATAGCCCCTCAGCTGCATCATTATTTTGCTTTGTTGCCGATGTCTGATTTTATAACTGAAGCCATCCCCTCTTATGAAATTTGCTTCGTTCTGCTTCGTACTCTAAGAGAGGCACGCTTCATTAAGGGCTATGCTGTCACCAACGCTAGTATATAGCACGCGAGATTAACCGAAATGATTTCCCAAAGGGACGAATGACCCGAAGGGTTATAGTCACTCTTAAAAATAAAATAAGAAGAAGAAAAAATGATTTCAGTTTTCGACACGAGCTCTCAGCTGTGTTTTCCTCCAAATTATTTTCCCTCTTACTTGCACTCCTTCTATTTCAAAGGCGCTGTAGTGTGCGTGCGTTGAACGTCTCTAAGCGTCTCTCCGAGTTATTAGTATACGACACTGAAGAATTCTGCACACAAAATACGCGTATCTTTCAAGATAAGCAAAGGTAGTTGGAATTAAATGGAAATTACTAATCCCAAGTAACAATTTTGGTTTTATGAGGGTTCTGAAGCCTATGATTTAGCCTTTAAGTGTGCTTTAAAACCACAATAAAACTTCAATTGTTACTTGGGATCTCTCTTCCCATTTTTAATATAACAGGTATTCCACGAAAAAGCTCACACTCACCAGGATTCAATCATATTTTGTTGTTATTGAGCCATCATATTGCATACAAAAGCTGTAATGTCTTCAATCACTGATGTATTCGGTTACCGGAATTGAATCCTTCCAAAATATATACTAGTTTACCAACCGAAATAAAATTACGTCTTATACATCTGACTTCTATTTATTCACTGGCCAAAGTAGTTTTATACATCAGGTATGTATGTCATAGTAAAACGGTTAATAAAAGTAAATCAAATGAAATAATATAACTTTATCTCCGTTTCTTCTTGTCTTCTTACTGTCTCCATCATTGCCGGCACTCATCTCGTAATCTTCATATCTCAATGGGCGACGAACGTGTCTCCTCGGTCGACTAACTTCCTTCGAACGCGTTTCCTCCAAAGCAGCTCAGGACAGTTCAGGAAGGAACGAAGCAGATAGCTTGTGCTGTTTTGCAGGATACCGCATACACACTTGATCCCCTTTTGTGATGGTCGATTCCTGGACTTGTTTGGTTCGATCGTACCGAGCTTTTGCCGCAATTATATACGACAAATCTCTCTCTAGAACTTTTTAATCATCCGTCCGGGATAGTGCGTTGAAGTAAGGAATCCATTCCCTGAACTCTCTTCTAAATGCTAACTCCGCCGGAGATCTTCCAGTAGCTGGGTGCGGTGTCAGGGAATACACATGATTCAGCTCTTCGAGATCCTTTCTCCAATTTGTTTGATTGAGAGCTGCGATTCGCAGAATCTTCAATATGCCCCTGTTCTGCCTCTCTACCTCCCCATTAGCTTAAGGTCAATAGGGAGTGGTATGTTTAAGCTGTATTCCGTAGTACAGGCAGAATTCCTTCATTTCGCTACACGCAAAATTACTAGCGTTATCCGTCATGATCGTGTCCGGTAGGCCCATTCTCATGAAAATTTATCGAATTCGCTCCAAAATGTCGGCTGTAGTGGTACGGCGGAGTACTTCTACGATTCTATACCTGC
This sequence comes from Aedes japonicus, assembly GCA_034211315.2. Taxonomy (NCBI): domain Eukaryota; kingdom Metazoa; phylum Arthropoda; class Insecta; order Diptera; family Culicidae; genus Aedes; species Aedes japonicus. The sequence goes on along the minus strand of JASCZW010000338.1, from coordinate 119,814 downwards.
TGTATAAATCGATGATCACGAGAAGCGAATCTCCTGACGGAAGCGGTCCTAGAAAGTCCATACTGATAAAACTCCAGGGCGATTGAGCAAGCTCGCGTATGGTCATTGGTTCCGGACGAGTTGGTTGATCAACAATTTGGCAGTCCATGCATGATCTCACTTTACTCTCGATCTCCTTATGCATCATGTTTGGCCACCAAACTATCGAACGCAATCTCTGTTTCGATCGTTCGATGCCGGGATGTGCAATGTGTGCCAATGACAAGATAAATAGTATCCCATATACACTGAGGCAAAATAACTTAAGAATTTCATAAGACATGACTTGATGATTTTTATTTTATAAGCCACCTATGAATTTCATAATCATCAATTATGCATTTCATAAGCGCGACTTATGATTTCCAAAGCGTTGTTGCAGTCATCCTTTGCATCAGAAATCAGTTTGGCAAAATGGCGGACCTTGTAAGATTCGTATTAGACGAACAGCAGCTAACTGCAGGTTTGAAATTGCAACTACCGGATGTGTGCATCGCATTGTTTCAGCAGGCAAACTTACGTTTAGTAGACTTACTAACATTGAATAAAAGGTCTTTTTGTGCACTTTTTTCTAAGTATTCGCTTCCGTTCGACATAAACCAAATTTGGGACTGGGTGGTGGATTGGCAATTTTAATTAATTTACTTTAAAGCGCCTTCAAAATTGCTTGCTGGAGGGATATTCCAGATTCCACTGGACGTGATCAGACCCAGGAAGATACAGCAGTCGATCCAGTCGATGTAAGTTTTTTTCTTTTTTCATTTTTTCATGCATAACCTAATAATTTCTATATTGTATTTTAACAGAATATACATCCGTATAAGCATGAAATTCATGCAGGTTATTCTTCCACCGTAGATGCCGGCTACAGCCAAGTAAACCCAGTGAACGAAATCGATGGTTCGATCGTACGGGGTGTTTTGAAACAAGAAGTGGCAAAGCCTTTCGCTGTAAGTTATTTTATCATGCCCTCCTCTGGGACCCAGCATTACTAAAGATAATTAAATAAAATTTACCCAAAAGATGCATCATTACGTAAAGCATCATAAACAACTTGACATACTGAAGCTCTATACATATTCTGAAAATCCACTTCTGTGTAATTTTCAGGAAATACAAGGGCATTCAACATTAGAGAATTGCAAATCAGCTCCCTTTTTGTCGCTAAATCACCTCCGATCGCTTTTGGCATCAACAGACTACGGAAAACAGATGTTGAAAGAAGCAACAACGAACAAGCTGTCTAATGCGGGACAAAAACTGGTCGTCGACACGGTTGCGCGATATCATTTATCTTCAGGGCGAAAAACTACGGCAGAGTCAATAAAGGACTTCAGTGACGTCATTGTCCGGGGTTTCTCCAGAGAATAAAAGGTAAAACTTAGTGAGAATATGACATAACTAATTAGTGTAAGTTAGTGCAAGTAAAACATAGCAGACATAGAGGAGTGTTAAGAAATTTAAGCATAAGTTAATCTGTCACCTTTCATTAACTGGTTCAATGTTTTAGGACACATACTACCCACAGAAAGCATACAGAAGCAATCCGGGAGGAAAACTATTTAGCAGGATCAACTACAAATCGCTTACGGATGTCGTTTCAGTGTGGAAGAAAATGTGCTCTTCGCGCATTCAATCAAATCCAAAGGTTCACAATTCAAAATGGGTCAGTTTATAATAGTTTCAGAAAACGTATCGATTAAACTGTTAGAAATAGAAGAACTTGTAAAACACAGAGAAACAGTGTACGTAATATGCAGAAATGGGATAAAAAGAGCATATAATGATCATTTTTTAGCTTATGAAGCAGTTGAAAGATGTGATACAATGTGAATTATTAATGTTAAAGTTGTGAGCAGATCACCATTTACTATTCATGAAGTGAAGGGCCATTATTATTTTAGAATAAATACTGATTTTAATTAGATGATAGAGATCATTATTAAATACTTGTGAATATTTTTAAGTTTAATGTTAAAAAAAACCTATGTTATACAAAAATTTTCATTCAGAGTACCAAATGATTTAATGTTTTAACAGTAAAGACATCTTAATTAATCAAAATTTGTCCATTATTCAAACGGTGGATGAATCTTGATGAATTAATGATTTTTTTTGATAGGTAGTTACGTTATTATTTAAACAGTGAAATTCCTATATCATGCTTATGAATTTCATAACAAGTTTGTTATGAAATCCATTTTAAGTTTGCAATGAAATTCATAAATAAGCACTACGATTTTCACTAGTAAATGTTTATGTTATTTATAACACCTGAATATGATTTTCATACGACAAATAATAAAAATCTTAAGTGAAAACATGAACAAATTCTCATTCCCAGTCATAAGTTAAACTTATGATTTTCATAAAAGATCCTATTGTCGCAAAGTCATAAGCGTTGCTTATAGAATTCTTAAGTTCTTTTGCCTCAGTGTAGGATGGATTCGCTAAAACTGTTTTAATCTTGACGAAGGCCTGCTGTTGTTCTTTATTCCAATGAAATCGAGTATCCTTACGAAGCAGCTCACGTAGTGGTGTTGTTAACGTGGCCAAATCTGGGATAAACTTCCCTAGATAGTTGACGAGGCCCAGAAAACTACGAAGCTCCTCGATAGATCGTGGCTCTCGAAAGGACTTCACAGCTTCCACCTTGTCCTCGGCTGAGCTTATCCCTGTTCCTGAAAGGCGATGTCCCATGAAAACGACTTCCGTCTTACCAAAATCGCATTTCCGCATGTTGATTGTAACGCCGTGTGATGTTAGTCGCCCCAGGACAGTCTGTAAAATCATATCGTGCTCCTTCTTTGTTCCAGCAGAAATCAGAACGTCGTCAATGAACGACTTAACTCCCGGTATTCCTTTTAGTAAGCGCTCCATTATGTTCTGGAAAATCTCGGAGGAACAATTAAGTCCGAACATTAATCTTTTATATCGGAAGTAGCCACCAGGTGTCGCGAAGGTTGTGATCTCCCGAGATGCTTCCGATAAGACGACCTGATGGAAAGCCTTGTTGAGGTCTATCTGCGAGAACCATTTGCAATTGTTTAAGTGGGGAACAATGTTATCGAACGTTGGCAACGGATAATGTTGTGGGACAATAGCTCGATTTGCGTCCCTCATGTCCACACATAGCCTTACCTCCATTGGATCACCCGGCTTCAGTCTGACAACCAGTCGCGAAATCCATCGTGAATCTCTCGGCGCAGGTTCCATAATGTCCTGTTCGATTAACCGCCTGATTTCCCTCTCCACTTTCTCGCGGAGGGGAATGGGAACATTACATTGGGTGTGTTGAACCGGTTTTACTGTTTCGTCGATTTGGATTTTAGCTTCTACACCGATTATCTTTCCGATTTTTCCTTCAATTTGACTCACCGACCAGACATTGGTTTCGATCTTCAGGATGCCCGAAGCCTTCTCGGTATTTCGTCCGAGCAAGCACACTCCTTCTTCTTCTACTAGGTAAATCTCCGATTTCACTAACGTTTCTTTCGTGGCTACATCTGCTGTGAACATACTTTTTACCTTGATTCGGTTACCACCATACGCCTTGAGGGTTTTATTCACCTTGCTGGTCTGATGATTTACACGTACATGACTGTCCTTCAAAGTTTCCAATGCACAGTGGGCCAGGAGACGAAATTAGCAAGACAAAACCTCTAGCGCTTTGAGCATGCATTTTTTCAAGATGATTGCTTCAGCATTGTTGCTCAGTTTTATCTGCGCCACAATTTGGTAATAAAAATTAGTTCCAATTTTCACCCCAAGGGCGGCGCTGCGATACTAACTTTTTTATTTCGCCTTCTAGCGGTTTGATGTCTCCGGCAAAGTTGTAGAACATAAAATAATAAGAAAGTTTGCCGAAGACATCAAAGTTTTATGTCTACAAATAACAAAGTTACGATCAGTTTTGTAAAATTGAACTGAAATTTAATTTTTTTTTTTTACTAATTTTCATATTTTTGTCAAATATATTATTTTTGGTACCATTTATGTGTTGAACCTTATAATTTGCGTATGTTTTGGAAATGTTCGCATAGTTTTGGGACATAACAAGCGAAATATTAGCCAAAACTTTGAAAAATATCATGAATTTCAAAATTAATTTTCTCAAAAAATTGCAAGTTGTTGCAAAAAATTACTCATGTTTCAGAAAGTACCATATGTGACCTTTCAATTCTGAAATTATGCCCGATACATATTTTGATATATTTGAGATATCGTATTTTAAACTTTTGATGATTTTAGCCCGAACTCAATGCTATAATTGATTGCTTTTTGCGTATACATACATATGCATTCCATTCTACAAAATCTGATATGTTTTCATGTCAATTTTTTCACCTCGAATATCTTTATTTTTAATCTGTAAAAGATAGTGTGCTATAAAAGTCAATTGAAAATAAGTATTCCTCTGCACTTGTATTCGTGTGTCGACGAATACGATTACTTGTCAAATGTCATAATAACTGTGTAGTTATCAACCGTTTGGAAGCGCTGGTTTACCCTTTTGATTCTTTCGGCAGATTACTTCTAGTTTGTGGTTGGTGCCTTCTACATATTACTATGGCTCAAGGTAGGTTATTTTAATTAATCCAGTAGGAATTCATTCAAGTAATTTTATTATTAGCGTGCAGTATTCGCGTACGAGAAATAGTAGAATTATTCCTACAGAATCTTCCACTTGGTGATGTGGCATCGTATGTGAAGAAGAAAATAACATGTCCTGATAATAAAATGTTTTCTGATTCCGTTCAAAACTCACTACGTTTGCTACTATCAAATATTGAATCACGATACGCAAAGTGCCACCGCATAGAGAGTTTGTTTTTCCTGAAACATTCAAAATGGCTGGATTCAAACTTTAAAATTTTGAATAATATTCCGAAGAAAAATGTTGGTGGAAGGAAGAAAATATCTTTTGGTGCAGAAACCCCTAGGACCAGGCTCCGTAAAACCAAAGATTTGCGAGAAAAACACACCACAGCAGAATTGGTTTCAGCCACGGTAACGGCATTAAGGACTGATGGATATCGTTCCGTTGCTTGAGTTGTCGAGCACCTATTTGCATTTCCTGAGAAAGCTTCCCGTTTCAAAAAACTTGCTCTATCTGTTGAACCAGAGATGAAACGTTTTACAGTCGACGATGCATTGAGGTTTTTATGTGAAAACGATCTAACAAAACAACAGTACCAAAACATAAGGAACATGACGCTAAAAAAAGGATATGACATTTATCCAGCATACAATGACATCCGCGATAATAAAAGTACTTGTTATCCACGTGGTAAGGACAAATTCATTTAATTATGTTCTTGTCTAAACAGCTTCCAATAGATCGATAATTCTTTCAAGTCTTGGATTTTGTGGTGGTTTTGAGTCGCTTTTTTAATAATTCTAAATTATTTAAAAATTACTTGAACTCTCCAATTTAAAAAAAAAATATTTCCTCAAAAGTTTAGAAATTATTTTTAATATAACCAAAAAATTTAAAAATTGGAACAATTCCCAATTGATTGGAAGCTGTTCGTTTGTCGACAGCCAGGAAGTCTGGATCGGGGGGAAATCGAAAACCGGAAGCCGCTGAGACGACAAAGAGAGTTGCCGGTAGTTTCAAGCGAAACCCTAACCTATCTCTCCGAGATGCCGCAAATAAGCTGGGTGTATCGTCTACAACCGTGCATCGAGCCAAAAAACGAGCCGGACTATCGACTTACAAGAAGGTAGTGACTCCAAATCGCGATGATAAACAAAATACGACGGCCAAAGCGCGATCCCGGAGGCTATAGACGACGATGCTGACGAAGTTTGACTGCGTGGTAATGGACGACGAAACCTACGTCAAAGCCTACTACAAGCAGCTTCCGGGACAGGAGTTTTATACGGCAAAAGGAAGGGGAAAGGTAGCAGATATTTTCAAGCACACGAAACTGTCAAAGTTCGCAAAGAAATATCTGGTTTGGCAAGCCATCTGTACCTGTGGCTTGAAAAGCAGCATTTTCATAGCTTCCGGGACTGTCAACCAAGAAATTTTCGTGAAAGAGTGTTTGAATAAACGTCTGCTGCCTTTCCTGAAGAAACACGGTTGTTCCGTACTGTTTTGGCCGGATTTGGCATCTTGCCATTACGGTAAGAAGGCCATGGAGTGGTACGCCGCCAACAACGTGCAGGTGGTTCCCAAGAACAAGAACCCTCCCAACACGCCAGAGCTCCGCCCAATTGAGAAATACTGGGCTATTGTCAAGCGGAACCTAAAGAAGACCAAAAAAACTGCTAAGGACGAGCAGCAGTTCAAGGCAAACTGGCTTTCTGCGGCGAAGAAGGTGGACAAGGTGGCTGTATAAAATCTGATGGCAGGGGTCAAGCGTAAGGCCCGGCAATTCGGATTTGGAAAAGCGGAAGCCTAACTGAATATTTTTCCTGAATTTTATACTAATCGAACTTGAAAAAGAAATTTAATTTGATTTTTTAAATAAACGATTTCACCGATTTACACGCGTTTTCCCTTGACCAAATTTTGACCGTATCACCCTTTAGCAGGGCATTCATCATCGTTGGCGGAGTAACCAGTTCTGCCGCATCTAAAGCCCTCACTTTTGGTACCGGCTGCTGAGTTCGGCGACACTTTGTTGACTTCCATGGCTGCTTTGTGTAGTAGAGTTTTCCGGTGTTTGTCGATCGTTTCCAACGACCGACCCAATTCGACTGGTTCCGCCAAAGACATCGTCAGTTTTGTCAATATCTTCGCTCGCAGCTCATCAGAAATTCCCTTTTCGAAGATTTGCTCCTTGATTTCCTCCTCGAGATGGTCGCCGTATTCACACAAGTTGCCTTGTTCGCGGAGTCTTAGAACAAAGTTTTCGATTGTTTCGTGTTCTTCCTGTTCGATAGTCCGGAATGACGTTCGAGCGGCAGGCATTTCATCGGTAAACAATACTCTTCTGGCCACTCCAATACAGGGATGTCCTGGTGCTTCAAAAATTCGTAGGTTAATATGGAGGCATGACAGGCAGCATTGTCTTGTTGGAAGAGCATGTTCTCAATCATAAAATTTTCGGGAAATGGGATGAGAACTTCTTCCAGCAACTTACAATACATTGAAGAGTTCATCCGCGTCGAAATGAAGCAAAGAGGTGTTTAAGATTATTACCGTTCCTCCACCAAAGTTTCGTTCCTCCTTTTTTGGTGTCTCTTACCTATAAGGGAAGGTCCATTAATTATGTCACGCAGTAAGGGGGGAGGGGGGGTTTGAGAAAACGTGACGATCCATACAAAAATTTTTGAAGGTCCATATAAAAAACGTGACAAGGGGGGGAGGGGGGGTTATAAAAAGTCAATTTTTGCGTGACGTAATTAATGGACGTTCCCTAATCGTGAAAACAGCTTTTAAAACCATCTGGTCCATCAAGGTTGAACTTCTTCTCTATTGAGATTCAGTTTAGTGGAATCGGAAGGATTGTAACTCTACTGTCTGTAATCCCGGTAAATGCTCAGTAGCAAGAGACCTCTCGAGCTGTGTCTCAAGATCGGCTTACTACTGGGTAATCTGGAGGGGCTTCGCGAACAAATTGTGCGGATACTGTCACCTGATTATATCTTTTTGAGAAATGAGTACTGAGATACAAAAATGGAGGCTTTATTGAAAGAACTGGGTGGGTTGGTTTGGTGGAAAATGGCTACTATTGTGGGTGTGGTGTAAAGTGGGTGGTTTTATTGTTCTTCAAACGTACTGGTCATGACTGGAGTTGATGATGAAAATGATGATCTGGGACTGCTTCCACAACGTTGGGCGAGCGCTCGCTGCTGTACGGCGGACTTTTCGATCCACGAACTATCCGGATTCGGTTGGCGATTGGGGTCAAAGATGGCTGATAGGTGGTGTGAGAAAGTGACTTCGTTGGCGCGTGAAATCACTGTTTCCTCCCAGGCGTCGTCCCTCATAGACTGAAATCGGCAGAGCCCAGGCAAGGCCGGAGTGACTCTGCCGAGAGGGGAAGTCTCCTTTGCGGTTAGGGAGGACTCCCGAGACAAGTCGCTTCTTGAAAATTGGCGGCCAGAGGAAGCGAATATCCTTTGCTTTTAGACTTAGCGACCACTGCAGTGCACTGGGGTCACTAAGCCATATCGCGTGCGCGTCGGTTGACCTCGTCAACGGAGCAGATAGCGGTGTCTACCAAAACGGTAACACAAAAGGTCCTGTGAGGGTATCGAGTGGATTTAGCTCAACTGTATAATTATACTGCTCATGTAAGGCAATCCACCTGTTAAATTACCTGAATTGAACTTTAAACTGATCTCACTCGAAGCTGTATTAGCGACCACTCACTACTTTCCTAAGACACCTTTCACCCTTCGCTTTGCTATGTCGTCCTACTATGTCTGCATACTCCATTTTTCGTTTTCCGCCTGAATCATCTTCCAATAGTTACCCACTGACATGGAACCTCTCCCGACTTTACTGTTATACAATTTGAATTTTTTCTTGAATCCCTACTAACAAATTACACTACTGAACATATTTACTTAACCCTACTAACCAACACCAAACAAATGTATAAAGACGTAACAGTACATTTAAAATAATAAGCACAAATTAAAACGTCCGCATCGAGCTCTCATGCCGTGCGGTTCTATTTTCTTTTTGCTAAACGAAGTATTCTTGCTACCTAAAGCTACAACAAAATTAAACAGCACTTTTCAGTGCTAAACATTACCTGCAAATTCTTTATCTACATTACCTTTATTCCTTTTCGATCCTTGTCTGGACCCTACGCGAGATAATCCGACTTGGATATCGGCTTGGAAAATTCCTCTTCGACCCTTCGGATTCTTGTAGAATCTGCTTGGAAGTTGATTAGGAGAAAACGTTTAAATTCCTAATTTAAAATTCCTTTTCGGTCCCTCGGATTCTTAAAGAAATCGTAGAGGTACTCGTTTTGGAAGTATGGCGCCTAAACGCAAAGAAAGGCAATCTCAAGATTCCTCTTCTAACGATATTGATTTAAACAATCAATATGATATTCTTTCCGATGACGAGAATGATCCGTCAATCAGGCAAAATTTAAAACATTCCCGAATTAATAAAGGGAAGAAAAGGTACCACCTATTGTGGTAACAACTTCGATTTTTCATGGTCTCCGTAAGAACTCACGAATTTCATTAAAGATGCAAAATTTTCGTTTCAGATTGGTCGTCAGGGTGAATGCCGTGTTCTGACTGAAACCTTGATCGGTTTCAAACTTGTCCTCGAGTATCTTACTCAAAGAGGCATTAAATTTTTTACGTATGTCACCAAAAATGAACGTCTGTTCAAGGTGGTTCTAAAAGGTCTGACCAGTGGCGAATCCCTGGACGAGATCAAAAAGAAATTATTAAATTACTTGGAGTTACACCAGTTCAAGTAATAAAAATGAAAATGAAATCCCAACCTGGCGATTCTCGCAAAGGGATTTCTAATGAATTTTATTTAGTTCATTTTAAATCAAATGAACTGAATAACCTTAAGGCATTAGAAAAAGCCAGTCTTATGCTCCATGTCAGAGTAAAGTGGAACACTTTAGGAAGCCTGGAGGAAATTGTCAACAGCTCACCCAGTGCCGCAAATGCCAAGGATGGGGTCATGGGACAAAGATTGTCACATGGATGCCAAGTGTATGCATTGTGGCGATCCTCTCACGCCAAGGACAGCTGTCCTGTGAAGGATCCCAAAAATTTTAAATGTGCAAATTGTGGTGGAAACCACAAATCCAATTTTTGGGAATGCAAGACCCGCAAAGCGATCTTACATGCTCGTACTAAGCATCAGGTAGCGACCGCTTCGCGTTCCCGACCAGGTACCCATTCCTCGGCTGTTAATAACGGTCATCGAGGAGTAAATCCTACGTTTGTACCGGTGGGTACGAACACGCCCAACCGTCAAATTTTCCACTGCTAACTGCTGTTAACAATGGTCAGCGACGCACAAATGTATCCGTAAGTACAAACAGTGCACATGCTTACAATTCTCCAATCATACCTGCTGCTAACAATGTTCAGCTGGGTAATAGAAATACCTACGCCGCCGTTACAGCTGGTCGAAATCAAAATTCAACAGAAATGTTGAAGATTTTGACTTAGGTAACATAACCGCTCCTAAAATGGATTTCTTACAGAAATCATTGATCGATATGATAAATGGTATGTTAAATACAAACTCCATGTTTGACGCAATTCAAACTGGTATGAAATTTGCAAACAATAATGACTTGACCCTGAAATGCAGCAATGGGTTTTAAGACACTTAATATTTTAAATTGAAATGCTCGATCTCTTAGAGATAATGAAGACGAGCTGGTTAACATTTCACGAGTTCAGAACGCACATATTGCCGTTGTAACTGAAACTTTGATTAAACTAGGTAATAAAATAAAAAGGGATCCTTATTATTTTGTATACCGCAATAATCGTCTTGATAGTCCAGGTGGTGGCGTTGCCATAATTGTTCATAGGCGTATCAAACATCAAATTCTTTCTTCATTTGATACCAAAGTTTTTGAAACTTTGGGGGTTTCTGTAGTAACAAAATTTGGTCAAATTTCACTATTAGCTGCCTATTTACCATTTCAATGCGTAGGGCAGCAAAAGAATCTTCTCAAGGGTGACCTTCAGAAGCTTACCCGCAATAGGTCAAAATTCTTCATTATTGGTGATTTTAATGCAAAACACCGTTCATGGAATAATGCTCAAAGCAATTTCAATGGTAATATACCATTTGATAATTGTTCTGCGGGTTATTATACCATACTAATATCCAAACAGCCCAACTTGCTTTTCTTCTGCAAGAAACCCTCAACTATTGATTTGGTCTTAACTGATTCATGTCAACTTTGTAGCCAATTGGTTACCCACGCTGACTTCGGTTTGGATCACCTTCCAGTAACTTTTGAAATATCCCAAGAAATAATTACTAATCCCAACAGTTCTATTTTCAATTACCATGGAGCTGATTGGAACCAATATCAAACATTCATGGAATATAACTTTGATCCTAACATTCCTTTGGAAACTACAAATGATATCGATAATGCTCTTGAATCTCTGACTACTTCTATAGTCGAAGCAAGAGCTGTCTCAGTTCCAAAATGCGAGGTAAAGTTCAATTCAATTATAATTGACGACGATCTTCAGCTTTTGATCCGTCTGAAAAATATCCGTAGAAGACAATATCAAAGAACACGCGATCCCGCCATGAAAATTATCTGGCGAGTTTTGCAAAATCAAATTAAAAAACGCTTCTCTGCCCTGAGGAACAAACAATTTGAAGATAATGTGTCAAAATTAGACCCGAGCTCCAAACCTTTTGGAAACTCTCAAAATTTTAAAGAAACCTCAAAAGCCTATTCCAGCGCTCAAAGAAGGTGATAAAATATTGTTAACAAATGTGGAAAAGCTCAAAACTTGCTAAGCAGTTTGAGAGTTCCATAGTTTTAGTTTGGGTCTTACTAGTCCTATTGAGAATCAGGTTGCTCGTGATTATCTGAATATTTCCTCCGGGATAATATTTTCGATGAATCCTGGGGCACTGATTTGGATGAAGTAAAATCTATAATTAAAAAGTTCAAAAATATGAAAGCTCTAGGTGATGATGGAGTTTTCATATACTCATCAAAAAACTCCCAGTGAGTACCTTGTCTTTCATGGTAAAATTATTTAATAAATGTTTCATTTGGCATATTTTCCTGACAAATGGAAAAATGCCAAAGTTGTTCCAATTTTGAAGCCCGAGAAAGATCCAGCTGAAGCTTCTAGCTACAGACCAATAAGTTTACTTCCTTCAATAAGTAAACTTTTTGAAAAGATAATTTTGAATAGAATGATGCTTCACATCAATACAAACTCAATTTTTGCAGATGAGCAGTTTGGATTTCGCCATGGCCATTCAACTACTCATCAGCTCTTAAGAGTTACTAACTTAATACGTACAAACAAATCTGAAGGCTGCTCAACTGGAGTTGCTCTTCTAGACATAGAAAAGCATTCGACAGTGTTTGGGCATGAAGGTTTGATTGCTAAATTGAAAAACTTTAATTTTCCGCTCTATATTATGAAATTAATTCAAAATTATTTAACTGACAGAACTCTACAGGTAAATTATCAGAATTCCAAATCTGATCGAATACCTGTTAGAGCTGGAGTTCCTCAGGGTAGTATTCTTGGACCGATATTGTATAACATTTTTTACTCTGACCTCCCTGATTTGCCTCAGGGTTGTCAGAAATCCTTGTTTGCCGATGACACAGGCATTTCCCAAAGGAAGAAGCCTTCGTGTCATTTGTAGGAGACTGCAGAAAAGTTTAGACATTTTCTCTTCTTATTTACAGAAATGGAAGATTTCTCCCAACGCTTCCAAAACTCAACTTATAATATTCCTACATAAACCTAGAGCTTATTTTTTGAAACCTAGTAGTAGTCACATAGTTACTATGAACGGTGTTCCAATTTCTTGGTCAAGTCAAGTGAAATACCTTGGTCTGGTACTTGATCAAAAATTAAACTTCAAAGATCACATTGAGGGCATCTAAGCCAAATGTAACAAATATATAAAATGTTTATATCCCCTTATAAACAGAAAATCAAAACTTTGTCTGAAGAACAAACTACTAATATTCAAACAAATTTTTAGACCGGCCACTGCTTTATGCTGTTCCAATATGGTCTAGTTGTTGTGCTACCAGTGAAAAAACACTTCCAAGTGATTCAGAACAAAGTTCTAAAGATGATTTTGAGTTGCCTTCTTCAGTACAGTACTATCGAAGTACATAGAATTTCGAATGTTGAGACTTTAGAGCAAATGTCCAACAAAATAATTAATAATTTCAGACAAAATCATTGCAATCTTCATTTGCAATGATTAATTCCTCTACGCTTGAGTTAAAATTAATGTTAGTTTGTTTTTAGTTTTAAGATTATTATTGCTTATATTGACACGTAAGCATTAAAACCTGTTTAAAATACTGAACTGCTAAGGCACGCACAATGTAAACAAAATTAGTATATATTTTAATAATTAAGGTTGATAAATTACGGTAGTAGTAGTTGGAGCACCTAGATTAACATGAAATGTAATTATTGATTAATTTGGAACGAAATAAAAAGTTAAAAAAAAATAAAAAAAAAAAAGCACAAATTAAAAATCACATAAATTCTGTAACAAACGGTTACACTATCCCCCCACCTCGGAAAATAAATGTTTGAACTAGTTTGAACATTTATTTACCTTCACTTAACTTACTACAACCCAATTAAAAACATCAAGACAATTGTCTATTAATGGTATACACATAGTTTGTTTTTCATACAATTTAAAAGATTACAAATAGCAGTTAAAATAACTTTACGTTTACGACGACTACATAACACATTAAAAACCTTGCGTAACTAAAAGCTAAATTTCTAATAAAATTTGCCATAATCAAACACGTGTGGTCCTCTTACTGTGCTTATGTGTGCAGATGAACACCGAGATGAGCATCTGTGGTGAGTTTCTACTACATTCATCTGTTATCAATTTATCATTCGAGTATAAGGGTTCGCGATTTCAGAATACGATTTAGTCTACTCCGATGATCGCGCGAGTACTGATCTTTGTAGTGGAACGTGTAATGGATAGCGAATTATTGGTTGCTGAATTTCTACTGAAAATTATGGTGAATCTGAAGATCGATACGATAAGTGAACTTGTTTCATGCTACTATTTTGTTAGGCTGATTGAATAATTTTATTTCTAGGTTTGTTCCACCAGTTGGCCACCTGGGGTTTAGGAACAACTCTAGGAATCAACTCTATTCTCGGCATACTATTGATAAGGTGAGTGGCGATACACGGTTTAGTAGACAAATGTTTCTCTTGTTCTTTGACCCTAGACTCTTCTTCTTTTCTTCTCAAAATATCTGCAATAGTCTATCTTTCTGTTGGCGCGCTTCAACAAAAGACTGCAGATATTGTTCAATCCGGATTTATATCGCATGCGATGTTTTTCAACCTAATCTATCTTATCTCCTTTTACAGGCAAATACATCTATCAACAGCAAAGACACAAACCGTGTTGTTGACAACGACGACGCATATGCACATTTTACAACGACTATTACGATGTAGCTCATATTGAACAATCACGATCAGGATGATGTGCTACGGGACAACGACGACAAAACATGTTATTTTGGTTGGACGATGACCTGCTGATCACGAAAACAATGTACAACGATGATTGGTTGTTTGCTATCGCGCTATCTAGGACCATGCGCTTCCATGGTTAGCTAAGTCCAATGATGATAGCATATTGTAAGGTGTAGCGAACTCATACAACTTTTTTTTTAGGTTCTCCGATCAAAAGCTTCGTTGCCTGATCGAAGGTCGCTGGCGGAAAACACCCCAAGACTCCGTCCGGTTTCATCCGCCACCTCATATGAACTGCTACCTCGCTTTGCGATGATGGAACACGGTGTGTACAACGGTCCATATTTGGCATTATAATGCTCCACTGCTGAAGACTGCCGAAAGTTGCGTTTGAACACTTTCTGGCCGACCTGGTATGATGGAGCAAACTTTTTATGCCGTAAGTTATAGACTTTTCTACACTTGTCATCACTTTTCTGCAGATTTTCTTTTACTTTTACTAATAGTTTTCCTCCTACTTCTTTTCTAAATTTTTCCCTAGCCTCTACTGAAAGTTCTCCTTCATCTCTCTCTTGCCTATGCTCCTCGCCTCTCACAACTTTTTCATGCCCGTACAGGATGCGGTATGGCGTAAACCCAGTCGAAGCATGGACGGTCGTATTAATCATCTCCTCAATATCTCCGATTCTGGAATCCCATACACGCTGATCCGACTGCATGTATGTACGCAAACACGCATTGATGGTTCGGTTTGTCCGTTCCACTGGGTTAGTTTGGCTATGATGCCTTGTATTTGGCCAGTGCCAGATTCCTCTTTGTTTTAGCAGAGACTGGAATTCCTTTCCCGTAAAGGTCGTGGCATTGTCACTAATGACTACCTCCGGCGTTCCATAACGTCGAATTCAAATGTCCTCAACAATTTTGCAGACTCCTTTCGCCTCAATCTTCTTCACAGGAATCAGAATGGTCCATTTAGAAAAAATGTCCATTAGGACTAATAAATGGCAGTTACCATTCCTGATTCTAGGAAGACTCTGAATGAAGTCAAGAGCGAGCATTTGAAAAGGCCTATCGGTGTTTTTCTGCCTTCCCATTTCCGGTGCAGAAGCCACCGTAGAAGGTTTACATTGCTTACAAATAGTGCAAGCACGCACGTATCGTTTGGTATCTAGAGCCATTTTGGGCCAATAGTAACGAACTTTGATGCGCTGTAACGTGTTTTCGTAACCGGGATGTAGGACGTCATCGTGTTCCTGCTGCAGTACAGATTGCCTCAGTTCTTCTGGTAAACACAGCTTCCATTCGAACCGGTAGTCCAACACGTCCGAAGCTGCTGATACGAATTTATACAACTTTTTATCCTCGATCTTGAAATCAACGAAGTTGTCTGGATCCATTTCTACCTTTTTAATCTGTTTAGCATACCAACTGTTATCCTGGGCTACCTCGAGGGCTTCTACTGCTCTCGAAAGTGCATCTGCTACGACATTCTCAGACCCTTTCCGGTGCTGCACTTGCATATCGTACTGCTGCAGCAAGATGCTCCATCGGCTGAGTTTGGATGATGGCTTCCATTTCGTATTCATAATAAACGAAAGAGCCGAAGAATCGGTTATCAGAGTAAACCTGGTTCCTTCCACATAAGGCCGGAATCGCTCTATCGATTCCAGCGCTGCTAGACCTTCCTTTTCCGCTGCTTTCCAGGCCCTTTGAGGAGTGGTAAGCTTCCGAGAATAGTATGCAACAACGATTTCTGCCCCTTCGATCTCCTGCGTCAAAATCCCTGCAATCGCCAAGTCGCTTGCATCAGTTTGGATTCTAAACGGCATGTCGAATCTGGGGTTGGCCAGCACTGGTGCTGTGATCAACTTCTCCTTTAGAATATTGAACGCCTTCTCAGCTTCGGTGTTCCACACTACCACTTTACGTTTGCCTTTCAACAAATCGGTCAGTGGGGCAGTGGCATCGCTAAAGCAATCAATAAATCTACGGTAGTAGTTGACCATACCCAAAAATCGTCTAAGTGATCGAACCGATGATGGTCGCTCAAAATTGACAATCGCCTCCACATTATTCGGGTTGGGTCTAACTCCTTGTTCAGACAAGATAAACCCCAGGTAGGGCAACTCTGGGACGCAAAATTTGGATTTTTCCAGATTAATCGACAAATTTGCCGCATTTAGTCGCCTCGCTACCTCCTCCAAAGTCCGAACATGTTCCTCGAACGAGTTACTGGCAACAACGATGTCATCCAGGTAGACAAAAACCTTTGGTTCTAGTTCGCCGTATCCCAAGACTTCGTCCATTAACCTGGACAACGTCGCAGGACTGTTAACCAGTCCAAATGGCAACCGGGTGAACTGGAAAAGCCCTCGCCCAAAAACCCGGAAGGCGGTGTATTTTCTTGAATCCTTCTCCAACGGGATCTGCCAAAACGCTTTGGACAGATCGATGGTTGACAGGTATTTCGACGATCCCAGTCTTCCCAAAATCCGATCCTGATGCGGTAACGGATAGGCATCCCTTTTCGTTCTCTCGTTTAGCTTTCGAGCATCAAGGCACATTCGCACTTTGAGCTTTTGCTGACCATCCTCTCCTTCACTTCTCTTCATTACCGGTACGATCAACATTGCCCAGTCACTGTTCGACCTCTCTACGACTCCGGAAGCTATCCACTTATCTAGCTCCTCGTTGACATTCCGTTGCACTTCTGGTGACCACGGGTACGGGTTCAGTCTTATGGGATCCGCATTTTTGAAACCCTCCTCAAATTCAATCTTGTGACTTATTAAAGGAGTAGTTTCCAATTGCTCACCATCTACAAATACCTTAAACAACTTTTTGACGCTCTCCAGCCGCTCTATTTGTTCCGGTGTCATCAGAATACCTTCCTGCGTCTCCAATTGCTCGGCTTCTGCAACTTCCGCTTCATCTAATGTGTTTTGGACTGTGGGTTCAATATTGAATAACCTCCAGAAATTCATTCCCAGTATTAGCCTCCTTTTCATGGAAGGGGCAATCAGGGTTGTGAGAATCCTGGTTTCTCCGTTGAAAGTCACCGGAAGATTCACGTAACCCTTGACTTCCAAACAAGTTCCACCGGCTGTTGATAGTTTTGTTTGTGTTTTGAACAGCTTCAGCTTCAATCTCCTGACCAAGTTCTCACTTCCTGCTCCTAAGATGGAGACCTGCGCTCCACTGTCCAACAGACCTATCAATCTAACTCCTAAAACCTCAATTCCTGCAAATGGTCGATTATCTCCTTCTAACTCCACGTTCAACTCACTGACATCAGAACAATCCGGGACAAAAGGTTGAAGGTTTTCTCGGCAGATTTCGACGACCTCCTACGTCGAACCACGCCCGTTTTTTGCACAGTATGGGCATCTCTCTTTCGTGTAATCGTAGAATCCACATTCTGTACAAAATACCGATTTCTGTGCCAAACACGTTTCATGATGGTGGAATTTTCCTCTACAATTAAAACATATCATCTTTTCCGGAACCTTGTAACTCGCGATCCGCCTATCCAGGGATCCTTTACTTGACTCTGCTGTAACTTCATCCTTTGACGCATTAGGCTTCTTCTGTATAAAGGGCCTTTGCTTGTCTTCATGCGGTTTCCAGTTCGGTCGATCCGCTGGTGGCCAGTTCCTGCCTCCTGACTGGTTTGAACCTTGAAAGGGTTTGGTTCGCACCTCATTTACCTGCGCAGACTTCGATACTGTGTCATGATCTTTGTTCCGGTACATCCACATATTTGCAGAGTCCAGCTTTCTACCCCACTGTCTCAAAGCCTTCAATGACCTGACTCCTTTTACTACCAAAACGTTCTTGTAGTCCGACCGAAGGTTCCGAAAGATAATGTCAAACTTCCTTTCTTCGGAGGGTGGCACTGACATAAAGTGGAAGATTTCCGAAACAGCGTTGTAAAAGTCCTGGAACTTTTCCGAACGTCTCTGTCTCCGCTGGGCCGCTTGTTGCTCATAATGGAAGTCCATATCTGGAGGTTGAAATTCCAACTTCAGCTCAGCCACGAGTTCACCCCAGTTTCGAAAATCGCCATTTTTCTTACCTTCCATGTACCACGTTCTGGCATTTCCAGCGAACAGGTGGATGGCTTCATCGAACAGCATACGCCTACTCAACCCCTCTGCTTCGGCCATAAATTCAACTTCCTCCACGAACTTGTTAAGCTTTTTCCCATCGTCCCTTCCGTCATATCGCATTCTCCATTCAGATACTGACCGAGGTCTTCTTTTCAAACCTTGAAAGTTTTCTCGGTCCGATCCACTACTATCAGAATCCGAACTTTCGCTTTCGCTTGATACTTGTCTGCCTTGCTTCTCTAGTTTACTCAACCTACCAATCTCTCGCTTTCCCTTCGACTCTTGTTTTCCAATTTTCTTTTCTACTTTTTCCTTTCTACTCTTCTTTTCATTTTCACTGGCTAATAATGACTTCCTTTCCATTAGGCTTAACTTTTTCTCAACGTACTTGTCTACATGATCAATCAGTTTCTTAAACATTTTCTCGGAGTTTTCCTCCTTTTTGGTAGATTTCCTTTTCTTCTTCGGAGACTTGAGTTTCTTCTTCATCTTCTTTGTTTGCTTCTTCGGACTCTGTCTCGGCTCACTCTGCGAGTCTTCCTGCCACTCTGAATCTTCTGTGTCGTCGTAACTCTCAAAATTAAGCAAACTTTCCCTCATTCTCTCTTCTGCGTTTTTTGCGTCTTCTGGGTCCTCTGATAAAAACGAGAAATACGTTTTCAAAAGCGTTACTACTACTTCTTCTATCCCATCCGTATTGAAATTTTCCTTCAACCTTATCAACCGAAAATACAGGTGAATTAGTCTGGTTTTTACTTCTAGCATATTTGTCTTTTTACTCTTTCCACTTTCTAGTCTATATCGTATCTTTGCCAGTTTTTCGTCTACTTGACCAAACTCTCTTCTACACTCTTCTTCGGAATCAAGCAATGAAACCGTAAAATCACCTATTTCTCGTTGATCTTTTAGCTTACGCCTCAACTTGCGATTCTTGGTAGCCCGAGACTCACCACTAGAATAATCAACTTTGCGAATGACTAGCTCGTGCTCCAACTCATCATCGAGAAGATGGTCTACGTTCATCGAACGATATCGTAATAAAAGTTCAGAATTCATTATGAAAATATTATGTACAAATTCAAAATTCAACCAACAAAAGAATAATTCAATTAAAATTCACGATAAAATAAAATATTAACACTTCACAAAACTAACTATATTAGAAACAAAACAGATATAAATGTAGTAGATTTTTGTGTTTAATGTTTTATGTTTTATGTTCAATTCAGGACCTTTAAGAGTTCAATTCAATTAAGCTTTGTGTTACTTAGGTTAAAATGTGTTTTTTTTTGTCTTATTTTTTTAAACTTAAAGAATCTTAACTACTTTTTTTTTTGGCGTAATAACTTTGAACGCTCTTTTGGAAATTCAACCAACTTAGACCAAAGCCTT
This sequence comes from Aedes japonicus, assembly GCA_034211315.2. NCBI lineage: Eukaryota > Metazoa > Arthropoda > Insecta > Diptera > Culicidae > Aedes > Aedes japonicus. The sequence continues at coordinate 100,114 of JASCZW010000338.1, read as the reverse complement.
CTCGTTTTGTAAAAGGGAAAATAGCAAACTTCGAATGGTGAAAAGTAGTGCAAGGATCCTACGCTAACGTTAGTTTGCGTACTCTCCTACCGCCTGATGAAAAATCATTAGATTTTTAAATTCTACTCGGTCCTCCGATTACCTTTCGTGTGTTGTAGCTGGGCGCCATGTGTAACTTTACTGTCTGTAATCCCGGTAAATGCTCAGTAGCAAGAGACCTCTCGAGCTGTGTCTCAAGATCGGCTTACTACTGGGTAATCTGGAGGGGCTTCGCGAACAAATTGTGCGGATACTGTCACCTGATTATACTTTTTTGAGAAATGAGTACTGAGATACAAAAATGGAGGCTGTATTGAAAGAACTATTGGGTGGGTTGGTCCTACGTCGAACCACGCCCGTTTTTTGCACAGTATGGGCATCTCTCTTTCGTGTAATCGTAGAATCCACATACTGTACAAAACACCGATTTCTGTGCCAAACACGTTTCATGATGGTGGAATTTTCCTCTACAATTAAAACATATCATCTTTTCCGGAACCTTGTAACTCGCGATCCGCCTATCCAGGGATCCTTTACTTGACTCTGCTGTAACTTCATCCTTTGACGCATTAGGCTTCTTCTGTATAAAGGGCCTTTGTTTGTCTTCATGCGGTTTCCAGTTCGGTCGATCCGCTGGTGGCCAGTTCCTGCCTCCTGACTGGTTTGAACCTTGAAAGGGTTTGGTTCGCACCTCATTTACCTGCGCAGACTTCGATACTGTGTCATGATCTTTGTTCCGGTACATCCACATATTTGCAGAGTCCAGCTTTCTACCCCACTGTCTCAAAGCCTTCAATGACCTGACTCTTTTACTACCAAAACGTTCTTGTAGTCCGACCGAAGGTTCCGAAAGATAATGTCAAACTTCCTTTCTTCGGAGGGTGGCACTGACATAAAGTGGAAGATTTCCGAAACAGCGTTGTAAAAGTCCTGGAACTTTTCCGAACGTCTCTGTCTCCGCTGGGCCGCTTGTTGCTCATGCAATGGAAGTCCATATCTGGAGGTTGAAATTCCAACTTCAGCTCAGCCACGAGTTCACCCCAGTTTCGAAAATCGCCATTTTTCTTACCTTCCATGTACCACGTTCTGGCATTTCCAGCGAACAGGTGGATGGCTTCATCGAACAGCATACGCCTACTCAACCCCTCTGCTTCGGCCATAAATTCAACTTCCTCCACGAACTTGTTAAGCTTTTTCCATCGTCCCTTCCGTCATATCGCATTCTCCATTCAGATACTGACCGAGGTCTTCTTTCAAACCTTGAAAGCTTTCTCGGTCCGATCCACTGCTATCAGAATCCGAACTTTCGCTTTTCGCTTGATACTTGTCTGCCTTGCTTCTCTAGTTTACTCAACCTACCAATCTCTCGCGCTTTCCCTTCGACTCTTGTTTTCTTCAATTTTCTTTTCTACTTTTTCCTTTCTACTCTTCTTTTCATTTTCACTGGCTAATAATGACTTCCTTCCACTAGGCTTAACTTTTTCTCAACGTACTTGTCTCACATGATCAATCAGTTTCTTAAACATTTTTCTCGGAGTTTTCCTCCTTTTTAGCATTTCTTTCTTCTTCGGAGACTTGAGTTTCTTCTTCATCTTCTTTGTTTGTTTCTTCGACTTGTCTCGGCTCACTCTGCGAGTCTTCCTGCCACTCTGAATCTTCTGTGTCCTCGTAACTCTCAAAATTAAGCAAACTTTCCCTCATTCTCTCTTCTGCGTTTTTCGCGTCTTCTGGGTCCTCTGATAAAAACGAGAAACACGTTTTCAAAAGCGTTACTACTACTTCTTCTATTCCATCCGTATTGAAATTTTCCTCTCAACCTAATCAACCGAAAATACAGGTGAATTAGTCTGGTTTTACTTCAGCATATTTGTCTTTTACTCTTTCCACTTTCTAGTCTATATCGTATCTTGCCAGTTTTTCGTCCACTTGACCAAACTCTCTTCTACACTCTTCTTCGGAATCAAGCAATGAAACCGTAAATCACCCATTTCTCGTTGATCTTTTAGCTTACGCGTCAACTTGCGATTCTTGCAGCCCGAGACTCACCACTAGAATAATCAACTTTGTGAATGACTTAGCTCGTGCTCCAACTCATCATCGAGAAGATGGTCTACTTTCATCGAACGATATTGTAATAGAAGTTCAGAATTCATTATGAAAAATATTATGTACAAATTCAAAATTCAACCAACAAAAGAATAATTCAATTAAAATTCACGATAAAATAAAATATTAACACTTCACAAAACTAACTAGATTAGAAACAAAACAGATATAAATGTAGTAGATTTTTGTGTTTTATGTTTTATGTTTTATGTTTTTGTGTTTTATGTTTTATGTTTTATGGACCTTTAAGAGATCAATTCAATTAAGCTTTGTGTTACTTAGGTTAAAATGTGTTTTTTTGTCTTATTTTTTTTAAACTTAAAGAATCTGTAACTACTTTTTTTTTGGCGTAATAACTTTGAACGCTCTCTTTGGAAAATCAACCAACTTAGACCAAAGCCTTCTCGTTTTGTAAAAGGGAAAATAGCAAACTTCGAATGGTGAAAAGTAGTGCAAGGATCCTACGCTAACGTTAGTTTGCGTACTCTCCTACCGCCTGATGAAAAATCATTAGATTTTTAAATTCTACCGGTCCTCCGATTACCTTTCGTGTGTGTAGCTGGGCGCCATGTGTAACTTTACTGTCTGTAATCCTGTAATGTCTCTAGTAGCAAGAGACCTCTCGAGCTGTGTCTCCAAGATCGGCTTACTACCGGGCAATCTGAGGGCTTCATGAACAAATTGTGCGGATACTGTCACCTGATTATATCCTTTTGAGAAATGAGTACTCGAGATACAAAAATGGAGGCTGTATTGAAAGAACTATTGGGTGGGTTGGTTTGGTGGAAAATGGCTACTATTGTGGGTGGTGTAAAAGTGGGTGGTTTTATTGTTCTTCAAACGTACCGGTCATGACTGGAGTTGATGATGAAAATGATGATCTGGGACTGCTTCCACAACGTTGGGCGAGCGCTCGCTGCTGCACGGCGGACTTTTTCGATCGAGGGGAAGTCTCCTTTGCGGTTAGGGGATGACTCCTGAGACAAGACTTGCTTTTAGACTAGCGACCACTGGGGTCACTTGCCGTATCGCAAGGCGCGTCGTTGGACTCGTCAACGAGTAGATAGCGGTGTCTACCAAAACGGTAACACAAAAGGTCCTGAATTGAACTTAAACTGATCTCACTCGAAGCTGTATTAGCGACCACTCACTACTTTCCTAAGACACCTTTCGCACGCGAACGCCTGGACAATTCCGAGCAATGGTTGATCATTCGTTGCTCCTTTGACCCTTCGTTTTGCTATGTCGTCCTGCTATGGTCTGCATACTCCATTTTCCGTTTTCCGCCTGAATCATCTTCCAATAGTTACCCACTGACATGGAACCTCTCCCGACTTCACCGTTATACAATTTGATTTTTTTCTCGAATCCCTACTAACGAATTACACTACTGAACATATTTACTTAACCCTACTAACCAACACCAAACAAATGTATAAAGACGTAACAGTACATTTAAAATAATAAGCACAAATTAAAAATCACATAAATTCTGTAACAAACGGTTACAGTAATTTTCAAGATTTGGGAGGAGGAGTGTTTACCGGAGGATTGAATGGAAGGAATAGTGTATCCCATCTATAAAATGGATTGCTGCAATTATCATGCAATCACGCTACTGAACGCCACCTACAAGTTGCAAAGGAGTTCAAATTTTATGCCACCGCCTATCACCAATTGCAAAGGAGTTCAAGCGGGATTCCTGAGTGCAGCGCTATTACGGACCAGAGTTTTGCGATTCGGCAAGTGTTGCAGAAATGTCGCGAATATAACGTGCCAGCACACCATATTTTCATCGATTTCAAATCAGCGTATGATACAATCGATCGAGACCAGCTATGGCAAATCATGCACGAATATGGATTTCCGGAAAAACTGATGCGGTTGATCAAAGCAACGATAGATCGAGTGATGTGTGTCGTTCGAGTATCAGAGACTCTCTAGAGTCACTTAGAATCTCGGAGAGGGTTTCGGCAAGGTGATGGGCTGTCGTGTTTGTTGTTTAACATGGCACTGGAGGGTGTGATTCGAAGAGCTGGGATAGACACGAGTGGCACGATCTTCAGGAAGTCTGTCCAACTATTTGGCTTCGCCGACGACGTTGATATCGTAGCACGTAACTTTGAGACGATGGCGGAAACGTACATCAGAGTTAAGCTGGTGCTGATAGGATTGGGCTTGTGATTAATGCGTTGAAAACAAAATACTTGAGAGGAAGAGGCTCACGAGAAGACAATGTTAGCCTCCCACCACGAGTTCAGATCGATTCAGGTGATGAAATCGAGGTAGTAAACGAATCCGTGTATCTGGTTGGCTGGCAATCGTGTCTACTCTGGACTCCGTAGTACGCTTTGATCGAACGAAGTTCGCCGAACTACAAAGTTGACCATCTACAAGACACCAATTAGACCGGTAGCTCTCTACGGCCACAAAACATGGACATTGCAAGTGGAGGACCAACGCGCCTTTGGAGGCTTTGAATTCCGTGCTGCGTACCATTTACAGTGGAGCTCAGATGGAAGACGGAACGTGGAGGAGGCGAATGAACCACGAATTGCATCAGCTGCTGGGAGAACCTCCCATCGTACACATCGCTAAAATCGGTCGACTACAATGGACTGGGCCCGTCGTGAGAATGTCGAGATTCTCAAAAACGAACCGACGGGTACAAGAAGAAGTGGCACGCATCGAGCAAGGTGGATCGGATCGACCAGGTAGGAGGCGAACTGCGGACTCTCCGCAGACAGCGAGACTGGCGAGGTACAGCCCTGGACCGATAACAATGAAGACTACTTCTGTGTACCCGATCAAAAGGGAACAACAAATTTATTTCAAGTTTTTTTATTCAGTTACGCTGTTTTTATAACAGAGGTTGTTAAAATTTAGATCGCGGATGTTGTTAAAATAACAAAAATTGTTACAAAAAATCCTTTAGGGATAACAAAATTATAATTGTGCAGTTTTTTAAAATAAACAAACAAAACAAACTTTGCAACAGTTTTGATGCTATGTAGCAACATCGTATCAGCTAGCGTTAGAATTAATTTATTTATTCACGCCAATGTTTTACAGTTGGCCATTTACCCATAGATATTGATATACTGACTCCGTTACTCCTGCCTCAACCCTGTTGTTTAACCCTGTTGTGGAACCATCAGTATAAAAAATCACTGAACCTGGTTGAATATTAGGTCCCCCGGATTCCCATTCAGCGCGGCTTGGCTCAGTAACATTAAATAGTCTTTCGAAATTATATTTCATATTCATCCTATCTCCATGAGTTAATAATGGATTAATTTTAAATTCCTTAAGAATACTGAGATGACTACTAAGATCCCCATCAAAAAATGTGTTTGGTCCTTTTAAACCGTAGTGCGTTTTTCTAAGCTTTTAATTACACATATAGAGGTAAGGAAAGAAGATATAAAATTGTATCAAGTGCTTTAGAAGGCGTACTACGAATTGCTCCTGAGATAAAAATTGTAGCTAGTCTTTGCAGCTTTTCCAGATTTTTCTGATCATGCTTAATTTTAGTTTTTGGCCACCAAACTAATGATGCATATGTTATTCTGGGTCTTATTATAGCCATATAGATCCAATGAATCGTTTTAGGTTTTAGTTCCCATTTTTTCCCAAATGTTTTCTAACTTAGCCGTAAGGTAGTTGTAGCCTTGCTTATAATTTGATCCAAATGTAAGTTCCAATTAAATTTGCTATCAAGAATTACACCCAGGGATGACTGTTTGAGTTCTTTCCAAGTACAAATCTGGAATAGTATATTTTCTTCTATGTGTAAATGGAATAATAGCAGTCTTATGAGGGTTTATAGACAACCCCTCGTCTTTACACCACGCTATAAATAAATTGAGAGTATATTGCAATCTATCTCTGATAGCATGTTCATATTTCCCACGAACTATAATTACGATGCCATCGGCAAATCCAATTATTTCAAATCCTCGTGTTTCGAGATGTGATAGTAGTTCATGGACTACCAGTTACCACAACAGAGGTGAGCGAACTAATTGGATCTATAACCCCCCCCCCCCCCCCTCCTTACTTTAGTTCTAAGATAACTGATGTACAGAATATCCCATAAAAAAAATCCGAAAATCCATACCTCAGCTTCAAATAAGTTTTTTTTTTTCATAGAAAATGGTAAAAAATTCATTATTTTATTTAGGGAATCGTTTTTAAGCCTTTGATGATTGCATTACACATTACATTCTTCTCGATAACCTTCTCCAAACGGAGACGGAAACTACACACTTAGAAATTATGAATTTTATACGAGATCTGGGTAAGGAGTGTATCGAGAAAAGTAGTTATAAACATTCGATTGCGTTGTGCATAAACTGCTGTATATATTTTTAGCGTGTAAGCGCCATTTGCTTTGTTTACATGTCAAAAATGATTATTCAGTTCATTCATTTCCGTTGATAAAGTTGTATTCAAAATGTCGCGAATTGAATTTGAGACTAAAAGAAAATTCTGCACACTTGGTGCACCGAAAAGGTGTTACTTACAGCCAGATTGCGAAAAGAGTAAATGTTCACCCGGCAAGTGTAAAACGCATCATCGAAAAGTTTGGTAAGAGTGCTCCCTCAAAGGATTTACCAAGAAGTGGCCGGAAACCCGGCTCCAGCAACTCGATTTGGACCAAAAAGTTGTGGATTATATTCAACGGAACAAATCTGCCTCTACTCGCGATCTAGCCAGAAGTTCAGGACCAGCATCGGAATGATTCAACGAATCAAGCGCAGGAATGACTTGAAGACGTACAAAAAGCAGAAAGTGCCCAAACAAACTCCGGAACAAAGTCTCGTGCCAAAACCAGGGCTCGAAAGCTGTACAGCTGCATTTTGGACAATGTCGACCAGTGCATTTTGATGGATGACGAAACATACGTTAAAGAAGATTCAAGAACGCTACCGGGGCCGCAGTTTTATACTAAATCTGTTGGGGAACGTGTGCCAACCGCAGATACGACTGTTGCGATGGAGAAATTCGGTCAGAAGGTGCTCATTTGGCAAGCTATTTGCACATGTGGCTTGCGTTCTTCAATTTTCTATACAAAAGGAACTATAAATGCTGAGATTTATCAAAGGAATGTTTGAAGAACAGGTTGCTACCATTGTATAGAAAGCACCAGTCCCCTCCTCTCTTCTGGCCAGATTTGGCATCGGCACATTACGCCAAATCCACTCTACAGTGGCTGACGGAGAATAACATCAAGTTCGTGAAAAAGACATCAACCCACCAAACTGTCCCCAGTTGCGACCGATCGAACGCTATTGGGCAATAGTCAAGCGTATATTTAAGAAGGATGGTACAGTGTCCCAAAACATGACCGATTTTAAGAAAAATTGGGCGGCAGCATCCAAGGAAGTGCACAAAGGTCACTGTGCAGAATTTGATGGCAGGTGTCAAATCAAAGGTACGGGCATTCTACAGAAATGAACATGATGACTAGTTTTTCCGTTTGGATCTTTTGTAAACATGTTAAGCTATAATAAACTGAAATAGTATGTTAATTTTAACCATGTTTTCATGCCTATTTTATTATTTGGAAGTTTATAACTACTTTTCGATACACTCCTTAATGATTGTAAAAAGTCGAGGAACGTAATCAAAGATTTCATGTAAAATTATGTCTCCTGACACTGACACGTACGCAATTCGATGAAAGATGTGTTTGATTGAATTTATATTCTCATCTCTTTCGACTCATTCTTATGTGCTAAAGGATGCTTGCATGTGTCGGTCTCAAAGGACAGAAATTTACATGACATTTTAGTAGTGTATAGAGCAAACCTTTTCAATGTATGAATCAGTCATCGAGTTCCATGCCTTGGTAATGGAAGCAATCAGGGCGCCAACACTGGAGTTAGAATGTTCACAGTCCTTAGCCTCAACATTTGCCCATATTGAGTAATCGAAAGGATTCAAGTCAGAGCTGCTAGGCTTTGGCCAAAATCCCATGTTTTCCTTCAGCCACGTTTGAGTCCTTTCGGAGGTATGACACGGTGCTCCGTCCTGTTGGAAAATGATCTGTTGGTGTGGTCCAAAGTTGGCTTTCATGTAAACCTCGGTATTAACTTTTAATCCAGCTTTGATAAATACTGGAGGCATTTCTAAACCATTGGACGCAACTGTCCCGAAAACCATGACTTAAGCCGGATGTTTGTTTGTAAACTTGAATTTCACGTTCTCTGGAACATCCTCAATCTTCTTCGTCGAAATAAACCTATCTGTACGTGTTTTAGATACAGGATCGATGGTGAACATTTTCTCAACGGAGACTACGATGATGGTATGCTTCTTTTTTAATGCTGACACCAAACGTTTCGAGCGCTCCAGCCGTAGTTGTGTGATTCGGTCCTTTACTAGGTGGCGCTTTACTCTTGCCCTGGACGAACATTTCAAGTCATCTTTGACCAACCGTTGCATGGTAATTTAAAAATATCGGCTTCCTTTGCCAATTTTCGGATCGATTTGATGGGATTTCGCCTCACTTTGTCTCTCACTGATCTGATGACCTGCGGTGTGTGAGCGGACCGTGGACGGCCACTTCCCGGTTTTCGTGGACGTGGTCCATCAAGGAGTGAACGTTGGATACGGCAAACGGTAGCCAGGTGGCATTCCACAATCGTCGCAATTTGTTTTACGGGCTTTTGAGCGAACAGCAAACTAGTCACAAACACATTTGCGATTAGTTTTCTCAACTTTGTTACTCGCGGACCACTGTTTTGCTTACATCGTTCAGAGTATACACTCCCGTTTCATTTTACTCAATTTTTGAGTACAATTGTATACCATCACTTTTTCTCTCACGGAAATGTTGCTCAATTTTCGTTAAAAAGTGGATCAACTAAATTTTTACGTAGATCCACTTTTAACGAAAAATGAGTAACACTTCCGTGAGAGAAAAAGAGATAGTATACCAGTGTACTCAAAAATTGAGTAAAATAAAGCGGAAGTGTACAGTCAGATGATTACACACACGCATTAAAACAGTAAAAATAATGTTAAAATTAACCCAAAAATAGTTTTTGAAAATTTTACCATTTTTTTTATGGGACATACTGTATATAAACATGACTACTTGGCGGTGTAAAGTTTATTTGATTGAGCTTGTGCAAATCAATAAGATTATAAAAAAAAGAAGAAATACATAACTACTATACTACTTTTCGCTCACGCCTTCTACAATCGCATGTCAACCTTTAAAACACTTTTTGGTAAAACTTCTTTCAATAGTGGCCCTTGCCAGCTTTCAACTGAGAACCCAAGCTTGTTTTTCCTTATTTCGGTTTGCTCGGGTTCCTGTAGACATTTGCTTTGAAATAATCTTCCCAGCATTATTGTAAGCAATTATCTTAAAGACTGAAATGCTCTTCACACATTGACTAACCGCCACTAAACACCCAGCCACCGAAGTTCCCAAAGGTACCCCGAACGAACCGTCATTATTAAATCCGACCTCATTACGCTAATTAGGTTTGAAGATTCAAAGATATTTCACGTTTCCTAATGAGTTTCTGCGTGGATTCAGACGTCTTTCAAAAACAAATTATTGGCGGTGCCTTCACGTATCCTAGTCCTCAGGAAGAAACATGCTGTAATTCTGTGCCCTTGGTACTTATTCCTTCTCGTCTTGATTTTCCTCTCGGGAGAAGATACTGGCCCACCGGCGCTTCATCATCATCAGCTTCTAATGCCACTGTCATTACGCGCGGAGGATGTTTTCTATTTTGATAATGTCCGCTGTCTAGTGTTTTTGACTGGAAAACTTGATTCTTCAACTTTGAACTTGAGAAAAAGAACGTCAACTAGAATGAAGAGAAGAAAAAAAATGCCACCATCACCCACCATCTAATCGTGACGAATTACATCAGGAACCACCAAAAATAACAGTGTGTCTCACAGCGTTGGATAGAAAATTGGAAACACATTTTCTTTTTCCTGCTTCGTAGCAAAACAGCAGCGGAGGCCAATTTTTTGTCCCGTTTTTACAGAATGGAAATGACGAGAAGGCAACGCGGTGAATGGGGAAGAAAGCCTCCCGGTTTCTGTTTACTTTTGGCAACTGGATGTAATCAACGTTGTACCTTACATGGTGATAATATGGAACCAACCACATCTGTGGGAAGGCAGACTTCGAAAAAAATGCAACATAAGTTACCACTTGAAGGAATAACAAGTTGTCAGAGAGATTTACCCGGTTTTTGAATGTTGCATAAATTGTCGCTATAATTAGCCAGAGTCAACTTGAGTGATTGGACTTCCGAGATGATCAAAAGTAGTCGAGTTGTATATAACTGGTATCTGGTTCAAGGACTACTGTGGCAGGGAGCTTAGCAACAGAGTTTATTTCAGGAAACAACGTTCCATCATTGGCCACCGGATTCTCAATGGTGTAATACTCTGGCCTTATAGTCAATATCCGTTCGATATGTGTCACATCAACGCATGATACATCATATTTCTTCAGACGCAATCACTTTAGCGGCACCGGCCGGTCACCATTAATCGAATAAGGACGCTCACCCAGATTATGTAAGGATTCCATGTTTCTGTCACGCCGGCGGGTATCAAAATTCACCAAAGTATCATCTCTCTTTCCTGCGCCGATAGGCGTTGAGCGCCGTCGATATCTAAAAGAAACCAGTCTGACTCGACAATGTGAAAAACGACAGAAAAAAATTCTACAATCGAATTAGATCTACACCCGAAATTCTACACTATGCAGACAAACCGAAACTCACGTCCAGTGACGGAAATTCGTTCGTTAGCAGTAAAAGAAGAAAACGGGAACCCCTTTCCTGAGCAACCTTTTACCACTTTTTGAAGCGCTCTTGACGAGGACTGAGACAACGGGAACGGATTAAAGATATCACGTTAAGGTGAACCAAAGCAGAGCAGCACGGCCTTCATGGCTGGTAAAAGTTCGTCTCAAGCTGCTCAATTACGTCGGGCCCTAGGGGTTTACCCCAAGCAAAACATATCATTTTCTGTCTCCATATGGGTGGCATTCGAGAGCCGGCAAGACACTCTGCTGCTGGAAAATGATCAGGCGAAAGAAAGATGCGGAGGGAAAAATGTTTTGTTTTAGGCGGTTTCATCTTCCATAACCGCTTACCAAGCAGCGAAAAAGAAGAAGGGTTGGTGTCTGAGCGAGGCCTACTCTTCTGTTGCCATGCCATTCCGAATTAGGGAACGACAGAGGTGAGATTGAAACCCTGCGATTCAGTGATATGTAGAAACAAAACAGTAAAAGTTAAATGATCTTCCGTTAGGATTTGTTCTCTTCAGGAAAACAAGGGAGTACCTACTAATCTAGAATCTCTCTAAATTGTTTTAAGGATGTGTTCCAATTCGCGAATTAATTTTAATTTTCAATTAAACTTGACAGATGTTAAATAATCGATTAAGTCTGCTACTCGAGCTGACATATTTCTGACAGGCGACGGCAACTCTATTTAGACAGACACCTTGTCGATAGTTTGTTCATCAATAACAAAGGGATTTTAATCAAATAATCGATTATTTTCCATCTGTCAAGTAAGTGTAAGTAAAATAAAAATTAACTCGCAACGAATTCGAACACCAGCCCTAAATGTCTGCAGAATTTGAAATTTTCTGGAATTTTATAAAAGAATATGCCAAGATTGTCATTTTCCCCGTCTTTCCGCTACCCCCTTTGTTCCACTACTTGAAACATTGGTTTACGTTTATTATTTATCTTGTCAGTTATAATCTACGTATGCTTGTGGTGGCCATCCCACCCCATCGTCACACATGTAGGTATTGTCTCGTTTGGTTTGGACACTGCAAGTCTTTCATTGATCAGATTTATGGCTGGATTTAGTTGATCAAAGTATGTTAGGACTTTGGACGTAAAGCTGAGGGTGTTAAATGCGGCTTTTGTTTTACTGCGTTTAACAAAAATAGGTGGAAACATCAATCTTCAGTTCCATACGGTGTCGCGATGTACCACTCACTTGAACGTTCTTGAAAGTTAATAGAAGAAAGTAAATGTGCAATCTTCAATTGTAGGCATAACGGAATACTTTAATGATCTATTGTATTGGTAGGGTACGAATTGGTAAGATCATCCCGAGCAGGAGACAAGAATAAATAAATACCTAATTTTGATCTTGATAACTGGCTATGTTATTAAAGAGCTCAGATTAAGAGGTAAAATACCTGAGGATTATACCATAAAATTGTTCCCACAATTTTATGCGAATAACAAGTTGAGCTGAGACATTGCAAATAGTACACCTCAATTGTTTCAGGTATCCAAAATTAACAAGTTTTGTTATTCAGAGAGACATTTTGCTTGCATTGTTGGTGTTTTGCTTAGGTATTGCACCTCTTGATCTGAGCTCTTCACTACCAGATCAAGGTATTCATATGTTAATTAGAGGTATTCATATGTTGTCGTCTCTGCTCAGGTGCCTAGGACTAATATATACAAAATTTCAAGCAAAATATGTCTCGGAATAACAAAGCTTGTTATTTCGGATGCCTAGAATACCTGAGAGGTACTATTTTACTATTGTCTTACCTCCAATTTGGTATTCGCATTCTTCTGGAAACATTCTTGGTCAGTAGTAGTGATGAAACTGATATGTTAGCAACCAAGAAATTTTATTATTTATATCTAATTTTTATTTATATTTATATTTATGTTTATATTTATGTTTATTTATATACTAGCGGGTGAGGAAAAACATATATTGATACGAAAACTTTGACTACAAAACTTTCTTGTTTTTATTATGCAACTTCAGTGTCAAAACCAAGCTTTATGAAAGGTAGGAATGTTCAATATCACAATATGAATCCACTAAATGAGAGATGCTCATATTTGCTCAGAGTTACTCAAGATTGCTAAGTGTCTTGCTCCTAGCATGCAACAAGGGTTCAGTAGGGATCCTTTGTCAAGGCCCGAAGCTAAGAATCAGTTGCATTGTGGTTATATCACATTAATTAGTTTTTACACTGTACTTATCTCCACATTTTTTCGTATAATTACCGTAGTAACATAGATTCTCATGGTTCATTTTATTAATTAAATTGCTGTTGTACTTCTGAGATTCACTACAAATCATTATTGCGATGCAAGGAAATGGAGCAGCACATCCAAATTTAGGTAAAACTATTCTTTGCATGGCATATAATTTCAGATTATCCATGGAATTCCCAAATATTGGATGAAAATTTTAATTAATGATTTTCGCTCGTGGTTATGATAGTTTAAACTTTCAGCTTCATAATGGATACGCAACTTCGTCTACGATTGTAGCAGGACCACAATCTGCAGACATGCAAAATATGAATTGTTCTCAATCATGTCGCATACATATAGCATCCCTTAGTATTTGTTATGCCGTATTCAGTTACCTAACACGACGTTATGTGTTTGAAAAAGATAGGAAGGTTTCTCACGTTTTTTTAGAAAGGATCGCATACCCAAAAAATTTTACTAAGAAAAAGGCTTTTCTTCCCTTCTAGCGAAAAAAACTAAACCTGTAATAATTCAGAAGCTAACATTGGTTATGATTCTTGATTTTCTATATCACTGAACATTTTATGGGCTTAGTAGGAAACAATAGTAAGAAAATTTAATTCTCTCCTTCCCCCCACCCTTTTTTTTTGTGTGCGTGAATTTCTCAAGTTATCATCATAATCCCATGCAATTTACTCCACCTTATTGTTTGCTTAAATTTTCATTACTACTTTGCTAGGCTGCCAGGTGATCAATTTTCTTTCTTTGTATCAACAAATGTTTTGATCCAACATTCAATATCCTTCATTCTTCTTTCTTAGCTTTTCAAGCTCATTACTTTTGCAACTAGCATATTGCTTGTTCTCAACTTAGTGTTCTAAATGCACTTCCACAGGTACCACTTTTGCATTACGGGTATTACCTCGATAGTAGCACATCATACTTTCTCGCCCCAAATCAAATATTTCCTGACAACGTACAGGTTATATTGGAAATTTAATACAACCAAAGAGAACGGGCAATCTTCTGCTCTTTCTTATGGTTGTTATTAGTCTTTCAGATGCATTCAGTGGTTTTGTGCCATTTGAATTTGGAAATGAAGATGATATTACATTGCTATCGAGGTTTACCTAACGATATATTTCATTGTACAGGAAGTCGAATAAATTTCCCTCACGAAAAATTCCAACCCCAGACTGGGAATGAAACCCAGCCACCTCCAGAACGGTGTTGCTTAGATGCCGAGACTTTTCCGACTGACCTAAGGGAGGGCCAACATTCAATGTTAGAAATTGGAAATTTTCACCATTTCAGAGTTATAATCATCTGACACCATCGCAGTTTTCCTGTTTTGTCGTTGAAAAGTGAGCTGTTTATATAAATCTAGACAAATCGTCAATAGGTCAAAAGCAACAATGTAAACATTGTCTTAGAATGTAAATTTACTGGAAATGCCAGATTGCCAACATCTATATCCTCTATCGACGAAAAGGTCATAACTCCCTGTACCTGTTTCCGGCGCTATTTTATTTGTGGGAGTAAGCAGATCCCAGAAAAATACGCTAGAAGTCATTGTTTACAAATGTTACTTTCGACCTTTTGACTATTTTGTGAAGAAACGTTATTATATTATTTATTCAGTTTTATGTATTTATCATTTGCCATCGAATTTGCATGACATTTAACTTCCTTTGGAAAATATGGTGCGATCAATGAAACGATACAATAAAAAACGCAAAAAAAGTTTATCCACCTGAATATTCTAAAGAACTACACCAGAATTACATCACAAGGTTAGAAAGTTAGAACTGCTACAATTACCCAAATAATTAAAATCATGGAAATGGTTCTATTGCGTATCAGTTTTAAACCATTACACAGGGAACTAAACACAAAAACATTAGAATGTTATTCACAACATTTAAAATTAGCAAAATAGTATCCAGATAGTTTCTCAATATTTCTCACAAAAGTAACAGTCGCGGTACGTTGCGAATTAGAAACAAATAGAAAATTCACAATCATGAGTCACAACCTAAAATATTTAAAAAGTTAAATACAGTTCAAAATATAGAAGGGTTTGTAAAAACACAAAAGAACAACTAAAATTACTTAACAAAGGGCTCAATTACGCAATAGATTCAAGTCCTGACAATATACGAACAATAATCGACATAGCGACAGCAATCAACACTCACAAATTACACGCATCACAAATACAAGAAATCAGAACAGAAACACTACACTACAAAGAAAAACAAAACACACAAGAACACAACATACGCCAAGAATTAAATAAAAAACCGGTCTACTATTTGAGATCAGTAGTAATAATAGATAAAAAAAGCCATGAAAACGTCATGACAGAAAAATTAAATAATGTCCCTTACAGAAACGCTCAAAGAATGCAAATTATCATTTGGCAATGAAATTAACAATCTTAAAGAATCTTAGGAAGTTTGAGCTGTTGACTGGAATACCTGTAACTAGAAATGAGGAGAAGAATTAGTATTTTCCATTTAATTCCAATAACCTTTGTGGTAGCACCTACATTGTGGAATTAAATTGAAAAAACTAATGTTTCACCTAATTTCAATCTTAGAGGGTCGAATCCATCGTTACACGGAAACAAATCCGTTTCTGTTTTCATGAACAAAATATCATGAAACAAACTCGCATCTTATCTTATGAATTCATGACTCATATTCATGGTTTCATTATTGAAATGACAGATGCGAGTCATGAACTTAGGAAGCTTAGTTTTGCCTCTAATTGTAAGTTTGTGTAATTAGCCTCATTAGTCAAAATACTTTTCAAGAATAACTGTAACGTATTAAGTACATCCACCAGATACTATTAAAGCTCTCCACATCCACACTAGGTGCGAATAATAATGGTGGAACTGTTTTCTAACTTATATTCAGAGCCGATAAAGTAGAATTGCCAGATTCATGAATAAAATTTTCTGTATCAGGAAATTAGTTCATGGTTTTGACCCGATTTATCTATGATTTAATTGCGGCGGGAAAATGATTCATCATACCATGAAAATTGTTCATGGTGGCATATTCATAACACGAAAACAAAACATATTCATGAAATCATGAGCTGTTTTCTCGTTGAAAGAACGCATTATTTCCCGTGTACTCCTTGGATTAAAGGTTTTCCAAAATTTCACAAACCTAGCAACGAAATGCGTGAAATCATTTCAAGCGTTTGGATCATTCACCCATAAAATAGCTAAATGGTTAGTTAACTGAATTAAAACCACGACAAAACAATTTTTCAGTCGATGAATTAAAAACTCACAACATTCACAGAGCTCTTTCATAACATAGACATAAAAAAATGAGATTTTAGTATCTTTTTACGTCAAATCCCTCTTTCCTAGTATTCTAGTAAAAGATACCTTAAACTAGATTAAAAAATTGGTTGCTCTTCAAAATGACGACATGGCAAAAGTACGTTTATTCCCAAGCACCACAAAACTGTGCATGGAAGAAAAGGCGCCACTGTGGCAAGGGGGTTAAAGTCAGAAAGAGAGAAGGGGTTTCCTCTTTCTCTGAGCTGAACTTTCATGGCAATTCCAAAAACAATTAGAAGATACTAACTGCCATCAACTACCTACCGTTTGGTGAAGATGCGTTTAACTGGATACTTTGCATTTTAAAGAAAGATCTCTTACCTCTAACCCTAAAAACATTAAACAACTCATTTAATTCATCATGAAATTGAAAATGACAATAAATAAAAATTTTTGAACTTAACTAGAAATGAGAAGAAATATTAGTATTTTCATTTAATTCAACTACCTTTGCTTATCTTGACGAGGTACGTATTTTCGTCTACAATGCGCGAACTGTCTTCAGTGTCTCGTACTAATAACTCGACTTAATACGAAACACTGAAGAAGTCTACGCGGACTACGCGTGTCTGTCGAGATAAGCAAGGTGGTTGGAATTAAATGGAAAATAATAATTTTCTTCCTGATTTCTAACAATAGGTATTCCACTAAACAGCTCAAACTCTCACAAGTTCATTTTTGGACTTATCATGTTCAAAGAACAATCTAAACTCACAACTGAAGTTAACAGAGAAACAGCAAATACAAAACGTACAATACCACATACCGTCTTTAGCTACCACAGGCTGTCGATTGACAGGAATTTGTAACGGTCTGTTAGATAAGTTCCAATGAGCAAACTCATTAGCTGGAAAATTGAATTGACTCGTCCTAAAAGGACGGACTTTCAATGATTCATGTTTGATCGGTCTTCTTTCGAACTTTCATATGGCATATTCACATCTTTGCTGGGATATTGTGCGACAACAGCATTAGCCAGCAAAACAAGCATCACATTAATCAAGTTATTAATAGTTAAATTGAAATCAATTATCAGCTTATGACTGGTAAATGATCATGCTAATATTGTAAATTTATGCGTTTTGGCACACATTAGCGATTATGTGAACCCGGCTGGCTCATACCGTTCATGCCGCTAATCGCCACTTAGATATGACACAAAATGGCGGTAATCTATGCGGAAGGTCCATAACTATGTCACGCAGTAAGGGGGGAGGGGGTTTGGTAAACGGTGACGATCCATACAAAAAATTTAAAGGAGTTCATACAAAAAACGTGACAAGGGGGGGTTATAAAAGTCAATTTTTGCGTGACGTAATTAATGAATGTTCCCTGTCACACGTATTTCGGTCCTCGTGGCTGCGCCAACTGGCTGACTATAAATTTTCCACTGCTTTGGGCTGTAGCGCAAACAGAGAGAAGATCAGCGGTCCAGACTAAATGACTATGTCAAACTATGGCATGAAAACCGCGAAACAAAATGACATCAGTATAGTACAAATCCTTGGTGATGTACCATTAAGTATAAATACACCATCATCCTCCCTGGCTTCATCGAATTAAAGTGTCAAGTGTCAAAAAACCGAAAAACGCTCGTACTATTTTTAATATCCTTCAAAACAATGTTTCAATTAATGCCAACCGGAGTCCTTCTACAGCATTATCAGAAATTTTCATCCCATCCAAATATCGCAGTCACATTCTTGCACCGTCCATCTGTATCGCTTCTCCCTGCTGAAGCACGATGGAAAATTAAATAAACACAATGAAAATGTCTGACAGTTTCAACTTTTGCGACAGACTTTTATCGCTTTACGAATCGTTCCATGAAGCGAGCAAGCCTCGTTCTACTCGGAGGGTGGGCTTGTCGCGCGAAAATCCTCCATGCTGTAACACCCCTTCCCCTCTGATCTAATGTTTCATGCAGCAAGGATCAGAATGGAGATCCATGCGAGTAAAACTTGTTTTGTGTTGTGAAATTTCAGCAGCCCAGCAGCATCACGTAGGTACCATGATCTGGTTATTTGGAACAAACATCCCTTCACCCTAAGGGTGGATGCCGTTGACAAATGGAGAAATTGCTGACACCGGTGGAAGCGGGTAAGAGAATCGGAGGGTGGTGCAGAAAACTGCATCGCTACTTTTTACCGCCATTCCAGGTACCAATCTGAGGTTAAGGGAGGGAGGATTTTGAATTTCTCATCTGGTCGAAAAAAGCTTGGCGCTGTCTGCTGGTGTGAGGGAACATGGTTCCGGCTGGAAGAATTTGGACAACGATTTGAAGGGTTCTGTTTTTGACTTTTGTGAAGTTTTCTCCAACAAGTTTACAAGTCTCAAATTCTTCCACCTCGATAGTACCTTGCAGATGTTTGCATCGTTGTCAGCTCAAGGGAGTTCCAAGGAAAACCATTAGCGATACTTCAGCTGATTGCACATGTTCGGGAGATTCCAGAGTCTCTGACTGTAAAGATATGGTTCGTTTTGTTGATGGCTATACGTTGCTCAAGAAGTGGATTAGTTGGATGCGTCACCGTGGTCCAGGAATGACAGAAAATGCGCTGTGCCGTTTGATTTTTGTCGCAGTTGGATTGGAACGAGAAAAACCATACGAACCTCTGAAAACCGTTCCAAATTCCTTTTGACAACTGACTCAACAATGTCCTGGTGGCAAATGGATGCAGAGCTTTTAAAAAGCTTCGATTCAAAGATACTTTGTATCATTTGGGATTACTTGCATCGTATCGGATCGAATAAACTGTTCCGGATACAAAGGCGAGCTTTTTGCATGCACGTTGCTTGCCAGTACATTTGGTAACTGGCAGTTGAGGACAGTCACGTTTCAACAGCTTCTTGACCGATCCGGTTAGAGACCCATACCCACCGATGCTCCATATGATCCAAAAACCCACATGCCTTTTTTTAGTCACTGCCGGTGCCGCTAAATGTTCATAGGTTTTTCGCATTTGCAAGACTATATAAATGACTCGAATTGCAGGAAATAACTATCAAGAAAATTATTCTCACTTCCCCAACACTGTAGATACAGAAAAATACATCTAAGAATTGGAACAGCCAGTATTAATGTTAAAAAAACACTTCTCAAGCGGAAGAATTAGAAGAAATTGTTGGAAAGTATTTTCTGGAGAACTATAATAGCGAGGATCCATGGAAGAAATCCAAGCCAAAATAAAAAAATATCATCTACACAAACCCCTTGCAGAAATTTTTAAAGTTGTGAATTCAAAAATAGTAAGGTTACCAGGAATTAATGCGAAAAATTACCTTCCAAATTTCTCCAACAAATCTCGCGTAACTTTTCAAAAAGACCTATCTAACAATTTGCTTATCCCGAGAAAAACGAGGTTGAAAGAATATGAAAATATTTTTTTAAAATGTTACAAACTGGATCAAGTTTTACCCATTCAATTGCTTTTGACGTGGCAAGCATTGTTGTTGAATTTGCTACAGTAATGGTCTTTAGTAGTCATTTTATGTTAAAATAACAACGAAAACATCAAACATGTTAGATAGGACATTTTGCATAACCGAACTGTACATTGGTCGTGCCACATAGGACATTTTATTCCAATGATAGCTACATAGGTCATTTCAATTTTTATTATCATTCTATTTGTAAATTAGAACATAACACATAGCAATAGAGATTGCTTTCTTTTTCACACACCCATTTCCCGGTGAAAACAATCCTATTCTTTCTACGTGCCTTCGGATAGTTTCTACATACACTTCCTTGATGATGTCTTCTTGTAGAGGATCTGAACCTTAACTGGCGACAACGCAACTTTGCTGGCTACCACATATAGCAACTTCCTCAAATTGTGCTGCTGATGACTCATCCGGATGTGATGAAAATATTGTTGTGGCTGCGGCTGCAAGAAACGACCAATATTCAAGATATATTTTGATTTATATATGTATAACCTTATTTTAAGGAACTAATGCACTAACCGAGGAGCAAATTGAACGCAGAATTATCAATTCCTTCCGACATTGTTGGAACGGTATTTTGTACTTTCTCCAATCAAACGACCGAAGTACGGATTTGCTTTGTTATGTTTGTTCTGGCACTTCAGACGTTTAGCGCGACAGGTAAACTGAAACGTCTTTTCAAACAGTAGAGCATCGCTATTGCGAAATCAGACATCGGACGTTTTGTTGATTTTCAATTTTCTTAATAATATGAAAACATATCAAAATGCGTGTTTTAACATAATGTTGATAAGTGCAATAGCAATAGTATGCATTTAATAATTCAATTTGTTTACATTTGTTACATAGGACCTTTTGAAAAGTTATGCGAGAAATCTTGATTTTCTCCAAGAATTACGTCAGAAACTACATTATAGTTTTAGTATAGTTTTTTTAGGTGTCCTCCCGAGATTCCTTTAGAATTAAAAAACTTCACAAGTTCAGAGGATTCCTCCAAAAGTTTTCATCGTAAGAAAGTTTTGAAAGCTTGCCGATGAAATACCAGAAAAAATTCCAAATAGAATCTCTGGACGTATGCGTACAAACTCCTAAGAAATACTAGAAGGAATATCTCAGGACATGTCTGAGAACTTTTCATAGAATCTTTGGGAAATTCTATAAAATTTCCTTCAAAAATTATCTCAACAAAATTATGGAGGAATCATTTGAGGGCACACACACAAATTGACTTTCAGACTGTCATCTGTAACTGTAGTGTCAGTGTCAATTGTTTTCTTTTGCTTAATTGGCCTAAAGCAGCACACTGAAAGTAGAATTGGTAAAAAATTAAATTCTAAAAAGGACACATTTTTTTAATTTGAAGTTTTTGAGTGGACATGCATTTACCCGAAAATCTTTAAAATCTTGGATTATCTCAAAATCTGTAATCTTCCATGCAGATATCTGTTTGAAAATAACGGAAAAAAATCGTTGTCAATCTAGATAAATCTGTGCATGTGCAACTTTAGCGTCCACTCACTTTTCATAACAGATCTCAGATCTTTACCATACACCACTAAAAAGTTTTAAGTTTTAATTTTAATAAGGAAGATTAGTCAAAAATGACGCCATCAACTAGTAAGGTTGAGAAATGTGTTCAACCACTGCGTCCATGGAGTTGAACTTTTGTGGTGTACCCTTTTTCTATATTCGCATTTTATAGGTTGATCACAATTTGTCAAGTGAACAGCCTAAGACGCGTCTTCTCCCAGTCAGGCAAAAATGAGTTTATAAAATAGTATAGGTAAAAAAGAACTCTGTTTTTGAGCTTTTTACAGATTATAACATTTGGAACTCTTCGATTGAACACCCTTTGTTGTGACCAATCAGTTGGTCATCACCCTTATTCTTCCAAGTTTTCAATTCCATTTTACGGCACAGTTTGATATACCGCTGAATGGTTCTAGGCCAATAAACTGTGCAACCTTCAATGCCTAGGTGACCCGGAACCCAGAATAAGTTTACGGAATTCTCTTAGCACGTCTTTCGCAGTGAAACAGTGCAATCTCAGACAAGTTTGGATGTGCAATTATAATTACCCAACGCTTTGAGTGCCGCTTGGCTGTCAGTAAAGATCACAAATATTTTCAAATCTATATTTCCTCTTCAGACAAACGTTAACGTATTTTATTATAGCAAAAATCTCCGCTTGGAACACCGTTGGATAGTTTCCCATCGCCTCTGAAATTTTTACTCGAGGGCCGAAGATTCCTGCTCGTTTTTGCTGCAATTTTTGAACCATCTGTAAACAATTTTCTGGAATCATGAGGCACAGTGGGACCTCTGACTTCCTAATCTATACGTGACGTCTCAGATATGTTGTAAGGGATGTCATGGTTTCCACGGGTTTCATCCAGTCTCCATTCATATACATCACAGAGGCTTCGTCAGCTTTTTCTGTGCAGTAGTCTCTTTTAATTTTGTCCACCACAAGCGAAGCATACGTTAGTTTTGGACGAATTATGGAAGTATAAATCCACATTATCATTTTTGGTGTTAAACCACATTTTCTGCCAAATGTTTTTGAACACATCCAGAAAGCACTGGTTGCCTTACCGATCATACCACAACATGAGCATTCCAGTTCAGTTTGGCATCCAGTATCATTCGTATGCATTTGATCTGTTCACTAAGATGGATTTCCAATCCTTCGAGCTGGAAAAGCTTTTAAGATTCAATTTCTTTTCCTGGTGAAAGGTACAATTACTACTTTTGAGGATTTATACTTAGGCCCTCCTGCATTCACTAAGACTGGATAAATTTTAGGGCCCATTGCATTCTCCCTAAAATGGTATTGTCAAACTTTCCTCTCACTGATAACTGACTGATAAGCAAACTGAAACTCAGATAGTGGGTGCTTGTTCATGCTATTTTTATCGATACAATCTTTTAATAATTTTCCATATTTTTTTTACTATAATATTCCATAGTTTTTGGCAGAACTGATGAAAGACTAATAGGCCTGTATTATTTAGGAAGCGCCTTATTTTAGGTGCAAAGATAATTTTTACTAATGTCCATAAAGATAGAATATGGTTGAGTCTCAAACATGCCTTAAAAATCTCAGTCAATGGCGACATCAACACTGCTTCGGCGTTTTGAAGCAATGCTGGAAATATTCCGTCCGGGGTCTCAAACAATCAAAAGAACCGTCTCTTGCCTCAAAAACCCTTGCATAAAAATTTACACGCTGATCGGTTCAGAACATTCCGAGTCTGTGTATAAGCGTCAGACAGACAGAAATTCAGAAATTGCAGAAATGCAACTAAATTAATACACTGATAGGCAAAATAAAGAGCCCACCTCATCGTTTTTTTCAATTTCTCTCATTTACTTGGTTCAAATTAATGTAAACACACTGTATTTTTTTTATTATCTTAATTCTTATATTCTTTTTAAGTTTCACTTATGGAATACTGCAATAAAAAAGGAGTTTTACTTAAAGAAAAAAAATCAATGTGTTGAAAAAAATACAGTGACAAAATAAAGTGCCCACTTCATTTAGGCTACAGAAAACATAAATTAAAGTAAAATAAAAGCATTTCAATAATTGATGTGTCCTCTTTTGGCCTTCAGGACCTCCTGCAGGCGCTTCGACATGCTCTCGACCAGGTTCTTTAGGTGCTGTGGATCTAGGTCTTCCCAGGCGTGCTCCAGGGCTTCAAAAGAGTTATTTTTATTGGTAACACCAGTTTTGTCAACCCTGGCATCGAAAATTCTCGATGGGATTGAGGTCCGGGCTTTGTGGAGGGCATTCCAGCGATTTGATCCGACAACACCGGAAGAAAGACTTGGTCTTCTTGGCAGTATGCTTCGGGTCGTTGTCCTGCTGGAATACGAACTTCTCTTCAAGGCCCGTCTGAATCAGCGAAACCTCCAGATTTTCTCGCAGGATGTTGATGTAAGAATCTGCCGTCATTATCCCGTCGATTTTCACAATGCTTCCCACTCCACCCCACGAAAAACACCCCTAGACCATCACATTTCCTCCTACATGCTTCATCGTGCCTTGGATGTGGCGCTCCTGAAGCTCCTCTCCCGATCTGCACCAAACACGAACCCGCCGCTTTCGGTTAAACAGCTCGAATTTTGATTCGTTCGTCCAGAGAACCGTTTTCCAGAACTCTAGGGGCTTATCAACATGCTCCTTAGCAAACTTAAGATCAAAAAACGCATCGCGTCGGTTTGTGCGCTCCCATAAGCCGCCATGTATTCTCACAGCGGCGATTTTTCCACCGCGATTTCAGCTGCCGCGGTGGCAAAAAATTGCTGCAGTTTGGTGGAGCCTTCATTTGTACTGGCAGCGGAGCTGGTGCAGGGCAGCTGGTGGTCAGGTAGCAGCTGGTGGTGATAAGTAGCAAGGCTCTCCCAAACAGCGATCGTCGCGATGAGGCAAAATGGCGGATTATAGAGGGCGCACATCGCGTCGGTTTTGTGCAAGCCGCCATCTTACCTCTTCGTGGCGATTGTTTCGCCACGACTTCGAAAACGCTGCAGTTTGGTGGAGCTCTCGAAGCAGCTCCCTGCGACCAGCTCCCTGCGACCAGCTCCCTGCTACCAGCTCCGCACAGCTTCAATGCTGCCAAACGACTGAGGAAAAATTTTGCTAAGTGTGCTTTCTATGCCGTTCTCAGCTGCATGCGAGACGTACATGGGGAGACAAATGATATGATCGGTTAAAGTCTCTCTAACACAAAGAAGAAGAAGATGATGCAAGACGTTCCTTGCTTCGATTTGAAATCTGTGATAGGAAATTTGGTAAATTTACTCTGCAAAATGACATTATAAGACATCACCTTATATTTATGTTATTTTCAATAGTTTACTATTGATTGAGAAAAATGTTTGACAATTGAATTGAGCGCGGTAAAATTTCCGACCGATTGAAGAAGAAATCATGTAAATCTATCGTGGATTATTTGAGTTATTCGCGTACAAAACGTACGGTTTTTCGTGACGGTCGCAAAATTTTAGATTTTCATTTGACACCCTGCCCTTGCCGTAAGACGTAGTCTACGTCAAAACGTAAAGGTGAATGAAATATGAATGAAAGAGAAAGTAACCAAAGAGAATCTCTCAATGTTAGATTCACCCTAATGAAAAAAAAAACCTAGACTTGAACTATTGTAGTATATCCCGTATCCTTTGTTTAGTGCATAAGTCGAGTTACTTCATCAGTATTGAGAAATGATGAAGTATTCGGTATTGTTACAGTTATCATTGTTTGTTTTGTTGGCAATGAATTGATTTTATTGGAAGTTTCCGCTATTTAAAAACTTTGAGGGACGAGTACTCTTCAAAGGTGCGATCCTTTATCAGTAAAACCCGGATTCATAGCGAAAGAACACAAACTATGACTCCGATACTGATCATGCATCAGAACCATAGTCATAACCAATTCAAATTATAGAACATCAAATGCAAAATAAGAATTCACATAAATGAAGACCAACCATGTTTTTCTGATTTTAAGCTCATCTTCGGTGGTTCAATCCGAGTATTGCCACTTTTCACAAGACATAAAATGTTATAAGGCCTAAATTTTCAAAATGTTATAAGACTTACTTTTCAAAAAGTAAATCTAATGCTTACCCAATTCAAAAACAACATGCCAAAATCTTTTAACCCACCCTACTGACGCCCTCAGGGCAAGGCGCATAACAATGAACGGCAACATGTCTCCCAAGGGAACAGGCAGATAGCAGCCAGTAGCAAGTGTATAATAAATGTATATCCCTTTCCTTCTACAGGATTGGCCCTGGCTAGGAGAACCCAAATAAAAAGCCAAACATAATACAGCCTGGCCTAGGCACTACTACAACCAGCAGACTACTTGCAACCAAGGCCCAGAAGTGAAGCAATGTTCCCTTTCGGATGACGACGACGACGACAGGAGCGATCGCAACCTTTTGTCATGTAAAATTTTATTACATTCATTTCGTTGAGTGCCGCTCCAGCTGGTCGGCCGATTCGCGAAGGATTCGGGTTTGACGCTATGGAGAGTTGGGTGAGTGGGTGGGGTTAGTCTGTCGTCGCATTTTTATCATCATTCCTTTGCATGTCAACCAACCCGGCCGTGAGGGATGGATTCAGCAATTTATAAGTACAATTCCGGAGCGGAGGGAAATAATCGGAATAAGCAATGAGCTTGTATCGTTATCAGGTGATTCAATCTCACTCCCCTCAAACAAACATATCGAGATCGTGACTCAAAGATAGCAGAATGGGTTTCACCGAATCAGGAAGTTGAATTCACACTTCATCAAATGAAATTATCGTTTTAAAGAATCGATTGTCATCCAGGAACGATATCTTAAGTGATTGGAACGGTTGGAGCCCGCATGATTATGGGGGTTTGCTGGGAAAGATGATTTTCAGCTATTGTAACATGATCGGACCAGCAGCTTTCAGTCAATTATAGAATGTGTTGATTGAAATTTTTCAATTGGGCTGTGATATAAATCGAAGCACAAATTAAGGTATAAGTAATACAATTCTCTATATTGATCGTTAGCCTAATTTTCACTTAATGCCGTTTAAGTCTTTGATTTAAGGAAAGTTATCACTATCTACAGGTTCATGATTGGTTTGTTCAATTGAGATTACTGTTCGCAGTTATTTGCTTGCAGGCAACGAAACTGGCGCAAAGTAGTAGTAAATATTACCCTTCGAATTGAGGATCGTTATCTCTTATTATCCTAACTATGCACTAAAATCGCATCTAATGGAATAAATTAATGATTATTAACACAGTCATAGTCTCGTCTCGTGGATAGTCCTTTTTAAAAAAGGGTACCTTTCCTGCCAATTACTTAGCTACCAGGTCGTTCATTTTCAACACTGTAACTGCTCACGGTAAACTTTTTCGGTATCACCTCAGGGGTGGAAAATTGGCTCTTGTAGCTCGGAACTGCTACCGTCGTCACGATCATCGTATTGCTGCTACTCGAAGTCGGCGTCACTTCAGCGGCATTTTCCGATACGACGCTTGTCGTACGATTGCTCGCGAAGTTATATCGGATTTCCTCCAGTTTTGCCCCGGCGAGCAAATCCTGGGACTGAGATTCGAACAGCCTAATCACCGACGGCCGGTGGATTTTGACCGGTTCTAGGTTGACCGTAGTGTTTTTCTGCTGCTGTTTCTGTTTGAGTTGCTCGATGGCGTCGTTGTAGCTCGGCAGACCGGATACGATCGTATAGCTTGGCAGGGATTCTACGTCATACGGTGGAGGTGTTTCGAGGTCCGTCGAAGAAAACGTCTGTGACCTGGCGGTTAGAACTGAAAGAAAGCAAGCGGGGGAAAAACTCATTAGTGACACGTTGTCATACAGAGAATGAATGGTAATTCTAAATTTGAAGCTGTCTGTCAAAAAGGAAGTACGATTCTTTAGAAACAGTTTCACCAAATTATCACAGCAGGAGTAAACAACGTCGTGAAGACGCCAGCCGGCCGGCTTCTTCGAGCTAGAAGTAAATCCGTATATTCCAAAGAAATCCCTCCTGGCGAGAAGTGTCCAGTCAGTTGGAAAACATAAATAATCATCGTACGATTAACGACTAACGACATGAAGTTTATTCAATAAAAACACCCTACCGATAAGGTGGTGCGGAATATTTCATTCGGATAGAAGCGACGTGATGCTAGGCATTATTGTGAGATTTCAGTTCAATTGCATGTGTACGTGTCCCCCATGGCGGGCTGCATTTGATGGAATCGTAAACAACAAGGGGAGTGTAATGGGATTTTAGCTCCCGCAGCACTATATCTTCACGTAACAATGGAACCGTAGGAAAATATTGTGGATGGTCAGGGACGATCCGATTGATCAGTTGGGACTTACAAACGGAATGGAACTGGCTGTATAACAAATTTAATTTGATAACATAAAGCTCCGGATCAGCATTTAAAGTCGCGATGGCTTTGTGTTCAGTTAAAGCAATAAATAGGCTACGGAAGTTGTGTGAGTATTTTCGATCTAATCAGGTTATTGATGTATACCTTAGGTCATTGAATTATATTCAATATTCCGAAGTCAATGTTTTTTATGATTTTTGCGCACCTCAACGAGATTCCTTAAAGCTGACGATAGGCATAACCATAATAAGCGCAATAAACAGAATTGACCATCAGGGGTTACCGTTCCCATTTTAATCTCCGTCAATTAATTCGCCCTTCAAGTGGAGATCACTTAACTAATGCGCATTGTGATTTGGATTTTTGTCTTGGTCAAACGTAAAACCTCGACTCAAAACTATTTTGCTGGTACTTTGCTGTTAGGTTCTGCTCGGCGTCATTCTGAAGAACTTTTGTGGCTACAGTGTGTCTCACAATAGGTGTCACCTTTTTTCAATCTTGGTTTATTTCAGCTGGGTAATTTTAACAGCGGAATTGATTATTTCCGTTTTGAATGTATTCTTTTGACAACTTATCGAAGAAGATAAATAAGCGGTTCCGTTTGTTTATGTTTATCAGCTACCATGTAAGCCATTTTTTTTTGGGGCTTAGAACCACTGCGTCCACTGAGTTGAACTTTTGTGGTACACCCCTGTTTACTATTCTAATTTGCATCTTAAAGTTAGATCACCATTTGTTAAGTGACCAGCCTGAGACGTTAAGTCACCAGTCCAAATTTCTTTAGGTTGCATATAGCCACTGTACAGAAATTTAAGTCTGCTCTTGTACAAAGCATCACAACTACAAAGCAGATGTTCTGAGGTTTCACGGTCCATGTTACGGAAACGACAGATATCATTCTGAACCTGGCCAATGTTTTTCAAATGATATCTACTCCGCAATGTCCGATTACTAGGCTAGTATAGGTACAAAGAACTCTTTTATTGAGCTCCAGAAGCTTTTTACTAATTGTAACATTTGGAATTATAAACCTTTTCGCTTGAACACACTTTGTAGTGACCAACCAATTTGTCATCACCCTTTGCTCTTCCCAAGGTTTGAATTCCATTTTTATGGCATAGTATGGAAGCCATACGGGAGCAAGTTTTAAAATTACATTTGCAAAAGCTTAGACAGTGTCAGATATTCAATAGCCTTAAGCAGTTTGGAGTGAGTAAGCGTTTTGTATTTCATACCTTGAAACCGTAAGCGTTTTACCGATTTCTCAACAGCTGAATGTTCGTTAATTCGATTTTACGGATTTCGGTGAAATTTTACAAATATCTGTAAAAAATTTACCGTATTTCGGTTAAATTTTACCGAAATCCGTAAAATCGGATAACCGAACGTTCAGCTCTTGAGAATTCGGTAAAACTTTACAGATTTCTGTAAAATAATCTGAATGTGTAAGACGTAATCCGGCCATATTTGGCCGTAAATTGAGCAAACAATTTCAAATGTCCCCTGCTTCAATGAACAGGCTCCTCAGACATGATCTGGAATGCAAGCCATACAAGAAACAACGGGTTCACGGGTTGACGGAACGTCAAAAGCAAGCCAGGGTCCAAATAAGCAGAAATCTTCTGGTTCGGCACGTGACGCGAAATTTTACTTCGGATGAAAAGCTTTCCCTTCTTCAGGACAGTCATAACCAACAAAATGATCGTGTGTATGGCAAGAGTCTTGCAAATATTCCAAGAGATAAACTACCTGTAGAACGCTATCAGAATGTATCGAAAATCATGGCATGGGGCGCAGTTTCATGAAAAAGAAAACTTCCTATTCTTTTCATGAAACTTAACGTAAAAATCAACACTGAATATTACATCGGATAGGTTTTGAAGAACCATCTGCTAACTCATGCCTCAACGCTGTATGGGAATACACCATATTGTTTCCACCAGGACTTAGCTCAGCTCACAAGGCAATGAAGACACAATTGTGGTGCGCGAAAAATTTTGCCCGATTTCATCACAAGCGAAGACATTCTTTGCGTCTCTGCGGATCTCAACCCACTTGACTACTTTGTTTGGGGTTATGGTCTTTAACATATAGGCCCTACAGAAGGGCTTAATTTAGATCGATTTAAGAAACATTTGGTTGATATTTGGGACTGAATTTCAGTGCAGCTGCCAGCTTCGATGAATTTACAAAGCATTTGCGTAAAGTTATCAAGGAAAAGCAATGTGCCAGATCCGAATTGAATTGATATGGTTTATTTCTATAACTAATTTCTATACATTGAAAGATGAAAAAATAAATGCTATGGTTTGGTTGATTTGTTTTGCTGTAATCCCGTTTCGTTTTAGTGACACCTATTGTGAGACACCCTGTATAAGGAAAAATAAATAGGTTATCTGAAGGTTGTTTAAATTATGATTTTTTATATATTCATTTATTTCTCCAGGCTCAACAGAATCAACTTTACAGTGCCAAGTTTTGTTATAATATCTGTTTGTTAATTTGTTTTTGTTAATTATCCTGGAACTAAATCATCCGTTACGATTACGTAATCAGTTTGTACTGCTAAATGTATGAAGCCAGTTGAAAAATCTCAAAAGAAATAGTTCGTAGAAATCGAAATTGTTTAACTCCAGTATGATTAATTTTGTTAAAAAGGTATAGATTACCTTGCGGCTCAAGTTTTCCAATTTAATCATGTTGAAATTCTCAAATGGGTTAACCTTAAGACCACCGTTGATTGGCAGACTTTATAAACGTGTTTCGAATATAGACTATTCCAAAAATTATAAGCACACGTAATGGTAACAGTCATTT
Organism: Aedes japonicus; assembly: GCA_034211315.2. Classification (NCBI taxonomy): domain Eukaryota; kingdom Metazoa; phylum Arthropoda; class Insecta; order Diptera; family Culicidae; genus Aedes; species Aedes japonicus. The sequence continues at coordinate 69,427 of JASCZW010000338.1, read as the reverse complement.
TGAATTGAATGAAATTATTTTGGCTGATTTTGGTTTCTGTACGTCATATCATAACAAAAAAACTAAGTTTCTGGTTGACTTTCAATTGCATGGTTTTACTCCGGAACAGAAAAAAAGTATCTTGCACAAATGGTACACTGTGAGTGGAATCTCTTAAAGAAAATTGGCCAAGAAAGAGGGTGTGAGCTTAGGAGCGCTACGAACTGCAGTCCGAAAATATGGAGAACAATACTTTTGAAAATGCACCGAGGAGTGGTCGGAAATCCGTTTCTTTGAATCCGGCTATTGACAAGAAAATCAGGAATGCCTATAAGCAGAAACCATCGGCTTCCGTTCGCAAAAGATAAGGATCTCGACATCTAACGTGATGCGTGCAAAAAAGTGACTTGAACTCACCGAAAGCAGAAGAAATCCAAAAGGAACTCAAATCAGGTCGCATCTGTGAAACCGACAGCTCGGAAACTGACGAATTTCTTGCCAACGCATCCAGTGGTTGTCAGCACCCTCTCCGAATCCAATGAAACTTTGGGGGTGTGTAGACTATGTCTTTTCAAGCAACTTTGATAACCTTGTTTTTTTTTAAATATATGTAGACTACCATTTGAAAAGGGCTTAAGTTTTTTGATCTATTTTTTTTTTAATCCACATAACTCAAAAAGAGCAAGATTTAAAAAAGTTATGTATGGGTAAAAGATTTAAAAAAGTTATGTATGGGTTATATTTTTCAAATATAGCTTTTTCATGTCCTATATTTACCGTGTATCGCACCAAATCGTCTTATAATTTGGTTTTAAAGGGCGATACGGTCAAAATTTGGTCAATATCAACTTGACGTATTTCTTTCAATTTTGCATTTAAAAAACCTGAACACCCCTCATTTTGAAGGTGTGTGTGTGTAGAATGTTGCTCCTATTTTGATTTTGGAATTCACTCTTCCGAGTTGTCAAAATGCCGTACAAGCAAGAAGAGCAGCGTATCAAAATTTTGCTCGCGCATCGCGAAAATCCGAGCTACTCGCACGCAAAGTTGGCAAAAATCGCTAGAAGTTGCCAAATCAACCGTTACACAAATGTAATTAAAGTGTTTGGGAACGTTTGTCGACAGCCAGGAAGTCTGGATCGGGGAAATCGAAAACCGGAAGCCGCTGAGACGACAAAGAGAGTTGCCGGTAGTTTCCAAGCGAAACCCTAACCTATCTCTCGAGATGCCGCAAATAAGCTGGGTGTATCGTCTACAACCGTGCATCGAGCCAAAAAACGAGGCGGACTATCGACTTACAAGAAGGTAGTGACTCCAAATCGCGATGATAAACAAAATACGACGGCCAAAAGCGCGATCCCGGAGGCTGTACGACGATGCTGACGAAGTTTGACTGCGTGGTAATGGACGACGAAACCTACGTCAAAGCCGACTACAAGCAGCTTCCGGGACAGGAGTTTTATACGGCAAAAGGAAGGGGAAAGGTAGCAGATATTTTCAAGCACAGGAAACTGTCAAAGTTCGCAAAGAAATATCTGGTTTGGCAAGCCATCTGTACCTGTGGCTTGAAAAGCAGCATTTTCATAGCTTCCGGGACTGTCAACCAAGAAATTTACGTGAAAGAGTGTTTGAATAAACGTCTGCTGCCTTTCCTGAAGAAACACAGGTTGTTCCATACTGTTTTGGCCGGATTTGGCATCTTGCCATTACGGTAAAAGGCCATGGAGTGGTACGCCGCCAACAACGTGCAGGTGGTTCCCAAGGACAAGAACCCTCCCCAACACGCCAGAGCTCCGCCCAATTGAGAAATACTGGGCTATTGTCAAGCGGAACCTAAAGAAGACCAAAAAAACTGCTAAGGACGAGCAGCAGTTCAAGGCAAACTGGCTTTCTGCGGCGAAGAAGGTGGACAAGGTGGCTGTACAAAATCTGATGGCAGGGGTCACGCGTAAGGCCCGGCAATTCGGATTTGGAAAAGCGGAAGCCTAACTGAATATTTTTCCTGAATTTTATACTAATTGAACTTGAAAAAGAAAATTAATTTGATTTTTTAAATAAACGATTTCACCAATTTACACGCGTTTTCCCTTGACCAAATTTTGACCGTATCACCCTTTAATAACCTCACAAAATTAAATTTAATTATAATGACAATTTAGATTTTGTAAGGGTGTTTTGTTGAGTGTTTGAAAAATCAAGGCTACCATTTCGAAAAGGCTTATTTTAAAAATATTTGTTTAAACATTAGTGATAATACAATAAAATCAGGTGGTTTTATCGATTCCCAAGTCATGGTCAGTGAATAAAATCGTTAATCAGTTCAATGCATCGCATCACACAGTGAATCAAATGAAAAGCCTTGTGAGAGCTTAGGGTATTATTCGTACTGCTGAATCATGAAGTGATCATGGATAAGGTGATGGCGATAGACAAATGCCAGGAACTAATGATTATGTTGCTAAAATTCGGAATGATAAGAGAGAACATCTACAGAAGCGTTTATGATGAATTCTTTGAAAGAAGCGTACATGATTTTTAAATAAAAATGCAAAATTAGGTTTACTTCATTCCCTCAGTTCAGACCTAAACATTGCATACTTCTGGATAGTACAGGCACACATAATGTATCTGTTTGCACTATTCATGAAAATGTTAAATTGATGATTAATAGTGCAAAATTTGATCCACAAAAAGAAATAATTGACAAAATCATAATATCTGAAGTATTTTAGCAGCAGTTCAATTGTTAATATCAACATTGTAATATTTCATTAAACAAAATTCAACATATTGCTGAAAACATTATTTTCATGTCAGAACAAACAGAACTTTGCCAGCTTGTGTAATTTCAAGTCCAAGTATGAATTGGATGCAAAATGGCACTTCTATGCAACGTCTCATGTACAATGTCCACGTGATGTTATTGGTGGTACTATCAAGCGAATGGCAAAGAGAGCAAACCTTGCATAAGATTATGAAAACACAATCAAAACTCTTCGGAACTATATCACTCGGCAGTTGAACAGACAAATAAAAGTATTACAAAACTGAAATTTCTGCTGAACAGTATGCAAACATTTCAGAAGAACTTGAGGAGTTATATCGCCACGTAAAGACAATACCTGGTACACAGAAATTACATTGCTTTGTACCTATTTCAGAAAATCAAATTTCAGCTAAAATGTTTCCTGATTCAAAGAATACTCCAATAAAATTTACTTTGTATGAAACAGATCTATAAATTAAATATATGAAGCTATGTTGATTACTAATACGTGAAAATATACATATAAAAAAAATAAATAAAATAAACCTTCACTAAGTAAAAACCTCAGAGTTTTCAGAGGTTCACAGACAGTATTTCGAAAATTCATATAACGTCATAATTGAATCACATTTAAATGGATATGCATCAAGTCTTATCGAATTAGAATTTTCTAAATATGACGTTCGCTATATTTTTTGATTTACCAGCCCCCTCTATCAACATTTTTCCCATACCTTTAACACGTACTGTAACAAATCTTTAGCTTCCTTCCACACCCCGCAAAGATATACGACGCCATATTTGAATCGCCCCTGAAAATAAGAACTTCCGAACAAGCAGTTATGTATTGCTTTTACTTAAACGTACATTTTTGGTTCTGTTTCACTGATGCCAAGGGGAATAGAATGATTTTGACCCTTTTCAAATGTAAGTCTAGATGATAATTGTTTTTTTGCACAGATTTTCAATACATTAAATTCTTTATGACTGCTAAATTTTATTGGATTCTATAGGGGTGTTGCTATAACTAAAGGGTAGGCCCAAATAAGTAACGCAGTATTTTGTTTCAGTGTAGAATTCTTCTCACCATCGCAAGAGCCATCTGGTTGCCAGCATATTGAGGAGGGACTGATTAATATTTAAAAACAACTAGTGAAAACAAAAGGAATCATCGATCCAAAGAAAAAACCAGGTCGGCGGTGCGTGAGCGAATTCGCCGATATCCTTGTCGTTCTTCATATAAACTGGCTCAGGATATGAACGTCACCAGGAAAACTATCAGATCAGTTCTCAAAGAGGATTTGAGATTGGTGCCGTACAAGAAAAGAAAAATTAATAGACTTTCGGAAGCCAACAGAGTCATCCGATGTCGCGAATTACTTCGTCGGCACGGTGATTCCATGATTGTGTTTTCGGATGAGAAAAATTTCGTATTGCAGCAAACGCTCTAAATGACAGGATCTATGCAGTGAATATTCAGGATATCCCTTCTTCAATTCGCGCAGTTCAACGCTTCCAAAATCATACTTCCGTCATGGTTTAATGAGCGATTTCTGCGGAAGGTCGTCTACCGCTGCTTTTCATTCATAAGGGTGTAAGAATCAACGCAGTATACTATGTAAAAGAAGTCCTGGAAAGGCATTTGAAGAAGCATACTTCAAAGATTATCGGTAACCCCAAATTGGGTGTTTCTACAGGGTTCTGCGCCGCCCCATGCATGCCCCACCCAAGCATGGTGCACCAAGAATTTGCCAGACTTCGTTCCTAAGAAATTATGGCCAGCTTCTTTGCCAGATGCAAATCCTCTGGATTTCTCGATTTGGAGAACCATAGATCTCAAACCAATGCATTGCAATGGGTATTGAAACATTCAAAGCTACCATACAGAAGATATGGGAAAGAATCCGCGAAAATCAGGCACGTACCGCATGTAATACCTTTCCGATGAAACTAAGGGCAATAATTAAAGCTAAAGGCGATAGAATCGAATTGTAAATATTTTCACATAAACAATAAAATAGTGTTAATGTGCGGTTTTTCAAACACACTATACACAAAACCATTAAGAAATCAACAAAATTTAAATCAAATTCCTAGTGATTTCTGGTTCAGTAATGACAACCAGAAAATACATACAAATTTATTAAAAACTAAAAGGTGTCTTACATCAAATTTCATCACGGAAAAAACGCTGTAGAGAATCCACGCATTGGGAAAATTTGTGTTGAAGTACTTTGGAGTGTTCTTTTGTTGTTGTATTTTTATCGCTGCCAGTTTTTCGAGAATTGGAAAAATGGCGTCACGCGAATAGCAACGCCACAAATTGATTTTGCGCAAACACCTGGAAAATCTTCAACTCTCTCATCGGGACATCGGAAAATAACTCGGAATCATGCAGTCAACGGTAAGTCGTGTGATAAAACGTTATTATGAAACTCTGAGCATCGAACGGAAGGAGAAATGCGGTCAAAATGGATGTTCTCTTAGTGATCACAATCACGAAGCGCTTAAGTGGAATCCCAATGCTTCGGTCAGGGATGTGTTCCAAAAGGTTGAACATGTACAGGAGAGACTGCATGCGTACAAAGTGCAGAAGGCGCCAAATCGTGACGAACGGTAAAATACGGTGGGAAAGTCACGGGTCCGGAAACTCTACACCCAGATGTTGACGAAGCCTCATTGTCTAATAGTGGATTATGATGGATACTGTTCTTCACCACCCAGCACAAGTTTGATGTTCCGGAGTAAAAAAGGAAGCAGAAACTTTCAATGTCTGCCAACAAAAACATGATTTGGCAAGCGATCTGCTCATGTGGCAAACGGAGTGCGCCGTTCTTGACTACCGGGACTATAAACGGGAAGATCTACCTCAAGGCGTGTCCACAGAAGCGTCTGCTTCCTCTATTGAAGCAACACGAGGGCCCGACGGTCTTCTGGCAGGATCTAGCCTTGTGCCACTATTCAAATGTTGTACTGGAGGGGTACTGATGCCATCAGGCCTCTAAGGCCCATCGAAAATTACTGGGCTATTATGGAGCAGGCATTACAGAAGTATCTCTAGGAGGGCAAATCTGCAGAAGACATGCAGAAAAAGTGGGTTTCTGTACAGAAGAAGCTGCAGCCAATTGTTTTTTTTATAGAACCTAACGAGTGGAGTTAAGTGTAAGAATACGGTTATGCGAGTCGAATCAAATAAATATGCCGAAAGCTTACTAATGGATTATATTTTATATGTCTAGTTAAAAGGATTGGTCAATTAGGTCATTTTCTACAGCGTTTTTTTTCGTGCATTTATTCAAATCAAATTATTAACATTCGATCATTTGAAAAATAGTGTGAAGTAGGTTAGCCAAAAGCCTAACCTAACCAATGCACTGCAACGGACCGCCGATGATTGGATGGCATTGCCTTGTGGATTCAAACAATTTATAAGAAAATGTTATCACCATGCCAACCTAGTTTACTTTTCGATCACAACCTCACCCAATGTCCCCGGGCTGCATGGCGGTTGGCGAATAACAAATTAACGCTTACTCACCTCCCCTGCATTGTTACGGCAGGTACGCAGTAAACTTGACTAGTCATTCACACCTTTGACCCGGTGTGGTCAGTTCGTTACCGTATGTGCAATATGTACAAAGCATGCTCACCATCAGCCACGGCAACGGCGTAGGCTATGACTATGCTTGCACGCAGTAACCTAACACCTTTGCTTTTTAACCTCTTCTCTTTTTCACACAGTCGCTGACTGACAGGTCACTTCCTTCCATTAACCGTAATTCCGTGACTTCTGCCCAATTCGCTTACGTATATCCACATACAGTACAAATTATGTGTAGACTCATAGCAGATTGCGTGACACCCAGAGCCATATCCGAAATGCCATAGAAATTAACACAAATGGATTCTCATTCTCACCTTTCCGTGTCTGTTTTTTTTTTCAGAACCCGATCAATAGGTACATTCGCACAACAAAAGGAGTGGATAATTGAAAATTTATAAGCGCTCACAGTGAAGCCAATGCTGACAGGAAGTAGTAAATTTTATACTTATTCAATTTATGACAGGAGGTGAAATTGTGATACCTTTGGAAAAGGTTTATAAATGGAAAGGAAATACACATTAGTCATTTATAAGCCTGGCGCATCGACCGAGCTACAGGGTAAATTTCCAAACAAGGGGTTTTAAAGACACATCAATGCCCTTTTGTGTGCCTGTGCATGGTCACTGTGTCCGTAGACAGATGTTCCCGTTCTCGTCTTGAAATTTTCGGTAGGGCTTCCACACGCAATTTGAAATGGGAGCCGAAAGTTTTTAATGCTTTAAACAAATAGCTACCTTGCATTTTTGTTCTGGACGGGCTGACGGAAGTGTGCCACGAGTTTTGTCCCTCTAGCCCTCGGAGCATGTCGAAAATGATAGGTGATTTATTTCTGTTTTTTTTTTTTTGCCGAGGCAGCTGACAGCACCAGGGGCTACGAGTTCCATTTGCGGTAGGTCAAGGGTTGCTCGCTGGATCGGGGTATTTAATTGGAATTTTTAATCGAGTTTAAACAGTTACCATCGTTGGGTTGAAACAGTAATTATTATTACAGGTTCCAGGAATCTTTTGAGAGTTTTTTTTTGTACTTGTAGTCTGATTGTAGATACAAATCCCTAGTTCATTGCTCCATCGCGGTTAAAAGACATTAAACGTATTTATTAATAAAAGCAAACCATTAACGAAACTAGCGGCAATTATGTACTGTCTGTATTCAGTTGTACATCTTCCTAACTGTGGCGATAAAACCGCTTCATTGGAGAATGCTGGTACCAGATCGAATTTCACGTAAAAAACAATCTAAATTGGAGCAGCACGCTGCATCCGTTCATGGCGGTGGTGGTAATGGTTACAGTCATTGAATGTCTTTAAAAGGGGAAAATATTATAATAGAGCCATCCCCTCGAGTTAAGTTTCATTAAACGGCATCGGAGTTGAACCACATATGCACAAATCCAACCTCATCAATATTGATCTTCGACAAAACCACGTTGATTTATCACCGTCTTCCAAAGTTAAGCAGCAGATTTTCAATGCCTCATCAGTAAACAACCGACGTCCGCTCGTAGTCAGGAGCCAGCTCCCGAAGCACCATTGTTCGAAAGTCACTAATTAAACTCAAGTGTCTTTCCCCCAAAATTGACACGGGGAAACAACCGAGGGAGCAAACTCCCTCGGGCATAGGTAGGAAGGAAGGGAAGAAAATTAAACTTCCCACACCTTCCGTATTCGGAAGGAAAAGCGCAAGCAAGGAAAGCCAGTTTCATGGATCATATAAATTTTCCTTCGCTGATGCGTTCAAATCTCCCCTCGATCCCATGATGAAAATATGGTCCATCCCAGGCAAGGAGTCGCAAACTCTTCGGCCAACACGAGGGATCCGACTTTTGTATTTACAGCAATAATTTTATTTTTATTAGTTCTTCAAGTGTGAGTCATGTGGTTGGAGGAAGACATGCTTCACGGGAGGAATAGTAGCAAAATCCGGAGGCATCAGGAAGCATCATCAAGCGGTCGACATCCGACATCGATGATGCTGCACCGAAGAGCAAACGTTTGACTTTGTCCCCTTTCTCGTGGCAAGTGTTGATACTGATACACATTCGTACTGTCACTGTCACAGAGTTGCAGCAGCCAGCGGGGGAAGAATGATGAGGGAACATGCCACAGATGTTTGCCGAAGCGAGACGACTTTGGCGGACTTTTTGAAATGCAGAGGATGTATTTTCATTTTCCCATGAATGCATCTTGCAAGTTGCATCTTGCATCTGCCGCTCACCAGTTGAGTCGTCGAATCCAATTTACGGTGGGAATTTGAGTGGTGGAACGGGCAAGAGTAAAGTTATGCAAATTGGGCTGTAATGAAATTGGTAACTACTAATTTTTGGAAATTTTTAGATCGCAATAAACTAGTTTATAATTTAGGATTAGCAGGTACCGTGCGGCTCAGGAGGAAGACCGATTTGATGACACTGACCGAGTGACCGACATGATTTAACTTATGTTTTTCTCTGTTTTGTATCATAGCCTATAGCCTAGCTCTCAATGTATGTGTCGTTAACTAAACGAGATAATATAAAACTGCTTAATTTTTTTAGATAAACATCAATATACGGCTGGAGGTGTGCGGATGATGGTCTCGCATGGCAACTATCTTTAGTGGAAATTTGACTGCACTATTTCATCTAAGCACGGTTGGGGTACCTTCAAGTCATGTTTTTTTTCTCTTTTTCCACGATTGTGATTCGTATGTTCATGTTTTTATCGTGATGTAACATTAATAATAAAATAATAGAAGGGTGTCAATAGTAATCGCCATGGGCATTGGAAAGTAATGGCATGTTGCATGAGCCTTTTCTAATTCAAGGGTTCCTGAGAGAAACATCTTAGATTATCGTACTTTTGATTGAACAAAATAAGGCTTGTTTAAGAGAACATCTGGATAGATTGAATTTTGAATAAAATAGATTTACTATTAGTTCAATCCAAGATGCTTTTTTAATTCATTTAATTGTGCATTATTAGCCATCTCAAAACTAATAACAGTTACTTAATTAGGCTGTATGAAGAAACTACGAACTTTTGAGTTTATTCCAGCCATTGGCTGCTTTTGTTCGAGATTTTCAAAAAATTTCTATAGTTGTAGCCAGTAATGAAATTCTAACCAAAATATCAATTCATCGTGCGCTGCGTTTTCACTTGGGAACTTCCCGTTCCTAGTTTCACACACAAATGTTTGTTGAGTGAATTTTCTGGTATGAGAGAATTAACATCGCTAACTTTTTCGACTCGAGTCACTGACGCGAGGATACGAAAAAAATCAGATCATTTTTTTCTCTCTACATCTTTACACCACATTCGTACTTGAAAAGCACACTGCGCATTTAATAGAAATGGAATCTAGAAAGAAAGATATCTCGAATAATCGGCATCCCTCATGATGACTGTGTGGCCGGGGTGGTTGGGTTGAAATTGTTCTCAATGTGTCACGCCATTCCAGCACTGTAAATAAATAAAAAAAAACATGTGCAGAAGGTGTGGCAGCACTAGCCACAAGGCGCGGGATTGCAAAGGTCCCCCCAAATGCTTGACGTGCGCCGGGAAACCGGACGATAAGCACGTCATGGGGGGGGCCAAGTGCCCGGCCACTAAGGGTATACCAACGAGCCAACAGTAATGCAGGTAACCCAACTAAATCGCCATTATTTCCGACCCATACCGCATCCCACCCGGCAACGGGAACTGGTTTGCGGACAGGGCTAATATGGCGGCATTATGGACGACGGGCAAGTACCCGGTTCAGGAGGTTGTGTCTACCATAAACGAAGGCTTTGCGGTTGTAAAAGTGAATGGAGTGTTCTTCTGCAGCTGCTACGCACCGCCAAGATGGTCGATCGAACAGTTTCCCAATATGCTAGATCGGATGACAACGGAGCTAACTGGCCTGACCCCGTTGGTAATAGCTAAAGAGGAAGATAAAGGCTAGCAAGCGAGCCTGCTTCAAGGGTCTGTGTCAGAGGGCCAATGCGAATCCGTGGGGTGACGCCTATCGGGTAGTAATGGCCAAAACCAGAGGATCGGCGGCTCCAACAGAGCGTTCATCAGAGCTGCTGCGACCCGAGTCCATGGCCCCCTGCCGCCGTAGATTTGTCCCATGACCAGCGTCCAGTATCCCAGACCTTAACGCTGTCATAGCGACGGAAGGGTGGACGGCTCCGCCGAACACCCATGACCACGTGGGCATTGATAACGGCACAACGGCACGACGGTGACGAATGACGAACTCATTGCTATAGCAAAGTCGCTAAAGGTGAACAAAGCGCTGGGACCTGATGGTATCCCGAACCTGGCCATCAAGACGGCTATCTTGCTGGATTCCGGAATGTTCAGGGTGGTGATGCAAAAGTGTCTGGACAAGGTTGCAATCCAGCGCAAGAGGCGAGGAGTACGCTACTGTGCAGTGGTCACCCTTGACGTGAGAAACGCATTCAATAGCGTCAGTTGGGTGGCTATCGCTGACTCGCTCCAGCGCCTACAGGTTCCTGGGTACCTGTACAAGATTCTCGGAAGCTACTTCCAGAATCGCGTACTGGTATATAATACAGAGGCAGGACAGAAACGTGTACAGATCACCGCAGGCGTCCCACAAGGTTCGATCCTGGGTCCGGTGCTATTGAACACGATGTACGACGAGGTACTGCGGCTTGAGTTTCCGAGCGGGGTAAAGATTGTCGGGTTCGCAGATGACATTACCCTAGAGATATGTGTTGAATCCATCGAAGAGGTCGAGTTAACGGCCTCACACTCCATTGGCATTGTGGAGAGATGGATGAGCTCCAGGCAATTGGAGCTAGCCCACCATAAGGCTGAGGTCACAGTGGTGAAAAATAAGAAATCGGAGCAACATGCGACGATCAGTGCAGGTAACTGCACAGTAGAATCAAAGAGGTTCTTGAGGTATCTTGGGGTCATGATCGACGATAAGCTGTCCTTTGTCAGTCACGTCGATTACGCTTGCAAGAAAGCCTCAATGGCTATATCGGCATTATCCCGTATGATGTCGAATAGCTCGGCGGTGCAAGGGAGTGGCAAAGGGAATGGAATAACTCCACCAAAGGTCGGTGGACCCACCGACTAATCCCGGAACTTCCACTTAACGCAGATATTGTCTGGCCACGGCTGTCTTAGACAATACCTGCATAAATATGGGCATGCACAGTCCTCCGCATGCAGCAAATGCGCGGGAGTTGAGGAAACTGCGGAAAATGTGTTCTTCGAATGTCCTCGCTTCGACGGCGCGAGATCAGGCATGTTTGCCGTAAGCGGTCCCGACACGACTCCGGACAATTTGGTCCCGAGGATGTGCCAGGACCGGGACGTCTGGGACGCGGTATGCGTAGCAGCCTCCCAGATCGTCCTCGATCTCCAACAAAAATGGCAAAACGACCAAAGGCAGGTCACAGGGACCACCTAACTACTAAAGCCCTTAGTAGTTAGACAGAGTGGGTGCTTAATAAGCACAAGAGCCCCCTCCCCGAAGTAATACCGAAAGGTGGTTCCGGGGAGGGCCGGGGCTTAAGGCACGGGTGGGTTTTTAGTGGGTCGAGGAGTTGGCACCCTCATTTCCACACCCTGAGTTCTTCAGGTGTCTGGTTGCAGATTTTCCCTCCCGTCTAAAAAAAAAAAAAATACCTTGCCGATGCTTGGGAGTATGCACGAAATTTGGGGACATTTTTATTTTTCCAGCCACATTACGTACTGAAAGATCTGGTCTCTTATGCAATATTTGCTTCACCTTCGTGTCCTTCTGGTGGTTCCTGAGATCCGTTTTTGTTCCGCTCCAAACCTTCCTGGCTGTTGTCAAACGGGTATCAAAAGATTTAAGAACTTTATGGACAGTGCTTCCAGGAAAACCAAGTTGTTTTGCAAGTTTTCTTACTGACAGATCCGGATTTTCATTACGACAGTACACAATTGCTTTTCGCACTTGCTCTTCTTTCGAAGCCATTTTCGATCTAAAAGCTTGTAGTCCAACCCCCTCACAACATGACAAACTAACTTAGTTTCGTGTAACCACTTGCAAATCGTAGATGTCGCCCCGCAACGTAAACATTGGGGTTGACCCTGGCAGTTGCACCGATTTTTCTATTCGAAGCATCATGTTTCTGTTGCATCATAAGTGGTTGCAAAACAACAAGCAAGCGTACCATATCAAAAGAGTCTATTATTGTAACATTTTTCAAAGAATAAAAATCTTCTCTACACAAAGAACTTCAAATTACTGGTTTGGCAAACAATCTAATAATCACTTTTGCCTCCCAAACGTTATTTCTGAAATATTCGAATGGCCAACAAACAAATATTCAAAAATTCAAGCAAAACAATGCATTAGGTCCTAAGTAACATTGGAAAATTCTGTCTGTCGACTTTCTCTTTGCGTTCCTACGGCTATGCAAAAACATGTTCAACTATTTTCAACATATAGTACGGTAGTATAAATTGTGATTAAGGATCCAATTCGTTGAAAACATCAGCAAATCGTTTAATAGACAAGCGTTTAACTAAAGAGAAAGTCGGCGAAGAGAATCTCTCAATGTTACTTAGGACCTAATGCATTGTTCAGCTTGAATTATGGACATCATGGTTGAACGATCCCTTGAAACTCTTGCGCAATTGACGATTGACCGCTCCTCTTAGGAAACGCTAATCGGCTGTCTCTTCCCTTTTGAAACACGAAACACATTCCTACCCTTTTCTTATTTGACCTGCATTTGGGCTAGGTCGGCGCCGTCATTGCCTTAGTTTGAGATCACCAGTGTTTACATATTTAGCATGCGTGCCAATCCTAAGCCATCTATTGGTTCTCTGCGTAATAACAGCTGAGCTGGCAATAACGGGGTAGCAACATCGGGTGGTCAATCATGGCCATTATCTTGCTCATGCTCATAGAAAAGGATAAATTCTTTGAATAAGATAAGACAACGGCAACTGCCACACTGATTACCATAATGTCTTGCTTTCTCAAACGCTTATCAAATGACCGGTCTGAAAATCGGATACAAGTCGTCACGTCTCACTCGGATAATATCGTAGTATTTACTTCAATCTATTGAACTCGAAAAAAATATTTGAATATACTCAATCAAATTGTAAGATATGATTAAGGGGGGTATACAGATAGAACGAGAAAAAAAAATTTTTTTGAAAAAAAAAATTTCAAGGAGAAGTTTTCACTCGAATAAATCGAAAGGATATTTATTCAGCTTTTACATTCCAACGCTTCGAACGAACTGTCGCACTTTACTTGTGATCGATGCCATCATGAACTGCATAGTCGCTGGTGACACTGTACCGGGGAACTTATTCCTCTTTATACGCATTTGTTGTGCATTTGTCACTTCTCTACCACATCCTCGAAGTCTTCGCTTGACAGATGCCCAATATTATTCGTTCGGTCTGAACTCAGGGCAATTCGGAGGATTGATCTCTTTGGTGACGAAATTAACAGCATACCACTCTAGTATCTCCTTAGAGTAGTGGCAGCTGGCTAGATCCGGCCAAAACATAACGTTAGTTTTGTGTTGCCGAATGAAGGTGATATCCGCTTGTTCAGACACTCTTTAATGTAAACCTTCGACGTCATTGTGTGAGATGTGATGAAAACCTTGGTTTTAAGGCCACAACTGCATATTCCTTGCCAAATTATTAGTTTCCGAGCAAAATCAAAGCAATACCTGGAAGGAACACCTCCACGACCAATTACCAGATAATATTTTTGTCCGGGGATTTGTTTATAATCCATGTTGACCTATGTTTCGTCATCCATTAAAATACAGCCATCAAATATCGTCAAAACTCGTTCGTATAGTAATCGTGCTTGCTTTTTGGCCACTAAATTTTGTTTCAGGGAGCAATTCGGATGTTCACTGGCACAAAAAGACTTATATCCTTCTCATGAATGGATGTCACGCACGCTCCTCAGCTCTTTGTCCCTAGTGCCACTTTTATGATAGATGCGCTGTGCTCTACACAGAAAAAAATAATTAATTTTAACAAGCGTGTAAAATATCCTCTCGTTTAAATCCAAGCTAAAGGAGCCGTAAACATCGAAATTGTTTGCAACTTTTCATGTGCCATACAACAATATTGGCAATCTTTCATACAACAGGCTGGATTGAGGCGTTATCTGGCTTAAATTTACATGAAATATCCCATTATATTCTGGCAAATCTAGCATTCTCTTTATGTGCAGAAAATTCAATGTTTCTTTTTATCTGTGTATCCAAACTCAAAGTATCCTTGTGACGTTTGATTACAAGACTTTGGGAATTTTAACACGTTTGCTATTTTTAGGCAGACCACGCACAATTAATTTTCTTTTCTCAAGTTCAATCGAGAAAACTTTTCACCAATTTCTTTATCAAGGATACATCAACAAATGCCTGTCAAGCGTTTTTTGTTCCAACCATCAGGGACGTGCTGGTGTATTAAACCGTGCGTCCAGATTCAATTCGAATCGAGCTTTATTTTTATTTGGCTTCCGAAAGCTTTAACATTAGCTTCGATATTCAGTTTTATGATTGCCAAGAACTGAAAATTAAATTGAGCATAGCTTTTTCAACTTTCAGCAAGCGGATAAAAAAGCAATCAATGCTATTCTTATAGTTAGCATTACAGGTAAAGAGATGTTCTTTTTAGATACGTTTAGTTAAATAGGTTGGGTTCTTAATTAAAGTTTTTTTTAAACTGTGTAGGACGCTCGAGAAACTGAAGCAGCCCTCAAACGAGCTTCTTAGCGAAACATTGTGCATCAGGTACAGTTTGGAAGGGACATTGGACCATCAAAAGCAAAAAATCGAGAAATGGGATTTTAATTTAAAAAAAATCGTTCATATATCTATTAACTCTACGCGTGAACAAAGTTCCATAAAAATCTGACACCGTTCGGCTGAAACTTGTACGATATTGAAAAAAAGCCCCTGATTTTAATGCTGGGTCACACGCTCTTGAAATATTCAGCAGTAGGTCACAGCCGAAAACAGTATAAAAACCGGTGCTCCATAGACTCAAAATCAATTATATCGTTTAGTGGCGACCTTTAAATTTCCGCCATTCTGCGTCATGGCTAGCGAATTCTCTATGTGATGTGATAATGAATAAACTGGTTTTTGGCTAACATCATCTGCTTTCAGCTTCCGTGAGTTCACTCATGTGCTAGTCATATAAATGACAATATCGTCAATAGATATGTTCGAAATATTAATTTTCACGCTACGGTGTTGCTTTGTCGTGACAGAGGAACAAATAATCTTTTGACGAAACGTTTTATTATCACCTCTTTTGTCAATAGCTGTTGATATGAAAAGAAGACTTGCGAGACATATTTTCGCGAGTAGTTAACTAATTGAAACCCAAAAATTTGCTTTCTTTTGGATTACGTTTGTTGATTTTTAGTAAATTAATTTGAAAAAATAATCATTCATTAATCGATGCCGAACTGCAACAGGCTTCAATTTCCTCAATATAATTCAAATTCTTAAAAAAAAACTCAAAATCTCCTATATCAATCATGTTTACCTCTCTTTTTGAATAAGGTGTACGGATTTCAGCCCGCAACGGTTATTCTCTACTTAACATCAATTCATTAGAGCTTAAGCCCTGCAGTCTACGATGAAGTCTTTAATTAAACCATCCTGACAGCAGCTACTGCCAGTCACCAGGAGTTCCATCCAAGTTATTTAATGTAACTTTAATGGAACCATATAGATAAACAAAACAACATTCTTATGGGTTCGAACACGCCACTAAGCGTGCGGCGCGGTGTGGTCTTGCGTTCTGATCCATCCAACCATCCAACCAACCACCCACCCATCAGCCAGACGCACATGTTCAAGTATGATTTCTCCGTAAAAGTACTCTCTTCCTTTCTGATTTATGAAGTACGGGCCGAGCAAACGCAGAAGCCGTCTTTTCACTTTTTTGCTTCGACCAGAAATGTGCCTATCGTGCATTCAGAACCGTAAAGCAGATACCGAAACGAGCAAGTTCTGGTAGGACCAACAACCAACGAGACGAGAACAGCATTGAATTATGAGAGTTCTGCCGGGTGCGTGTTCTTGCATAATAATTGGTCTGTACGTTTCGGGAATGTTCAAGTGCGATTAGACTTTTTCCCATAAACAAATTACGAGCTGCACTGCTTGTTGACTTTCGGGACTCACCGGGCTGCGGAGTGTGTCTCCCGAGAATCGAGAAAAGATTTACTATTTGTTTAACTTATCTAATCATTCGAGCTGAAATTATTGAACTCTCTCTATCTCTCTCTCGTTCCTGGCGGTGCACGGACAGAGATAGTGTTGGGATTGACAACCCCTTCCTACAAATCGGTGCTGTCAGACGCAGATCGAAGATAGGTTAACTTCTGCTGCCCATCTTCAACGGAATAAGCAGACGAACGGAAGAGTTTACGAGGAAATCAAAGCCACAGCTGCTGCTCGGAACGAACCAAGTCAAATATTTACTTTCACTTGGGCCGATAAATTTGGTTCTTGATCATTTCGAGGGAATGGGCGGCTGGCTGGGCATCGTGATCAGTTTCGTCGAAAGTAATTAAAACGCAGCAAATCACAATCAAATGGAAGCCGAAGGTGGGTATAAGTGGAGAGCGGATTTAGCAGGAATTTCAATTGGTTGTTTTGTCGCACGCGTTCCGTTTTTTTAACGTCATCCTACAGTTCGATACCGGTGGGAGAGAAAGCTTGTCTTGAGATGGAACTCGTGTTTTTCTTCGGTTTAATTAGAATGTTGGTGCAATGTCGTAAATTACGAATCAATTAACACCGACTTTCCGATGTATGCTTGCATGTTTGTGGCTTTCGTGTGTTCGAGTTTGAGGTTAGTTTCGAAAGGTTGTTTTTTTGTCTCTCTCTCTCGCCCCATCTATCTGATGACGGTGGACGGCAAGAACCGGGGAGAAGGCGATAGTAATTGATGTGTAAGTTGGAGTCCCTTTTCCTAGGGACGGATTCTTGCCGATCGGCTAGCTGTCGAGTGATAATGATACCACTTAGTAGAGTGCTTCTGGCAGGTCTGCATCGTCGATAGCTGAACAATGTTTGTATTGAATGTTTGCTTCTTTGCTTCTTTGCTCGATGCACGGGTGAACTGCCGGAAGTGGCATACCAGTGGGGTTAGGGTTTCCTGGGGGTCACTTGAGTTAACTGTTGTTTGAAGATGGCTTAACGATGTGCTGAAAGCTGGATTGTATTTGCCTGGTGGTGCTGCCGGTGGCTAAATTTGGTGACCATTTGATCTGTTTTCTTTTAAGAGCTAGTATTAATTTAGAGAGGTTGGTTTAATAGCAACGATTTGTTTAAAATAAAACTGATTATGGTTGTAAAAAGAAAAGCCGAAACCAGGCGGAACACTGCTGAGAAGTGATCCAGGTTTCCAACTGCTTCCATCAAGGAAATCGAGGAGAAAATTGATCAGTTGAAAAACGGAAATGCTAATATGTTTGACCAACTTCCATGTGACCTACTAAAACGCTGGCAAGGATGCTGCACTGAGTAATTACACTAAAAACATTTTTTTCAGAAATTCGATTACGCTCGTTTTGTGATCATGATTTTTGAACATGCTACATAAATTGTCTGGAATATTCGTAATGCTTGTCAACTCACAAAATGCCAGCATGACACGTTATTCATAGAATGTACGAAATTCATTTCGTGTGGACCAATCACTGATCCTCTTCTATCGTATCAGCACATGTTCGTGTTGCTGCTGAGGAGCGTTGAAAAGATGTGTTAACCTTCACATAAGAAAGCGTCACACACTTCGAATCAAAAGCTGAGACGTCATTTTTATGAATCACACTGCTTCCTACAAGTCACCATGGCGTTATGAGATCAACCATGGAGTCATGGATTTTTATCGAATTTCATTTAAAGGTAATTAAAAAGCTCTTAAAAAGTCAAACGATCGATTTCCTAGCATGAACTAAATTTTATTTTCATTATTACTTTCCAATGTTATTTGGGAGAATATTTACCCAACGATTACTTTCCCATCTCGAAAAGGGTAACAAGCTCGATCACTGCATAGCTCACGAACTAAATTACGATTCATTTTTGTTCGCTCATTAGACATTGACAGATAGTCTAAAGATGTTCTAAGTCATTCTGGAATATGACACTTTGGATCAATAGCCATAACAGTAGCTTTTATGATGAAATTTTTCTGAAGCAGATTATTTCCCATCCCAATGAGAGGCTTTAGGAGTGGACTATAATTATAGAACATGAACATGAACATGAAGAGAACAATATCTGAGGTATCTTGGTAAAAGAATGTATGCGCGATCCGATTGCATACTACCGTTCAAATGCCATTTCGCTCATTTTCAACTTGCATTTTGAAATTCTCACAGACTGCCGTGCTCTAACGGAACTATCAATACTATCTCTTTATTTCTTCGTTCTAGTAATAAATTACTGTCCACTGCTAGAGCCATTCATGTTAATGGGAAATTATTCGCTTCTGACAAATTTCATCATAAGTCGTTACTCCGCGCATTTCTAAAACACGATCGGACTTTCCTCTTGATACCTCCTATTTGGTTCAGCACAACTTTCTCCGTAACTTTTCGTTATGCGGCAGACCAAATTTTCTTGAAACAGTGAACAGAACTTGCTTCTCTTCTATCTTTCTTAAGATGCCGCTTAATTATTGCCCAGTAACTTTCGATAAGACGCAGTTCAGGGCAGTTTGGAGGATTTTGTAGCGGTTCGGCTTTCGGAGGAGAACGCCATACAAATGCCGTGATCGTGTTTTCGAAGAAATTTTCTGTGAATCCATCCTTTAGGGTGTTTTTTTCTTCTTGTAGATTCTGATATTGTTACGCTTTTTGATATTCTGCAAATTTCCCGAACAAAACACGGTTTATGCGATTTTAAACGACGTACCGCTGTCAGCTCCTTTTTCTGGTCCGATGCCCTGTTTTTGCATCCAGATTTCAGTTAATCACGTTTATCTAAATTTCTCAACAATCTTGAACGCTGCAGATTAAGTGCACTTCACGCTTTTTATCAATTCTTTAAACGACAACTTTTCGGAAAACCATTTGTACAGAATTAATTTACGAGTTTAAGAGCTTATCCGACCAATCATTCGAAATTTCTCAATTATTTTTCGATTTTTCAGGTGTATTGCCAAAACAAACTTTATTTTTCCTGTTAAAGGAGTCGACGAGTCGAGTCATTAGTACGAGACACTGAAGAAGCCTGCACATTGTAGACGAAATACGCGTAACTGTCAAGATAGGCAAAGGTAGTTGGAATTAAATGGAAAATACTAGTTTATCTTCTCATTTCTAGTTAAAGGTATTCCACTAAACAGCTCAAACTCTCTAGGATTCAACTATTTAGGTCTACACCAAAAGCTGGGTTTACTTTTCGAATCGACCAAACCATCGTGGGATCAATAACAATAATGATGAAGTAATCTCCTATAACTTTGAAATTATTAGGCCAATCGTGTGAAAGTCAAAGAAAAAGTTGTTTAAATATCTATGTTTGTTAATACCAACATAGTTATTTGATGAAACATTTTGAATAACTTATGAAAAGGGCGTGTTTCTGACGTTTTAAGCCACTCATGAAATTAAATTCAAAATATCTCGAGAACGGTTACCTTTAGGAAGAATATTACACAAAACATTTCGATAAGAAATTTTATGTATAATATGTTGGCGTTAAAAAGTTAATTAATTTTATGAAAATCTTCCTAAGCTTGCAATTAGGAAAACGCTTTTAACTATTTTTTGTCCATGCTGTTCTTAGCTCTAAAACAACGGCTTTTTTGTCCAAATTCGACCATTAAAATGTTAAAAAAAATTAAATTAGCGTATTTAAAGAATTTCAAATATCAGTTTTAATAACAATTAAATTATTTTGTTTATTATTAATTCATGGACGATTTGATTCCCTGCATTACATCTCAAACATCGTTTCTGTAAAACGAACAATTTCCGAGTTATTTAAAACTGTTGTATCAAAAACACATAAGCTCTTCTCAAACGTTATTCTCGTAACAAAACGACCATTGTTCATGCCAAAAAAACTGATACTGTTATTCCGAACACGTTTGCTAAGTTTCGGCCAAATCTAAAATACTTAAGTTTTGTCATTTAGTGATTTGGCGGTGGAACCGCTCTAACGTGAGCTAGTGAAGTTGAACGAATTCTAGAAGCAAGTGCATTCATATCTGAAGGACAAGCGTTTTCTATTTATTAAAGGGTGTTTCGATCAAAATTTGGTTGACTTAAACATGACGCATTTCCTTTCATCGTGAATTAAAACAATAAGCACACTCCTCATTTTGAAGATGTGTGGGTGTAGCATTGTACCTCTATTTTGATATTTTGAGATTCACTTATCAAACTGTCGTCGAAGGTGCATCAAAATTTTGCACGGGCATGGCGAGAATCCAAACTACTCTCACGCCAAGTTGGCGAAATTGTTAAATGTGGCTAAATCAACTGTTAACCAACGTATTTAAAAGGGTTCGGTGAACGTTTGTCGACAGCCAGGAGTGCTGAATCGGGTGGAAAACTAAAGCCGGAGGCCACAGCGACGACAAAAAGAGTTGTCCGCTGTTTCGAGCGGAACCCAAACCTCTCCGTCTGAGATGTCGCAAAGAAGCTGGGAGTGGCACCTTCAACCGTGGATAGAGCTTAAAAACGAGCTGGACTGTCGACTTTCAAGAAAGTGGTGACTCCAAATCGCGACGATAAACAAAACATGTCGGCCAAAGCACGATCGCGAAAGTTGTACACGACGATGCTCAAAGTTCACGAAGAAATATCTGGTGTGGCTGACCATCTGTTCCTGTGGCTTGAAGAGCAACGTTTACATTGCGACCGGAACCGTCAACCAGGAAATTTATCTGAGCGAGTGCCTACAAAAACGTCTACTGCCTTTCTTGAAGTGACACCGGATTTGGCATCTTGCCATTACGGAAAAAAGGCCATGGATTTGTAGGCTGACAAGAACCTTCCAAATACACCAGAACAATATTGGGCCATCGTCAAGCAGAACTTTAAGAAGACTCAAAAGGCTGTTGTGAGCGAGAAACAGTTTAAGGCAAACTGACGTTCTGCGGTGAATAAAGTGGACAAGGAGCCTGTACAAAATCTTATGGCACGTGTTAAACGAAAGATCCGGCAATTTGCATTCGGTGAAAAGGCAGCTTAGAATATTTCTCCTGTATTCTGTATTATCTGTACTTGAAAAAGAAAAAGAATTTGACTTATTAATAAAAACTTTGATCAACTCACACACACATTACTGTTTGACCAAATTTTAAACGGAACACCCTTTATGTAGGATTGACGGATGTACGAAATAAGAATCCGGAAAGATACTTTCTTGTAGAAAATGCGACGAAATTTGCGAGACTTTGCCATGTTGCAAATATCAAAACAGGACACAGTCATCGTTGGAACTTACGAGACTCTGCTAAGCTAAGGAAAAAGTTGCTGTGCCAAATTTGCATAGTTGCTCTTATCGAGGTTTAATAACAAACAAAAGCACGGTCTTCAGAAATATCGCAAAACTAAAACTGTTAGGCACAATGCAATTCTTGGTGTTCATGCGTTATTCAGCCAGAAGATATGATGTAAACTACTTTGGTCGATCTAAACTACTAGTGGTGAAAAGGTCTTCGGAAGACAGGAACCCAAATTTATTGGTTAAAATGGTAGAAAAAAGTTCTTAAATCTTCCTCAATGATACCGAAAGTTTGCCAAAGCAATGTTAGCAGTTCAAACGGCAGCCTTTACATCTTGGTTAAGTTATGACCTGATCTAGCAATAAAAGATTCAATTTAGCTACTTTATTCCAACTCAAAAGGGTTTTTTTTTTACAATCAATAATACTGCTTGCACTGCTGCATACTGCTGCTACAACGAAGTGAAACGGAAAAATTGGAAAATTTAAACTAACGCAGAGATTTGAGTAACACACTACCAAAATGCTCTATAAATTTCTGTCCTCTGACTTTGGCACATACGAATGAGTTGAACGAGATGAGAAAATAAATTCAATCAAACACAAATGTCGTTGAATTACGTATGTCTCAGTTTCAGGAGACATAATTTTTCACGAAATCTTTATAAACGTTCCCCAGCTTCTTACAAACATGAATTACTTCTCGTGTATAATTCAAAATTTCTGAGTGTGTATAATAGGTCATGGAATATTTATATTTTTGAAACCTTTTTTGTTTCCGTGTAAGTACATCGAAAGCGCAAGACTTTTCAATAAGTTCTAAGAATCTATACAAAAAACAGACAGCTCAAGAAAAGTGAAATATCAACTCTACTAGCAAAGTGTCAAGAAACACATTTGATGCTGGAAATAAAAATAAATGCTTCCTATGCATAAAAATCAAGATTGCTTCATGCTCCAAGGGCAAAATATTGCTCGAATAACAGCTCGGATTGTGAAATAAAAATCGCATCCCGTGCTGGAGGAAACAATTTCCTGATACAGTCAAGTGTTCTAAACTACACTGGACAGTACCATTCACCCACCCTGATTTCTCGGTTGTCCTGCAACCAATTGCGTTGATTTTTTTGTATGTTGTTAAGGTGTATGACAACCTTTTTACCTACCGAAAATAAGCGTAATCAATTGCAACCACAGGCGAGAAATAAAGATGGGTGGATGATATCACCGACCGTACTACAGGACACTTGACTGTACTTGACAAATCACAGACCCCCTTTAATGATCCATGAATAAGGTTAGAAATTCTACCAGGCAATTACATCAGAACTCATGAAGCTCTCTTACATAACTAAACAAATTGGCAGTCAGCAGTAGTTAAACCGTTCATCGATAATTCATGTGACCAATCCCCCGTTCCCATACTCATGCATCGCAAATCAGTTTACTGTAACCCAAGAGAACTGGAAAGCAATCATTCTCCACAAAACAAGCATGCATGTGTCAGTCAAACTCTCCCATAGTTAGCATGTGACGACAGGTTTGAACTTGACCTTGTGTTCTACTTCTTGTTACTGTATACAATCTATTACACTGATAGCCTTTCCCGTGATCCCGTCCTTGGAAAATTATTTTGGTATCAACTCAAACGTTGCGCGATTTTTTTTCTCGAGATTCAGTAAGGCAATTTGGACAGCAACGAAAATCCTAATCCCACGTTACATTATCCTTCTTTTTACCTTTCCGTCGAATTTCCACCGCTCAGTAAATCCCATTTACCACGAACCATTCAGGATTCCTCGTGGCTCTAATCACTTCATCTTTCGCTTTCAACAGCTGCAATCTGGTGCTGTTGCCGCTGCTCATTGCCCGAGGCCACTTTTGTGTTCAATTTCATCGGCCGCAGACTGCTGCCGGTAGATACGCGGCAGGTAATCCTACACAAAGCCCGCCAAAATGCATTCTCGGAAAGTACCTGCCGAAAATGAGCGATTTCTCCTTTCATTCCATATCGTCAGCCGAAACACGCCCGGTGCAGCATCCGTAATGCAGCTTTTATCGGACCGAACAAATCTTGTTAAAAGAGCGAGATGAACTGAATGAATTGCTAATCCCATGCTCAGGAGCTTCATCAGGTTTTTGTTGCCTCCTTATGCTCCTTTCGAGCCAACTCGCTGAAGCTGAACTGCATTTATACTGCGGTCCATTTTCGGAACGGCAGTCATCCGGGACGGTCGGTAAAAAAGCCAGTAAAATTTATATCTTCCATTTAGCGGTTCGACGAATCGGGCTGAACCGAAGCAACACTGTGGATTTTAATTTCATTTTCGTGCACTTTTCACACTTTGGGAAAGGTCCTATAAGAGCTACATCTGCAGAGAAGTATGATGGATCTGACCATGTGAAGGTGGGTAGGAAAGGAGGCCTTTAAAACGAAAACGTTTTCGTCGGTGGTAGAAAGCAATCTGCTGGATGGGAGAGGTCACGTAAGGTCTGGCGCGTGATGGATTTTTCATTCTCCGGATCAAATAAATATAATTGAATCAAGAACACTCGCGCTTCGGCAGTCGGATAAGCACGATGTTGAAGTAATATTAGATTGAAGGAAGGGGCAAACGCTTGGGATGCCGTTTGAGTGCTACGAACAATTGGCGAAACGGTTTATGGCATTGACGTCGGCTCTTTACGTAATGAAATCTGCAGATTGCATTTTCTGACTTACATTTCGCACCATCTGATGGTGTGATGATGGCAAGACACGGGAATGTGTCCGCTCATACTGACACCAGGCACAACAGAAGGTTCGCTTCTTTCTCGGTAGCAACAGGCCGTTTCAATGGTCCGTGCAGAGCAATTTCCTTCTTTTTCTGCGAATCTGATCCCTTCTCAACGACTGCTCAGAGGCCTCACCACGGGGTAAACTTCGAGTATCACATTCCACAATCGTTATGGACATCTCTTTACCTACTGGTTCTTTGCGCAAGCAGAAGGATGTGGGAAGGAATTGATCACCGGGCCGAGAAACAAGCAGAATCTAGGAGATAAAATTTAATGAAGTGAACACTAACTCAATCATGCCCGGATGGATAAGTGTGGCAGCTCTGAGAAAACGAAGTGCTGGTCAGCAGTGTTGTACATAGAAGATGGTTCTCTTAGAGAAGTTTCGTTTACCTTCATCTGATATTATTTCGATTTAGTTTTGAAGTGCGAAATATTGTCGACTGTCTTTGGGAAAGATAACCGCAAAAACTCTTACCAAATTTTCTGAAACAGGAAAAACAATCGTTTTAATTTTCCACCAAGGCCCATGGGCCTTGTCAATTCAATGATAAATTTTTAACAAACTCTAACATTTACGTTGTATTTCAGTAGAGACTTATTGTTTTGAAACCTTTGTGAGTAACGCGAATGTTATTTAATGATTAAAGAAGATTTTACAAGATAGAAGCACGAGAATAATTCGGAATAAGTCTATCACAAATCAGGCTAGTTTCAATATAATTAAAAATGAATGTAAGCAGCGAATATTGAATATCATTGAGCCATTGAGTATTATTTGAATATGGAAGTGAAAAATAACACTTTCGATATTACAGTTAGAGCAATGCACTGTTAGATGAAAATTTAGACCACTGCAAAGTGTCCAAAGATGGACCCAAACCTATGCAGAGTTGAAGGAATTGAAAAAGTCCAACATCTCAAATTGACGAAATTCATATCCAAATGTGTTCTATTAGACCACGATACTTTTTATCTGGCGTTTGTTTCATCCAATATGATCCAATGGTGGCTGAGATACGCATTACTTTGTTGCGTGAAATGCATATACACACACACACATTTTCTGACCTAGCCGAGCTATCAGTTGTAGCAGAAAAATAACGATGCACTAACACAACTTAATAACACAGCCTTCACCAATACGACTTTTCCAATAAAAGTTCTGAACGCAATCGAAGGCTTCATTACCAACCAATCAGTGACTGGATGAAAACCCGCATCAAGATTAATACACTGTTGTCTCATCTTATCTTAGGGACTGTTCATAAACCACGTTGACTTTCAAACACGTCTTGTCACTATGCGAAACCCGTCCTGGAGTGGTATAAGGTACAAAAGGTCAAATACGTGCCAAAAACAGCCAATCCACCAAACTGTCCAGAATTTCGCCCAATAAAGAAGTACTGGGCGCTAGTTAAGCGGAAGCTCTTCGAAACTAAGAAGAGAGCAAATGGCACCGATAATTTCAATAAAAGATGGAGAATCGTCACAGCGGCCATATCCGAGGATACCCTACGGACCAGTATTATTCACTCAACCAGTATTATTCACTGGTTGTTCAACCAGTATTATTCACTCAATTGTCAAACCCTTCCTCACCAATCAATAATAGTTCATTTCATAGAATGAAGAGATCAAACCGCAATGGCCAAAAAACACACCTTCACTCTCCTGTGGTCACGTTAGATGGATGATGAACAGCGGCAATATTTGTTTGCTCTTGTCTCTCGTGTAGAGTACTCTCGACTGTTAATCGCGGAATCGTTAATGAATAACTAAAACTGGCTCCAACAAGCATTTTGACTGCAAAGACTTTTAAATTTGGTCATATAAACTTCCCAAACCAGAGAAAAATATGACCAGCAATATCTTATTCGTCACAAATTGATAACGCCCAAGGAAGGTATTGGTGTGACCTTGAGAAGAACATTTTGTATGAAAATATTTTGACAACGCAACATAGTTTGTCAATTAGTGCAATTGGATGAAGCTTTTGATGCGTTATTTCATGTACCTTTTGCTCGACTGTTTTAAGGATTAGTTTTCATGAATTTTTCTAACATAACAATGTAATAGATTTTCCAAACAATTATTCTGTAAGTAAAAGTTGTATTTTCCGGGACATCCCTCAACTCAGTTCGAACACTCGAGGTCATAATTTCCAGATACACAAAGGTTTCTTTTTTACATGGGGGATACGTTCCACTTTCAGTATGAAACCGTGTAAAAAAAGACTAAATAGAGTTGATAAATTCAAATGCTTAAACATTTTATAGTGCTCCGATTTTGTTTGTATGCGTTACCTTTCCTTGCAATAGTCAAAATACAATTAAAATTGTACAAAATACATCAAAATTGTGATTTTTTTTGAAAAATGTGATTCGAATAAGGTCAATAGTTTGTTCCGTTCTGGAGTTATAGCCGAAAACAAACCGTGTAAAAAAAACCGTGCAAAAAAACCTTAGTGTATTTAACCTTTAAATTTTATAGACAAAAGTGCACAGCAACATACAATTGAAGCTCTGACTTAAGTTATGTTCATGAGTTATAATTTGACACTTCATTCGAAATATTGTCCATAAGTAGACAAGGGTAATTTAAAACTGTTATTTCTGTTACCATTAATATATTTTTATCATTCTGCAAGTAAAAGAATAATGTGTGAAGTATTTTTCTTTCCGTGGTTAAATTTGACATCGGTTAAAATTTTTAAAAGTTATTGGCAGTGATCAGTTTTTCTCGATACACCACTTTTAAGAATACTATTCATACAGTTGAAAGAAATGATAAACTTGTTTTTTTTAATAACGTTTGATTGTTTAACCTAAATTAAATTAGTTTTAATCCGAAACAAGAGATCTCTCCCATATTTTTCTTCTACTGAGAAAAAAAATCATATTTTTCTCATAGAAAGTAATTAGACAGGTACCTTCATTTTTTTCTCCAACCTAGAAGAACTAAGCATTACTTTGAAGAGTCTATCTTGAAAATCTGTCTAGTGCATCGAAAGTTATAAATTAAAAAAAAAACTAATATAGAAATCGTGATTTTGTAGGCCACTTCATCGCGGACACGGTCACCCTACTGACGAAATATAAATATAAATGTTTGATTATTTGCGGTAAGGAACAATCCTACCAAATATATCCGAGTTCTGAGAGATTTTATATCCTATTCTCATGGAACTGTGTAAGGTGCAAACTAGAAGAAAAGAGGAAACATCAAGAACATCCCTTCTTCTTTTGTCCCAACACGTAGTTTTACTTACACATTTTGTTTGTATAGTTCTTAGAACCAAAAATTTGTAAGGAAAACCAAAGAAATTGAAGAAAAAAAAAATTATTTCGTTTAGTTTCCTTGAATAAATGTCTGTATAGAAATCCAATGAAAATACAGAAAAATATGTGAGGCTACAAGATTTATTAATAGAATAATTATATCTTGTAGGCTACAAGATTTATTAATAGAATAATTAAATTAATAGAATAAATGTAGGCTACAAGATTTATTAAAATAATAATTATATAAAAATCATTATTATTAGAATCTTATTTTAAACAAGCTCTCACGCAAGACATAAAAGTACATTCATTGATTGCTTAACGCTTGGATCGGTTTTCCGGAAGAGAAGATCTAATATACGCGAATAAACCACTTATCGCATAAAACTATCAAACCTCTGTAGGATGACTGAAAACCGCGATGGCTTCGTATAGAATCGCTGTCCACCGCAAGGAAAACATAATAAAAACGATCTTCTGGATAGGAAGCTGAACCGCAAACCTACAAAAAAATCACCTAATCATTGGAAAATATCCACTAGAAATTCATTTAACTTTCATGTGATTCAGGAAGTGAAAAATGCTTTGCAAAACCAAGTGAATCTTATGTATCCCGTGAAATTTTAATGATTAGTGAAGTATAATTTCTTTTTCTACGATATATTCATGTAAATGTCACTTATTTAAGTTTTTCAAAATAAAGTAGCTTTCACGCGTTTCGTAAATATGGATTTGGTACAAAGAACAAATGTCTCGTATATTGTATGAAATAATGCTTTTTATCTGGTGAAATGCTATCATTACACTTGTTTGTAAAATGCACGAAAAAAACTTCGTGATGACCAGCCAATCGCAGTGTCTCTTTTATACCGCACTCATGCATGGTGGCGTATCTGCTGGTATGGGCATGAATTATTTATCTAACCCAAAATAAAAATTCAGGCGCTGATGAAAGCTATAACTTCATGCTCATTAGTCAAACATGTTCTCACGAGTCGGCATGGCCTAGTGAGATCAACCACTGATTCAAAATCAATACTTTCCAAATTTTCAGTTTTCGAACCACATGTCAGAAACATTTTAAAAAACGCTGGACAACTCCACGTGGTTGCACTTTTTTTTCAATTACATTTTGAATCGATAAAGTAGATCTGTCAGTGCTTCATGCAACCACCAGAGAGACGTTTCTTTTTAATTTGTGACCAAATATTCGTAGCTCTTTGTATTGATTTTGTACAATGTACGAATGTTCTTTCTGTGTCAACAAAAGCTTCGTGCTTTTGACAGTTGCCCATGTGGCATTAATTACGAATGAATCTTCATAAAAAGAACAAATCTGTTTCGTTGCAGAAAACAACGAATTTTCCAAACAATTATTCTGTAAGTAAAAGTTGTATTTTCCGGGACATCCCTCAACTCAGTTCGAACGCTCGAGGTCATAATTTCCAGATACACAAAGGTTTCCTTTTTACATGGGGGATACGTTCCACTTTCAGTATGAAACCGTGTAAAAAGACTAAATAGAGTTGATAAATTCAAATGCTTAAACATTTTATAGTGCTCCGATTTTGTTTGTAGTACGTTTACCTTTCCTTGCAATAGTCAAAAATACAATTAAAATTGTACAAAATACATCAAAATTGTGATTTTTTTGAAAAATGTGATTCGAATAAGGTCAATAGTTTGTTCCGTTCTGGAGTTATAGCCGAAAACAAACCGTGTAAAAAACCGTGTAAAAAAACCTTAGTGTATTTAACCTTTAAATTTTATAGACAAAAGTGCACAGCAACATACAATTGAAGCTCTGACTTAAGTTATGTTCATGAGTTATAATTTGACACTTCATTCGAAATATTGTCCATAAGTAGACAAGGGTAATTTAAAACTGTTATTTCTGTTACCATTAATATATTTTTATCATTCTGCAAGTAAAAGAATAATGTGTGAAGTATTTTTCTTTCCGTGGTTAAATTTGACATCGGTTAAAATTTTTAAAAGTTATTGGCAGTGATCAGTTTTTCTCGATACACCACTTTTAAGAATACTATTCATACAGTTGAAAGAAATGATAAACTTGTTTTTTTAATAACGTTTGATTGTTTAACCTAAATTAAATTAGTTTTAATCCGAAACAAGAGATCTCTCCCATATTTTTCTTCTACTGAGAAAAAATCATATTTTTCTCATAGAAAGTAATTAGACAGGTACCTTCATTTTTTTCTCCAACCTAGAAGAACTAAGCATTACTTTGAAGAGTCTATCTTGAAAATCTGTCTAGTGCATCGAAAGTTATAAATTAAAAAAAACTAATATAGAAATCGATGATTTTGTAGGCCACTTCATCGCGGACACGGTCACCCTACTGACGAAATATAAATATAAATGTTTGATTATTTGCGGTAGGAACAATCCTACCAAATATATCCGAGGTTCTGAGAGATTTTATATCCTATTCTCATGGAACTGTGTAAGGTGCAAACTAGAAGAAAAGAGGAAACATCAAGAACATCCCTTCTTCTTTTGTCCCAACACGTAGTTTTACTTACACATTTTGTTTGTATAGTTCTTAGAACCAAAAATTTGTAAGGAAAACCAAAGAAATTGAAGAAAAAAAATTATTTCGTTTAGTTTCCTTGAATAAATGTCTGTATAGAAATCCAATGAAAATACAGAAAAATATGTAGGCTACAAGATTTATTAATAGAATAATTATATCTTGTAGGCTACAAGATTTATTAATAGAATAATTAAATTAATAGAATAAATGTAGGCTACAAGATTTATTAAAATAATAATTATATAAAAATCATTATTATTAGAATCTTATTTTAAACAAGCTCTCACGCAAGACTTAAAAGTACATTCATTGATTGCTTAACGCTTGGATCGGTTTTCCGGAAGAGAAGATCTAATATACGCGAATAAACCACTTATCGCATAAAACTATCAAACCTCTGTAGGATGACTGAAAACCGCGATGGCTTCGTATAGAATCGCTGTCCACCGCAAGGAAAACATAATAAAAACGATCTTCTGGATAGGAAGCTGAACCGCAAACCTACAAAAAATCACCTAATCATTGGAAAATATCCACTAGAAATTCATTTAACTTTCATGTGATTCAGGAAGTGAAAAATGCTTTGCAAAACCAAGTGAATCTTATGTATCCCGTGAAATTTTAATGATTAGTGAAGTATAATTTCTTTTTCTACGATATATTCATGTAAATGTCACTTATTTAAGTTTTTCAAAATAAAGTAGCTTTCACGCGTTTCGTAAATATGGATTTGGTACAAAGAACAAATGTCTCGTATATTGTATGAAATAATGCTTTTATCTGGTGAAATGCTATCATTACACTTGTTTGTAAAATGCACGAAAAAACTTCGTGATGACCAGCCAATCGCAGTGTCTCTTTTATACCGCACTCATGCATGGTGGCGTATCTGCTGGTATGGGCATGAATTATTTATCTAACCCAAAATAAAAATTCAGGCGCTGATGAAGCTATAACTTCATGCTCATTAGTCAAACATGTTCTCACGAGTCGGCATGGCCTAGTGAGATCAACCACTGATTCAAAATCAATACTTTCCAAATTTTCAGGTTTCGAACCACATGTCAGAAACATTTTAAAAAACGCTGGACAACTCCACGTGGTTGCACTTTTTTTTCAATTACATTTTGAATCGATAAAGTAGATCTGTCAGTGCTTCATGCAACCACCAGAGAGACGTTTCTTTTTAATTTGTGACCAAATATTCGTAGCTCTTTGTATTGATTTTGTACAATGTACGAATGTTCTTTCTGTGTCAACAAAAGCTTCGTGCTTTTGACAGTTGCCCATGTGGCATTAATTACGAATGAATCTTCATAAAAAGAACAAATCTGTTTCGTTGCAGAAAACAACGAATGGATTTGTGAGTATTACCTTCGATTTTGTAATATTAGCTAAAATTAACTTTCAGTGTAGTAGCTAAGTGATATATTTTTCCAGTGTACGCAAACATAGATGTTTTGAGCGCGGCCCGAACGTGGCACAAAACATGAGGACGAAGCTGACGCTCGTGTTCATGTTTATTTTTATGATTGTTGAGTGAGTGTTCATTTGAGAGTGTATACTTCATCAAACACCTGCGCTAGGCAGCACCCACTCTGAAAAAAATTCTATCGTTATACCGACAATTAAATCATGGTCAGGACGACTATTGCATATAATGGGTACAATAACCATGATAATGGTGGAATTCACCACGTTCATGGCATTTTTTACTATGATCATGGTAACAAGGACTATTCCGACATTATGGCAAATGTTGGATCAACTATTTTTAATGGTTGTTTTGACCATGATCATAGTCGGTTTAAAATCACTATACTTCAATAGTCATCCTTACTCCCAATAATGGTAAAATTGACTATCAAATTCGTCTCTGTGTAGGAGAATTAAACTATTTTAAAAGTTTTTATTGTAGAGTTGGCATCTGCGTTCGATATTTAAATATTGCTGGGTCGCGAGCTACCCTAATGGTCAAAAGAGCGTTTGAATAAAACAGAATTTGGGAACAAACGCACTAGATTACACCAAGTGTTTACGCTGGTAACAATGCTCATTTAATTTTTTTATAAATCTCGTGTAATCTACTGTTCGCATACTATATTTGCTTTTATAACATGCGGATTGTTTCAATTTCATAGGATCAGCTTTTTACACGAAAATTATATATTTTGAAACAGTTATGCTCAATGATAGGATCTTCAGAAAGAACCTTATATAGGAGACATTCCACTCTTAAAAAATGAAAACCAGTATATGTGAGGTTGTTTAGGACCTCATATAGCTTAGTTGGTAAGAACACGGTTTACCAAGCCAGATTCCCGTTCCAGTCGACGGAATCTTTCGGGTTGGAAATTTCTCTTCAATTTAAGCTTGCCACACAATATACAAACACATGCATTGGTGTTGGCATAGAAAGCTCTCAATTGATAACTGTGTAAGTGCCTCTAGAACTCGTTAAAGTAGTATAGTAGTATATGTGAGACAATTTGATCAACTTGATCAAAATCGAAGGTGAATTTATTTTGGAAAAATTTGATCTACTCGTGTCGTTCCATATCGATATTTTGAAATGCAAACAGAAAAGAATAATTCGTTTTGTTTAATATCCTCACTACACCCCTGTGCCCTTCCATCCAATCCATCCGAGCGACACAAATCTTAATCCCATACGTTTTCCACCTCCAAACAATGCCACCAGGAATCTTCCTATAGCAAAGCAATCAGTCATGTAGCCCTCCAGACTCCAGCCCTTCTTTGAACCACCAACCAACTTTGCCATGCTGCCTCATATGGGTGTATTTAATGTAATGAGAAGAACTCCGATGAAGAGATTCGATGAAAAGATGCAATCAAATCGCTTACCTTTGGCCATATATAGCGGGATGTTTTACTTTTATTCGCTTCGCTCTTCATTTTGCATCAGCACGGCAACAACTGGTGCCGTCCAGGTCGGAATAAATCTTAGAATAAATTATGGGCTCTGGATTTCTTTCCTTTTTTTGCCTTCCATTACCTTCGCCCGGCTGCTACCGATCAACGGATGTTGTTGTAAGTTTATTGCCCCGAGGCCATTTAGCTACTGGTTTAGAGTCGTCCGGAATTGTTTATTCATCCCATCCGACCATGATAAGTGGATCAAATTTGGACATGTGGTATATTAAAAAGATCACCTCCGAATCAAAAGGGTAGCCTGTAGATGTTATCACTCCTGTTTGGACAGTTGTCAAAACTACAATTTAATCGATTCATTCGGCCGTCTCCTCCCACGATGTAGCGATAATTCGAAAAGCGCAGATGGTAACGAACTAGAAGCTTTGTACTACTGACCCCTTCCGTTTCGAATCTATTGTTGGTCATGGTCATGGTCACGGCCATGATCATTTTCGCAGAGCAACGACTCATTTGATAGATAGAACGACATTTCACAGATAACCGCGAGCAATTTGGCAGCTGCTGCCTCTAATTTGTTGTCACTGACTGCAATGACCGTGAGACATTCGTAGATTGAAACCAAAACAAAGCTGGGAAAAGTGTGTTCGGGAAGGAGATTGTTGGATTGGAAAAGGGATCTAAAGCAAGACCAGTTATGTACTGAGGTTCAGCTTTAAAATTAATTGATTCGTTGTACATTCAGTTCTGCTACCCGAAGTTCACTTATTTATTTGTATTTGTGAAAACATCCTTTGCATGAAAATCAATTTCTTCGAATAGCCCACAAAAAAGCATTGTTTCATACGATAAAACTCAGTCTCATGTTGGTTAATGATCGAAAAGTGGTCATCAATCTCCTTTGCCCGGCTCCATGATGTGGGTCAGAACGACCATTCATAGTCTACAATCTTGTTACCGCACAGGAGATGGATGGATGGAACCAGCTATCCATGCATTCTTTCCACCATTATCCGAATGAAGAATTCCAGAAAAGATTGACCCGGAATGACTCATCCGTTTTCTTTTCTGAGAAACTTTCAACCATCTAGAAACTGGTTCCCGAAAACGGATCATCTTGTGGTCCATTAGTTCAGCTTTTGTTATCGTACGTTGTTTCGTTCGCTCTAATCCTCTCCGAACGACCACAAGAAGGATAATCAATACGTCAAATTGACGCTAAGTTGTTTGGAGACTGTATGTTTTAACAATTTGCTTCTCCGGAAGAGACAAATTCAGCTTTTGGTCCATCAAACACGCCGCTTTAGAATTCTTATCGCTTCCTGCGTTGGTCTACATTAAATTAAAAAAATCTTGTCCCGCTACTAATTAGTGACATAGGGGAGGCCGTTGTTTACCAATGGGTATTTTCGCGTAATCGTAGAATTATCGCTTTGCATACCGGTTCGGGTGAGGTCATTTCAAAACAGTAATTGCCATGCCAAATTGCCTTGAAATAATACGACAACAACCGCGATGCATGTGTTCAGCATTCGAATCAGCATTCACGAAATTTATATAAAATGCACACTCTCCTGTTCCTCATTTACATGGTTACGCCATTGGAAAACCATCGATCTGTCATAATTTATTCAATTTGCTGGCAAAATTCATAGAGATGCAAAGCAGTAGCCGAGCACAGTGAAATGAGAGAAATTGGCATCATAAAAATGCATAATAAATCACTATAACAGCAGTGCAGCAGCGCACCGACCATGAAGATTCGCCGTCATCGAGGGTGCACTCTTGGCACTCCATAGTTTTCCGCATCAGTCATCGTTCTCTCCACATCATTAGCGACAACGATCCGAAAGAGTGCTCTTCCCGAATGGGAAATGCGTACAACGGTTCTCGTATCGAATATGCATAAACCGCATCAGCAAGGAAGTAATTGAAGCTCCTCCGGTCGGCGGCGCCAGTGCAGCTAATCGGTGCATTTTATGCAAATTAAGAAACCGATCAGCTCCTAGCCGCACAAGTGAGCGAGCAAGTGCATTACATTCTGTTCCCGTTTGCCTTCAAGTGCCATATTTCGCCGGTCGGCAGTTGTTGCATTCTTGGTACTTCCCTTACTGTAAACAACACGGACAAAATGTCAACCACCTAATCCGCAAAGGATTTGTTCACTTGATGCTGTTTGGGCAGCAATATCCTTCTACAACTTCTAGCTTTATTTCGAACATATGCGTGATATGAAATGGGCGTGGGTCAACGGCTTCGTTAAATGTGATTTGGTTCCCGTTTAGTGCGACCGGCATTATCCTTTTTGGTTGGCTCCTAAGTACATTGGATTAGGATCACCATTTGATGCAGAGGTGTGGTGCGGGGTGCTTTTTTTGTTGTTCGATATGTTATAATTGTCAGGACAAACTATTGCTACGGTTCCCCCTGCGTATAATTTGGATCGTAAAACGATGGAAAGTCGTAGAGCAAATAGCAAAAAGGATATCGGAAAAATAGCAACATGTGCTATTTTTTGATCTTTTGCCTGCATGGTGACTGCACGAAGACAGGATACAGGATAGGGATCATAAACACAATAATGGGTGAATTTTCACGCAATTCCCAAAAAAAAATCAATCCAATTATAAATTTAGTTAACAAATTAATGAGCACACCGCTTACACGTCAAATAATGGGTATTTTCACCCAATATTATTATATTTTACCAGGGGTGGGACGTTTGGCCGAATGGATATTTTGCCGAATGGATGTTTGGCCGAATGGACGTTTGGTCGAAATTTGTCTATTAGCATTAATGTATTGCCGAGAAAAGGAAATAAGAATCTAAAAAAGTATTTTCAAACGCATTAGATCTAAAAAAGGAAACAAGGAACCAAAAAAACATTCTCGAACGCATTAGATAGCATCCCGATATTCTGGACTTATTACACTTAGAGTTTATCAATATGTGTGCGCATTTGCAGTCATAGGTGATTTATTGTGTGGTGGCGTGAGTACGTGTTTGATGCTTTGTTAAGATCTGCCTTTACTATCGCGCATAGTTCGGTATCTATTTTTTTTCGAAGAAGTCTCGATCTTAATAAGCCGCTTGGTACATATAGAGTGTTCGTTCTGTTGTTTGCGGAAAATTGGACGGACGCCTGCGGAGTTGGGTACAGGCGACTTGTGAGGTAGTAAGTGCTCTCAAGGACATGAAGCAAGACAGGTAATTGTTACCCATTGTATTTATGATGGGTGTGTGATCGAGTGAGCATGAAAAGTCGTGGTTCACCGGGTAAGATTAGATCGGTGGTGAGTGCATAATTAATTGTGATCCAAATTATTCTCAGGCTCTCAGGCGTTGAGATGAATTGACTTTTTTTTTCCTAATGAAATACCACTATCACACTTTGTGAGTGGACTCTATAGCATCCTTACTGTTGGTTTAAATCGGTTCAAAACGGCTTCCCAGCATTTTTAAACATTTTCTAGTTTCCCAATGAAAACCATCATCACGCTTTGTGAGTGGCCCCAATAGCATCCCTACTGTTGGTTTAAACCAGTCAAAATCGGCTGTTCAGCATTATTAAAAAATCTCTTTGTATTCCCAATGAAAAACCACAATCACACTTTGTGAGTGAGAAAAGAATAGCATCCTTACTGTTGGTTTAAATCATTTCAAATCGGATATCGGTACTAATTTTCAAATATTTCACTTGACAGCTTATTGTTAACCAAAACGAACCCTGCTGCTACCCAATCCTGTTATCCAAAATCCCAGTGATTTCTCATGGGAGTGCAGAGGTGTTTTCGGCTTCCGATAAAGCGAGTATCACGTCAACATATTCCTACTCTTTCCTTACTTGACCTGCATTCGGACGGGGCCGGTGCCGGTATTGCCTTAGTTTGAGATCACCAGTTTTTACGCATTGATGATCTATGTTAGTCCCAAGCATCATCTGTTGGTTCTCTGTTTCATAACAGCTGATCTGGCAAAAACGGAGTAGCAACCTCGGGCGGTCAATCATGCTCATGCTCATGTGTGCGCATTTGCAGTCATAAGCATTCTAACTAAGTTTCAACTGTATCAGTTCACTAAAAAAACAAAATTTTATGTTCAAAAATGCAAAAAATGGTATTCGGCTATTTGCCCATATACATGAGAAGTATGAATATGTTTTGATAAAATCGTAGACTCCTGATTTAAGGTGGAAATATGTATTATGTTAAACAGCTAGACAGAATGGGTCATTATTTTTTTATAATCTTGAAGAAATATGCAGTTCCTCCGAAAGATACCTGCTTTTGATTCTTTGCACATGGGCCTTCTATGACGATACATATTCCTGTATTCGAAACCAAACTTCTGAATCAAGCGCTTGTCCGGTTTATTAATCTTTGCGAGATTGTTCCTTTTTTTCAAACATGAGCAGTTCTTTGGAGTTTTACTGATCAACGAAATAAAGCACTGCATATTTGACGAAGCATATTCCTATATCCAAAAACGAACTTATGATTCAAGCGCTTGCCCGGTATAAAACTCTTATGTGAGTTCTTTGGAGTTTCTATGATCAAACAAATGAAATTCTCATTATTTCATGCATTTCAATTTGGGAAATGTTGAACCGACTGGTGAATTATGTGAGAAGCTAATATTTTATAATTTTGAGCTTCAATAAAATTGCATTTTGCTTTTTTTTTTTACTTTTGACACGTTGTTCGGAATCAAATGATTAAAAGATATTTCGCTGAATGACTTCGAACCGTAAAATTTCTTGGCATGATATTTCACAGTAGAATCTGATATGAAATTTCGAATTTTCTCAAATGAGTTATTCGTCCGTTTGAACAATAGTTACAATAAACTTTCTCAGAAAAAATCTGGTCTCAAAATGACTGACGATTATCAAAACTTGGTCTGAGATAATATGATCAAACTAAAGCAGAACAATTGGGACAAGTATATGGCAATTTCACAATTTTAATGAAGAATACACATAAATATACATTGGCCTATTTTATTTCAAACGTCCATTCGGCCAAATGTCTTTATGCCAAACGTCCATTCGGCCAAACATCCGTATGCCAAACGGGGTATCATCAAATTTTCCAATGTGGAATTTTTGAGAAAATGGATGGAAATTTTTGAAAAGAAGCTCATTGCTGCTTACAACATTTATTATAAGCAATAAGGCAATAGTGGAAGCAACATCTCAGTTAAAAAGAAACTTCATGAACCATGTTGTTTGATAAATAATAGCCTTCTCGCTGCACGGGAAAAACTGCAGCATGTATGATTTTCAACCAACGTTGTTGTTTAGTGGCGCTTCTAATATTCTAGGTTTTTTTAAATCAGACAAACCGGATATTTTTGACAGAGCTATAGAGTGTACCAGAAAATATAACCACAACTTCTACATGAAACTGCGTGGAACCAGATGACGTCAGATAGCATAGTTTGAAAAAAAATCATTTAACTTTCTGCGTTGTTTAATCTACATAAAGGGAATGCTAGATTTGGCAAAAATTAATGGGATATTTTATTTAATTTTAAGCCAGATAACGCCTGAATCTAGTCTGTTGTATGAAAGATTGTAAACATTGTTATGTGGCGCATGACAGGTTGCAAACAATTTCGTTGATTACGCTTCCTTTGGCTTGAAATTAAACGAAGGGAAATTTTAAGCGCCTATTAAAATTCATTATGTTTTCCTGTGTTTGTGCCTTTGTTTACATTTAGTTAAAAAAGTTTGTGTGTCAGAATTGTATTTCTGCAACAATGTCATCAAAATGTGAGACATTTCTCCCGAAAAGCGTAAACAGAATATGCTTAAATGATCCCATTATTTCACTACACGCAATTTCTAAACAACCCAAATTTGAGTACGGTGGACTCAAATTCGTCGGAAGTATGGCTACCTAAAAGTGAGTAATGATGGTTAGGAGTAACACGTTGACAATTAGTAAACATCGATCGGATACAAGCCGATGTTGACTGTTTGTCATCTTACCACTACGAACTATCTTTACCCACTTTTGGGTAGCCATACTTCCGACGAATTTGAGTCCATCGTACTCAAATTTATGTTGTTTAGAAATAGCGTGTAAGTCAACTGGCAAAGCTTTAAAGTGTGAGTATTGGAGCGGTTCAGAAGTTTGGTGAGGGTTGTAGCCTTGCGGATGCACCAAAATGTGATCGAAAACCTGGACCGGAAGTTTAAGATGGATTTTTGAAGTTAAAAAAAAACTACACATTGAGTTGTTCGAAATGATGGCGTAGGACTACGAAACTTAATGTATGCCATTTGGATTGTACAATGCAAGATTCTTAAACATGAAAACGATAAAAAAAAAGTAGGATATATTTTTTTAGACGTGCTAGGTCGTCCAAACTTTCCTGGAGCTTAAAACCTAAGATCTACAGTTGTAACAGTAGCTTTATCCGCTATAGAATGTTATGATATGAATTCAAACATATTCAATCAATGTCCTGGAAGGCCAAAATACTTTATGAGATAATCTTGGGATATTCTATGCCAAACAAAGTTACTTAACTTTGTATTGCCCATGTACACCACTGTTACAATTACATTTACTTTATAAGGACAGTTTGAAACTGAAACTAAACAAGGTTATCCTATGATTTCTGTGGACGTTTCAGAATATTCATTATATTTGTTTGAAAATTTATCAAAGCTTTGTAAAGCCCAGAAGGCTGCGGTTACTTCTGTACATCTTGAGCTCTGCACTTGAACATCCCAAGATACTTTGATGATGACTGGTGACCTTACAGAAGATTCACTGAATGTGTTTGAATACATATCGTCATCTTTCATAGGTTATTAAACTACTGTTACGAGTATAAATTTTAACTGCTGAACTCAAGGGCAGTTTTGGTTTACCTTCCAGAAGACTCACTTAACTTGGTCAAATACTTATTTTTACTTCATGACCCTGTTTAATTTAATCAAGAATACTACAGTTGCAGCTGTAGATTTTTGAACTCCAGAATAGTTTGTATATTCTCTCATAATGCCTGTTGTTCTCCAAGTTCCAAAATATTATGTGAACATGTTTCAATCGTAGGTTTGCATAGCCCAGAAAGCTTTTGGTACAACTATAGGGCCTACGTTCTGATCTTAAGGATAGTTTGGATGACCTAGTAGCCTTAGAATGTCTGTTAACCTTTACGAATATTTATTGAATAGAGTTGACTATTTATTGTAACTTTGTACAGCCTAAAAAGTACTGTTACAACTGCAAATATTAAGTTGTGAACGCCAAGACGGTTTGGATGGCCTAGACCTTCTCAAGATAATCTTCTTGTGTATTTTGAGATTCGAAAAAGTTCACTGAATATGCATGAACATTAGCCTGGGTCAAAATTCAAATTCCAGTTCCCTTTAAGTTTTTGGAAGCCTTTTGAGTCTTTTAATAACTGTGCAAAATTTCAGCTCGATCGGTGAAATTATATTTTTGCGCCCGAGGTTTTAATGTTACATTGGATTTTATATAGGAAAACTTACTTTTACATTATCTGATGAGGTGAACCGCTGCCATCTAAAAATAAGTGAAGCAACCACGTTGTTGTGAGGCGTTCACTCGGCATGGAGAGAAGCCGATATCATGGATCTTTGGTTTGGATGATACTGTGCACACGCTTCCGGTATAGTGGACCTATCATTTTTAACGGGGTCATTTATACGAAAGCGTAATTTTTTCAAGGGATTACATGTTTACGCACAAAATTTATCTAAACAATTAAACATTTCAACGAAAAACATCGAGA
Source organism: Aedes japonicus (assembly GCA_034211315.2). NCBI lineage: Eukaryota > Metazoa > Arthropoda > Insecta > Diptera > Culicidae > Aedes > Aedes japonicus. The sequence goes on along the minus strand of JASCZW010000338.1, from coordinate 28,349 downwards.
GTAGAGAGCAGACCTCCTAAAAGAGAAATATATTTATGAACCTGAAGCTCTGCAAAATAAAATGCTCGAAAAAACGAAAAAATATATTTTTCAAACAATTTACTCTAAACTTTAGAATTCAAAATATTGGTACAATCATACGAATATGACTTCGCAAAAAATCATATTTCAGTCAATGTGCCGCTACAAAGACTTCAAAACTTCATTTAACTTCAAAACCATTTTAACTTTCATTTTAATTTTACAACCATTTTAGCCACTTCTTCGATGCACTCTGGGATGGCATAATGCTTCAAGTAATTATAATAAAACATCACTTGAAGTGCATCCCTTTTTGTTGGCATTATGTTGGCTTTGAACGAGTTCAAAACTAGGCCAACAAAAGAAATCGACACTGTTCCATTTTCTTCAAGCAACAGATTATAATTCGAACTTGCAACGGAAGCTTTGTATAACTTTGTTCAAACGGAGTCAACTGTCAAACTGTTCTATAGGCATGATTACGGCTATCCACCATGCTGAGTGAACGCCCCACAACAACGTGGTTGCATCGCGCCGACTGCAGCAAGCTACAGGCCATGCTGTAGGTGGCAGTGTTGTTAGATATAACAGTCCAATGAGCCGTACGTTTAGATTGCAATCAGTTTTAGCTTAATAACTTTTCACAATCGTCGGATCGCTTTGCAGTCTTCAGTTTCCTTGAAAAATTTCCAAGAGGAAAATTAGGTTCACTTATTTTTAGATGGCAGCGGTTCACTTCACCAGATAATTCTATGTAAAATTAAGTTTTCCTATATAAAATCCTATGTAAAATTAAAACCTCGGGTGCAAAAATATAGTTTCACCGATCGAGCTGAAATTTTGCACAGTTATTATAGGACCCAAAAAACTACAAAAAATCAATAGAGAGCGAATATTTTTTTCTTTCATATGTCCGTGTCCCAGGCTAATGAACACGTGACGTTACTTTGTATAGCCTAAAAAGCTACTGCTGAAGGGTGTCCACAGTTAAATTGCATCACTTTCAATAAGCTGTAACATTTTGCCCTTAGCGTTGGGGGGAATTTTGGGGGAAATGACCTCAGCGTGTATTGTTTACACTGCGTGAGTTTCATTGTGAAATGTGACGTAGTTTCGAAAACGGAGTCATCTTCTTCTTCTTTTATTTTTGAGAGGGACTTTAACCCTTCGGGTCATTCGTCCCTGCTGAAAACGGAGTCGAAGGAACAGCATGTACCCGAGAACATTTTGCACACGCACCTCGACAACCGACTTATCTCCTACCGAGCAATCGGAGACATGTTGAAAATTCACCATTCTACAGTGTCCCGTGTCATAAACGTTTCGGGGAACGTTTAACTGTCGATCGGAAGAAGGTGAGTGGTTGAAAATGTGTTCCGTACTGTGTGAAGGATCAGAAGCGAGTGGTTACTGCCTTTAAACGCAAATCCGACTGTTCCGTTAGGGATGTCGCGAAAAAGCTGCACTCGACCAAAAGTTTCGTGCAGAAAGCCAAATTCCCGGCTACCAGTTTGTGATTGCGAATGACAAGTTCGATGTTCCGTAGTCTCTCGGGAAAGTGTCAAAGTTTCCCGAAATTCATATTGACGGAGAAGCTTTCATGACAACTTCAACTGTAAATGGTCAAGTATACATGAATGATGCTTGAAAAACGACTGCTTCCGTTTCTCAAAACACACAACGTTCCAACAATGTTTTGGCTGGACCTAGCCTCTAGTCACTACTCCAAGGATGTTCTGGAGTGATACAAGACGAATGGTGTCAATTTCGTGCCGAAGGATCTTAATCCCCCAAACTCTGCAGGGTTGCGGTCAATTGAAAAATATTGGGCTATAATGAAGCACGAACTTCGTAAGCATCATGAAGTTGTCACTACAGAACAGGAAATGTTGAAGTCTGGTTGTACAAAATCTTATGCGTGGTATTAAGAAGAAAGTTCGGGCTTTTGGATTTGGTAAAGAAATACAGTGAAATAAAAATACCTGAACCAAGATTATAGATTGTATTTTATTCCCTGAATATTTCATGACAATCGGTTGAGAGACATGTTTTTGAGGACGAGTTTAAAGTGATGCAATTTAACTGTGGACACCCTTAACTTCTAACATTTGTAAATATATTATATTGTTTTACATATAAATGCATATAACTGGGATATAGGAGGGACCATCAGGGCACCCGATTGATGCAAATTGGATGGAGAAGACAGTAGGAATGTCAAATTCTCATTGCTAACATCATACTTCATAAGGACTGTATCGATAACAAACTGGTAACCTTTTTTTTCTCATAGCGTGAAAAAAGAACTAAAAAAAAATTTCATTTAGTTTTCTTGTTTACACAAAAAAAACTGAATGAAAGCAAGTTTATTTCCAGAATTTTATGATTATGGATTTGACTCCACAATTAAACACCAGATCAGCAACGCTGACGTGGCTCAACATTTCAAAAATCTAAATTTCCTTCTTCTGCATGCCAAATTATCGTGTATTTGTGAGTTATCTGTGAGCATAAATAATTATAGTTATGTTTCAATCGTTGTCTATCGTTCTGGAAATTAAACTGTACTTATAGAAAATTATTTTGGTAGTGGTATTTTGGTCATGTAAATATCGATGCCGTGAGACTGACAAACGCAATCATGTCTATTCGAACGTATTTTTTTATTATTTCAAAACAGATAATTTTACACAAAGCCTTTATTTAGTTTCCTCGATTTGGGTCGGATATGATTTGCGACTCGTGTGAAATTTAGTACACGAGTTGAACGTTTTGCAAATTTTTCGAAATTAAGCATTATTTGAGATACCAAAACTCAATTATAAATTTATGAGAGTTTTCTGAGTTAGTAAAGGTAGTAAATGATAGAACAATTTGTACTAAAATATCAATTCAGATTAGCAAACAAATGCAAAGAATCGCCAACGATCATATCCACGTTGATTTCACTCAACACTGAGCATAAAAACAACAAAAACTACCACAAAAAGAAAGATCCAGAACTTTAACGAAATGATGATAATTTTATTTATGTCCCTTGTGGCGGTCCCCGAATACCATCATAATTTAGGACCTTTGTTCTTGTGCCTCGCACGATTCTGCCGTTTCCTTCCCGAGTTCTCCATTCATTCGGCCCCGGGTCTTCATTACACCGCAGAACGGACGGGCCTACGAGAATTAATTATGATCCCGAAATGAAACCAAACCCCATAATCAGACAGGTATGATCTGTTTCTCCACGGTTGTGCAGTGCTGAAGGAGTTGTACAAATCGAAAACAACATCTCGCGGCAATGTTTCGGAAATTAATTCTGGTCCCGAAAGAAAGAAAAAAAAAGGCAGTAAAAGGAATAATTCAGACGATGCCAGGTGATATGCGACGAGATGCCCCCTTCAAGATAAACGTGAAAATGAAATTGTCAAAAAAAAAAGTGTCTGCGGCTGTCTTGTTTTCGAGTTTCCGGAGGCATCTCCTCTGGAGCAATGGGGAAGCGGAGCAGTCAGGTGTTATGAAAATTCAAGGATGATGAACGTTAGTCTGCTCATTCAAAAAAGGTGGTTTGCTTTAGATTTTAGCACTGGGCATTGATCCGGTCGGTCACATGTTAATTGCGGTGTCGCCTGACTGGAAAGTGTTGTGATAAGTAGAGTACAAACATACACTTATTTATCGATCGGCGACGTTCGAAGTCATGTGAGTAGGGTAGCAGTTGGAAATGAGCAATCCCCAGTTTTGGTCTCAGATAGACTAGTCGGTGACTAGGCAAGGGAAGGTGGATGCGATTCCCGTTTTTCAAATTTTCTCATAGCATTATGGAACGAACCCGATCATTGTCGGTAGTAGAACACCAAGCTGAGAACCGACCAAAGACTGCAGGACCAATAAAAAGGCAGAGGAAGAAGTTAGATCAAGGTTGCAAATTTCCAAAACAATGTATTATATTGTTGTTCGTGAGAGCTATGATTCAGAACGTCATAAGAACTGCGTCAATCGAGTGCTGGAGTGGAGTGGTAATTTCCGGTGATACGCCACTGCCGTAATAAGGGGAACTGTTACAACAATCGACAAGATAGTGCTAATCAAATTAGGTTTCGTAATAAATGGGTACAATCACGATCGTTCATGTGAATCTCGAACCGAGAAATGAGATGCGAAATCACATCACGCCGCCTTCATATTGGTTGTTGCGTTTTTGTCGTCGTCGTCGTCGTCGTCGTCGTAATTAGCGTATGGGTGAACTGTTGGACTTGAAGCACTCGTTTTAATGAGCCGGCATTCGCTGTCTACAGCAACGAGGGCTTGTTTGGCTCGAAATAATATTTATATAGTAAACAGTTTACATAGGAATTTCTAACGATAAGAGTAAGATTGAAACCGAATGAAACGATCGGATGATCTGCGATCGAAGTTTCATTTTGCATTCCAAACGAAGATTATAATTCTGCAAAGGCATTAATCGTTTTAAACAGTTACTAAAAACAAAACAGAATAGTAGAACGTCCACTGTTCGGACAAGTCCCATTTCTATAATTTCTTTCTATAATTCATCGAAAAGGTTATCCCATAACCTGCCACCTGCCCAATGGTAACCTATTTTAAGACGGCTGAAAAAACCAGCACGAATTCTAGGTGTGTAGGTGTTTAGACACGACATCCCAAACGTCAACAGCAACTTCATTCCTTTTTGATATTCAGTATGCTCCATTATTGGTAGTAGACTATCTTCTGAGAGCGACGAAGGTTTCACTCCGAGTGTGTTTGTACAAAGCAACAGCAAGCAAGGGGTCGAGCCAGCCAAACTTGTTTTCACTGATTGACACAAATGTAAACATCAATAAAAATTATAGGTTGGTAACGGTGCCTAACGCCAATTTTTGTTTTTTTTTTCAAGTGCATTGATGACTAAATTTGTTTGAAAGAGGGTGTTTCCACGAGCGAAAAGCAAGGATATTCGATTAGCGTACGCGTTCGAGAGCCGGCGGCAGCACGCGACTCTGATTGCCAAGCCACACCAAATTTGATTTCGAGTGCATTTATATCCGACGAGGATTGTTTTGATTGGGGGTTAAAGGTGAGTGCGGTCGGGAACGGGATCGGAGTATAATGTAGTTCGATCGTAGCGTGTCGGGAATGGGGGTATGCGATTACAACTGCGATAGGGTAAATTAACAATATGTGTAGTAGTTCTGTCCGTGCTCAGCTCATGGGTGGCAGATGTCAAACCGTCAGTGAGGGTGGGTTTGATTTGATTACTCATGTTCGCTGTTCTCTGCTGAACTAATTATTCGCAACTGAACGCAGCATATCGGAAGTAAAGACGAGGTTTACTACGAGTAAAATATGAACAATCTACTCAAATGATTCTGAAAAAGATGTATTGGCTTAAAAATGGTCAATGTCAATGTTATTTCCAAATCTATTTTGAAACTTGAATAGTCAAAGTTGAATGGACAACCAATTGTCTGAGTTTAAACAAAAAAATAAATGCAGTTTTTAAAATTACTTCAAACATTTCTTGAACAATTAAGACGTCAAAGAGATTTGTTTTTCAACATAATATATTGAAAATTTGACTACATTCCGGAAATTGAGGATAGTTAATTTAATAAAAAAAGAGACCAACAATGGTTGCAAGTGGCTGAAGTCAAACATAAATTCAAAAATCCTGGCCGCAGTAAAGCTTGAGGCCGTTTGCAGCGCCCGTGATCTGTTCTAAATTGTGTAAATTCATTAGAACTAACGAAATTTTCCATTTGCACCGGTGCGTTTCAAATTTCATTTTCGAACAGCTTAGATGTAAAAAAAAACTGTCATACGCTTAAATTGGAACGGAATCGCGTTCTAAATTTGTTTAGGCAGCTGAAAAAAATGTTTAAAACAACAACAAGGGCAAAGTGCACAAACGCATCGATCGCTCGCTCGTTTTTCTGCTAGTCTGTTTTCAGCAGTAAACGTAGTTAAAGTATTACCAACAAGATTGGTAATGGCTTTGTTCAAGTTCTCTTTTTTTTCTCAAGCTCTTTGCATTGCGTTTTTATTTTTCAATCATTATGGAGTTCTGCTGGCATTGGTGGAATGCTGAAGACTGAAGTTCTTTGAACTGAACTGATATTTTGAAAAATATGTAAGTTAAAAATTTGCAAAAATAAATTTGTGAACTTTGCAGCAGTTCAACGAAGTTTTAAGAATATCTTCGAACAATGTTATGAAGTTCTTTGATGATTGACGAAGTTCTGTGAACATGGTTAAAGTCTCATTAAGGGTAAGTTGAAAAGGAAGGAACAACTTCTAGCGGAAGTAATCCATCCCTGAAGCCCGATTCAAAGTAAATTTGGACGCATTCTAGTGATCATGACTTAAAAATTAAACAACATGATGACAACGTCAAATAAAAGGGTATTAATACAGCTGTCAAACGATATATGAAAAGTTATTGCCATCATGATCTGCACAGTCGCTGGTGACACTGTACCGGCGAACTTATTCCACTTTAAACGCATTTGATTTGTTGTGCATTTGTCAGTTCTTGATCGCGTCCTCGAAGTTTTCGCTTAACAATTGCCCAATATTTTTCGATCCGTCTAAACTCAGGGCAATTTTTATCTCTTTGGCAACGAAATCAACATTTTGCAGCATACCATTCTAGTACCTTCTTAGAGTAGTGGCAACAATCAATATGCAACTAGCGATTTGAAATTGGCTCACTGTTGTAGAACCCCTTGGTCGGAAGTACACCTTGTTATACATATTTGCGCCATTGTTTTGATTTGCTGTGTTATTTTGACAATATTTGAGAGTGTGTTCATGTGAGTTCATTATAAGGGGCGCATTATTGAGCTTGGGACCGATGTGCTAGTACTGACTGAGCCAAGAAAAAAATCGTATTTGTTCTGGACCTACTGGTCTTAGAGTTAGTCTATGGTAGCGGCAGCTGGCTAGATCCGGCCAAAACATAACGTTGGTCTTGTGTTGCCGAATGAAGGGTAAAATCCGGTTTTTCAGACACTCTTTAATGTAATGCCTGGAGTACAGCGTTGTACTCCTTTAGTCTAGTACGTGGTTTTTGGTACTGGATTAAAGTATTTGACAGTTCGTACAACGGTCAGTGTTGTATGTCTGTCATAAGTATAAACCTTCGACGTCATTGTGTGAGATGTGATGAAAACCTTGGTTTTATGCAACCTTTCAGGGGTTGCGCGAGCTTAGGTGCGGCATATTAGGGATTTTTCAGCTCGGGAAAACGTGTATCACTTCCTCTGCTGAGAAAAAAAGAAACAGGAGTTGGTTCATGAGACAGTTATGGGCTAAACAACGTTGAAGATCAAGACGGAAATTTATAAAGATTCCATCCTCTGGATCATAATGTGCAACAGTGTGCTGATGTTGGCGTAGTGATCGTTGGTTTTGAGGATAACATCGTATCGCCAATGACAGGATAGTGAAAGAGGTGTGGGGGTGCGATGCACTCCACAAAACGGACGTACTGTTGGTCAGCAAAAGGAAAAGCGCACTGGTCCAGGATATTTCAAACCTCTCGTTTAATCCTGAATACCCGAGCAGGAACGAATAACTTGATAACTAGCCTTGGTATTTAAGAGCATAGGTTAAGAGGTAAAATACCTGAAGATAGTACCATAACATCCTACAATGTTAACCGAATACCAAATTGAGGTAATAGAATACCAAAATAGTACCTCTCAGGTATTCCCAGAAATCCGAAATAATTTTGTTATTCGAGAGATATTTTGCTTGCAATTCTTAAGTATTTGGCTTAGGTATTTTACCTCTTAATCTGAGCTCTACAATACCAAGACAAGTTATCAAGATCAAAACTAGGTATTCATATGTTGTTGTCTCTTGATCGAGTAACGTAACCCTTTCAAAATTAATATCTTTTAGTTTCGTTTCAGTTCAAACCTGGCAAATTCAACTGACAAATGGTTTTACTGCCGGTTTGACCTTTATACACAAAGTTGTAAGTAGAGCTGTACAGTGTACTACTTCCGACATTATGTATAGAGCCACATCAGATACTCAAAAAACCTTATCTTCCCATTTATATTCCTCAAATAATTCTACAAAATTAACCTAAAGAGGGTACGATTGAGCATTCCACATGAATTATATTTATTTAAAAAAAATAGGTACGAAGTTCTATGTCTAAATCGTAAACAACATATATTTTTCTCTGGTTGCAGAGGTATTTCCTTTTTCAATTTCATTATCTGCCCTTCCTCTTGTGCCAATCAGGAGCCCGAATAAGAGATGTGATAAAGGAACGTTTCAACATTCAGTCTAGTTGTTCGTAATTTTTTAATTTCAACGTCGTCTTTCGGTGTTTCCATACTTTGAAATGGAATACATTGTTATGGGTTTTTGATGATCATCTGCAAAAAACCATGGAAGTTCGTTTTCGTTTAATAATTTCTTCCCAGAGAAGTGTAGTACTTGATAGCGCGATGTTCAACTGAGTGAGAAACACGAACCTCTTGCATTGGGGTTTGCAGAAAGTCTTGTCGTAGTAAACCTTGGAGTAAGCATATGAAGCAATGAAGTTTTAAACCACGATGGTTATTCCGAGAGTTGAAGTGAGGTTTGTTACTTCTTGAAGTGAGAAAAGTCACAAACATTGCCGTGACGCTCCTGGGCAAATCAAATGGTGAGTCACTGAATCAACACCAACCAAAACCAAACGAAGCAGGCGGAGTTTCAAATCAAAACACATACATGGTCGTTATCATATAAAATTAAGAACAATGGCGGTGAAAATGTCTGTCTGTCTGTCTGTCTGTCTGTCTGTCTGTCTGTCTGTCTGTCTGTCTGTCTGTCTGTCTGTCTGTCTGTCTGTCTGTCTGTCTGTCTGTCTGTCTGTCTGTCTGTCTGTCTGTCTGTCTGTCTGTCTGTCTGTCTGTCTGTCTGTCTGTCTGTCTGGCTGTCTGTCTGTCTGTCTGTCTGTCTGTCTGTCTGCCTGTCTGTCTGTCTGGCTGCCTGTCTGTCTGTCTGTCTGTCTGTCTGTCTGTCTGTCTGTCTGTCTGTCTGTCTGTCTGCCTGTCTGTCTGTCTGGCTGTCTGCCTGTCTGTCTGTCTGTCTGTCTGTCTACTGTTCCAGAATGAGAGATGCCTACAGACTACTGCAACAACAACTATTGGCGATGAATGGGAATCTTAGTTTACAGGCTGAAGACCTTCTGTTTCCCTCACTAGAAGGGATCTCGCCCAATACGAGAACAATGATATTAAAAGTTTTAGTGATTTATATCACCTTCATTGAAAATTGTAATGACGGGATAGATGTAGATGCACTGAAGTTCAGTATCGAAGTCGGAGTTTAATTAATTATGTACTTAATTTTTACTAAACAAGATCGACAATAAACGTACTAAAATTAATAAAAAAAAAAAAATAATAGAACATTCCACACCATGGAGTAAATGCACTACACAAAGCAACCGATCTACCTTATTGTTTCCTAGTTTCTCTCATATCAACAAAGCGTACAGAACAAGTGGACAAAAGCTCGACCATTAACCCCACCAATCCTCGTGTTCTTACTGCATGCCAGGGTTGCCATGTATTATAGCTATTCAACCTTTTTTCGTTGTGATAAAATTCTAAGACCCTCGTCGATCCTAAGTTATCTATAGGTTGTCTTCATTTTACGGGTAGTAATAACAGTGACGATTTTTTCCTCGTTTGATCTTAAGACCCTTCCCAAAACAATCTGATCTTACAAAACTTTCACTTATCTTCCCGGATATTTTATAAACAATATCTGATAACCCTAATGCATGCCTCAAACAAACGATCAATAACTAACTGAAACAAGAAGCAAGCCAGACTCCCTCGTCATAACCGGTAGATCGTTAATTGCCGATTAGCTAGGTTATTGGTAGAGGTAAGAACCCTCGCCTGCCTTTGCACACACGTTCACGTTCAATATTCCCATCGATCTCGGCGAATCGATCGGTCGCACCGCTTTGTACGTGCTTCACACGTACATCGATGACGACAACGAACGTGAAGAGACTCCGCCACCAGCAGCCGGTAGAGTCAAGGTCAATTGGACCTCCTTCCGAGATGGAGAGAAAGAGCGTGTGTTGCGGACTTTCAGGTTCGCCAAGACGCGATCAACGCCATTCGATAATGGTGATAGCAATAATAATAATAATAATAAAAATAATAACAACAACAATATCACAAAACGACAAACAGCAAAAGCAATAATTCGATATGCGTCGTCGGGCTCGCACACGCGGAAGTTCTTCTACACGAAATTATTTATGCTTGATTGAAACTGGTTTTCCATTCCCATAAAGGTTGGTATCAAACCGAATTGGCAGAGCAAGGAGGATGAATGACACAAAGAATGTGCTTTAGTATGCACGGGGTGTTTTGAAATGAGCAGCTATTACATCTGCAATCCAGGCCAAGATTATACATTGGTCAGAAAGCATTCCGATGCCAGGTATGCAATGTTTGTCTTTCAAGTGTGCATTATTCATTTACCACTTGCTGCTCTTGCATCATTTTGTTTCATTCATTTAGTTTTTGAGTCGAAATTTGCCCCCAAAAGCCATTTTGGCAAGTGATGATAAAACTAGGATTGATTACATTAGCACTAATTAGATTTCCTTGAGAGCCGCCGACATCATTCAGTACGTCATCCAACGTCCCAATCCGCTATTTAATCACAAATTCACGAACAACAAAAAATGACGATAATAGGAAAGGCAAACAGCGAAATTTTCCACTGAACCTACTACTTACCACTTCGTTGCCACTGTCGAAACTTGTGATACAGGAAGCAGGAACACATGCAGAAGACCGACGAAAGGATCATCAGCGTCAGCACGATGCCCACCCATACGTCACCGATGAAGCGCTCGTAGGTGGGATCCAGCAGCTGTTCGCTTCCGTCTGCAGTGAACCCTACCGGTCCACCGCGGCCAGCGAAATTCTGCAAACTGTTCAACAGGTTGAGATCGCTGGAGTTGTAATCGCCCAGCAGTGTTTCGCTGGCCGTCCCAAGAGATCCCATTCCCATGGCTCTGGCCGCAGCTTCCTGCTGCTGTTGGTGTAGGCTGTGCCAAAATGAGGAATAGTTGTTTCCCCTGATGAATCGGTCGAAATCCAGGTGGTTCGGTATTTCGAACGTTATCTTCGATTCCAGACTATCGATCATTTTTTCTGCCTATCTCACACGAATCAATGTGCTTCTTCTAAACAGGTTCACTCAAATACGCGCTTTCGTATCACTGGACACTTGTCTTATCACCCGCAAATCAGTGCAACTTTTCAGCCTAATTAATCCAGGCAACACGATGCAATCTGATTATTCTTCTTGATCAATTTCGTTGTTATTGATGTTCACGGATTTGTCAATTTCCACCGGATGCGAGATTTCGCTTCCCTGTGTTATTGTGTTATTCACTCACTTCTGCTTATTCTGCGAGAGCGTTCGGTATAATACCGCCTTCTCAACACGACATGTGCGCAAGTACTGTGGCTGTCTGGCGCTCCCTTGGTTCGGGATGCTTGCGGCTGGATGCTCAGCTGATGATGCTTGTGTGGTGATCGTAACAATCCCGCGCCATCACAACCGCCCGCGTCCGCCGCCGTCGTGGGTTCTCTTTGCTATTGCTCTTCGTCCTCTCAGCTGTGGCGCGGCGTCTACCGCTAGCGTGGTGCTGGACTGGGAGGTGCATTTGAATAGAGAGAAGGAGAGAGTGTTATTGAGGTGGTTTTTTCGACTAGACAGAGTGACAGGGTTGCCGTTGGTACGGCCGACGGTATGATGATTCGCGGAAATGGTAAGAGATTGATTGCAGAGATCTGATGGTAATTAAATTGTTACGTTTGTAAACGGGGTAGACACGTTACGGGTTCTAGGCAAGCTTAACAAACCCGGTGGTTAACTGTGCACGTTTAAATGAATTCTAGGATTCCTCTATGTGTTCCAAAACATTGAAAAATACATATCAATAAACGGCAGCACAAACTCTAATAAAAATGCACAACAATGTATTTTTCAACATGTAGTGATATTAGGGGCATTAGGAGCAAACGGTGCGATATGCAGTTTTCAATGAAACATTATTAATCACTAGAAAATATACGAGCCATACTGTTTTCCAAAACCTAAGTTGCAATTTGTTTTAAACAATCAAAATATCGAAAAATAAATCTTGTCGTAGCTGAATGAAATTGTAATAATATGATGGCATATCAAACAAGGTTTTACTAAACTTGCAATAAAATTTCTAATCATAATTATTGTGGAAAAATGTTGCTGTAATGTTTTACATATACAGTCACCGCCAGAAAAAAGTGCCCACCTACCCCAGTTTCTCTTTTCTGTGCAGCAAACTGTAAAATAAGTGAAATATTCTAAGTTTTGTTGTTTTGATGGCATATTTATAATGTTCTTTTCTTGTCTGGTACATAAAAAAACACTTGTCCTGCAAATTCATTTTTTTCTTCAAGAAAGATCAAACTATAGTAGAAATTATGCATGTCAAAATAAAGTGCCCACTTCTTATTTTCTTTAAAAAAAAAACAAGTTGTAGATCCAGTCTGTTGAGTGATCAGTAGTTGATGTGTCCTCCCCTGGCCTTCAACAGTTTTTGCAAACGTTTCGGCATACTCTCCACCAGATTCTTCAGGTGTTGTGGGTCAAGATCTTCCCAGGCGTTCTCAAGAGCTTGAAAATAGTTATGTTTGTTGGTAACTCCTGTCTTATCAACTCGTGAATCGAAGATGGCCCACAGATTCTCTATTGGGTTCAGATCTGGACTCTGTGGGGGGCCATTCTATAGGTTTAATACGGCAGGAACGGAAGAATACCTTTGACTTCTTCGCGGTATGTTTTGTGTCATTATCTTGCTGGAACACAAATTTGTTTTCCAGCCCAGTTTTAACCAACGAAACCTCCAAATTCTCACGCAATATGTCGATGTAGGAATCTGCTGTCATAATACCATCGATTTTTACCAAAGTACCAACACCCGCCCAAGAAAAACACCCCCACACCCACGTTCCCTCCACCATGCTTAATTGTGCCCTGAATATGAATATGAATATGAAGCGCCTCTCCAGGTCTACGCCATATACGAGCTCGTTTTTTGCTGTTGAACCACTCGAATTTGGACTCATCAGTCCATAAAACAGTTTTCCAATATACTAAAGGTATATCAGCATGTTCCCGAGCAAATTTGAGTCGTTTCGCTTTCTTGCCTTTCTAATAAAAGGCAACTTCTTACAAAACCTGCTCTTCATACCGTGTACAGCGATCCTTCTGCGTAAAATTCTGTCCGAGATCGGTTGTTGAATCACTTTCTTGATCTCCCTGACGGTAACCTTCGGATTTTTCTTAATTTTTCGAATGATTCTGTTCTGTTTGAATGATTCTGGGAATCTGTTCTATTTGCGAAAAGTTTGTACTTTGCGAAAAGTTTGCTAACCGCTGCTTTGCTGTATCCATACTTTTCACCAATCTTGCGATGCGATGTACCTTTCTCGATGTCACGAATAACACATTTTCGGATCTGCAAGGGAATAGTTTTGCTTGCCACCGTATTATCCATGGTTATTTAGATAACTCGCACTGAATCTTTCTGATCGACAACTGAAATCCGTAAGAAGATCAACAAACACTTGGAAACGTCAAACAAATTGAATACGAGGGGCGTTTGGATGTAAAAATTACATACACAATATATTTTCACTTGGGCACTTTATTATGACACACCAAATTTACACCACGTATGGTTCAAAAATAATTTTGCAAAAATGTGTATTATCCATTGCAAAAATACACATGCATCTTTAAAATAATAATATTATCATGCTTAGAAAAATATATGAATATGATATAATGAGTTTTTCAATGACTTCAGAGATGAAACGTGTTCATGAGAAAAGTGGGCACTTTATTTTGGCGGTGACTGTAGTTGTGTTAAAAATAATAGCAGCGGCGTTTCGTCCTTTTTTATTAATAGCTATATGTTTACATTCAATAAAAGTGTTCTTAATATTCTAACTTCACAATGCTCTGCAAAAACTTTTCCCACCGAATTTGTCAAATATTTTTTTGAAAACAATATAGACTACCTGTTTTTATCAGTATGCTCCAACTGATCTAATGAATTACTAGCCATAATGCAGCTTTCTAACTGTAATCGATTTTATGTAAACGTTTGCATAAAATTTCATCCTGAAAAGTGTGAACTGTTTAATGGAATACCTGTAACTAGAAAATGAGAAGAAAGATTAGTAATTTGCATTTAATTCCAACTACCTTTATTGCTTATCTTGACATATACGCGTATTTCGTCTACAATGTGCAGACTTCTTCGGTGCCGTGTACTTATGCTTGACCAGATACTTTCTAGTCAAGTATGTATAAGTAAGGGCACTGAAGAAGTGTGCACATTGTAGACAAAATACGCGTATCTGTCAAGTTAAGCAATAAAGGTAGTTGGAATTAAATGGAAATTACTAATCTTTCTTTTCATTTTCTATTTATAAAATTCCAGCTATTGTAGAAAAGTACACATTTAGTTTATTTCGTAACACTTTAACCGCCCATTTTCAAATGTTTTTGATTCTAGTGCACTCTATAACTTGATGGAGGTTTGTGTCGGGAAGACTACGATTATCACAATTTACATCTAAAAACTTACCAATGTTGTAAGCCATCAACTTTTCTTTATTTTGATATTTCAGTTCTGGCATTTCTCCCTTGAGTTATGATACGCGTGGCTGTGATCAATACCTTAGAGTTTCGTGTAAGAGGGCCACTATTCGTGAAATCCAGTATATACTCCTCCGTTGTGTCTTCTTCATCGAGGCCAGAATGCAAAATGTTTTTAAAAAAAAAGCTCTACATTTTGATTCCAGATAAATCAAACATAAACCTCCTCTATCCTTATCTAAATACAGCTGATCTCTAGCAACTCTGAAAATAACTTCACGCCAAAGAAAATTTCCAACCATGCTTTTTATTTTAGCCATGTAACAACTTCTTGGCGACAACCACAATTTGGAGAGTATGAACTTGTGTTGATCAACAGTTTAAATCAAGTTCTGTGTTTTAAATACCTGCTTGCACAAACATTATGTCCAAGTCCTTCAAGGTGCCAAAGATTTGAAAGATTCGATGATATTCATCGGGTTCCACTTAAGTTCTCGAGACTTTCCTGAAGTTATTTTAACTTAACTGTAATTCAAGAGACACACTGATGTTCTAGGGACTCCACTGAAGATATTGGGACTTTCTTGTATTTCTCGGCACTTTGCTGACTTTCTATGGAGTTTTCAGTAGTTTACTGACCTGCTCTTAAATTTTCGGGACTTTTTTAAGATCTTGGGACGTAGTAGGAGTTTTCCAAATTTCACTGAAAATCTAGGGACTTCAATGAAGGTCACTGGATTTTTTTTTTTTTTGAAGTGCTTGAAACTTTTCTAAAGTTTTCAAAACTTCGCTTAAGGTCACTGAATTTCCCAGGAATTATCGAGGCTTTCCTAAATATCTGCGGACTTCAATAATGTTCTCAGAGCTTTTCTGCAATTTTCAGACCTGTTTTTAGTTCTAGAGACATATCTGAAGTTATAGAGAAGTTTGTGAAAGTCTATTCTATGAGTTTTCTACAATGTATGTGAAATCCTGAGATTCTGTTGAATTCAATTAAATTCTCGGGAGTTTTCTGAAGTTGAAAGGACTTAACTGATGTTCTTAGAACTTACTGTTATTCAAGGGACATTCTTGAAGTTTTTGGAACTTGACTAGAGATATAGGGATTTTGATATAATTTTGGAATTTCATTGAAGCCCTTGGAACCTAAATTTTTGAAGTTCACTAATCTTTTCTTAATTTCTCGAAGATTCTCCTAAGCTCTCGAGGTTTAAATGAAATTTTCTAGTTTTTTCTAAGCTTCACTTAACTTCTCGAGACTTTCTGAAGTATTCGGACTTAACTGAATTTCTCTGGACTACTCTGAAGATCTCGGTATTTCAAACAAATTATTGGAACTTCACTGAAGTTCACCGAATATGTCTAGGGCTCTCCGAAAATCTCTGAAGTATTTAGAACTATCTTCAAATTTTTAGGGTTTCGGCACTTCCCTGAAAGTCTAGAAACATTACTATCTTTACTGTCAAAGGCTTCCCTGAAGTTCTCTGGATTTCTCTTGAGTAAATTCTATGAAATTCTTGGTATTTCACTGAACTTATCGATGTAAAGAAGACGATTTCAGAAAATTCTACGATTTCAGGATTTCTAGGAATTTAACTGATGTTTTCGACTTTTCTAATGTCCTTCGCGTTACTTCAATTGTAAGTTCTAGTTCATAGAAATTTGGCAACTTTTGAAGAGTCCAAAGAACTACGCAGCGAAGTGCCGATAATTATATGGAATTTCCAATGTTTTCAGGGGTTTATATTAATTTCAGTGAAGTTTCGAGAGATTAGGTAATGTCCTAACCTTCAGAAAGGTCTTCAAAATATCAGATACGTTACATGAACATTAAATACGGCTTTACAACGTACAGTCACAAATAGCTTGTGGAAACAGCAAAACAAAATTGTCCATTGCATAAGTTACAATGCAACTAAATAAACTTTATGTTATTCTCAAAATTGATAGATTGTGTCTTGGTTCGATTGGACTTAAAACCCACCACCTTGTTAGTAGCTTTGATCATTTGAAGGTCTTCAGCATATTTTATGAGTTACATGGTTTCATGGGATAGTTTTTGAAAGACATCAAATAAATTTATGGACGGTTGAAGAACATCAGATTATTACCTCTGATCATCCTTGATACGATCTAGCGTACCTTGGAAGAACGCACTGCCAGCGGATAAATCTCGAGCAATTTTGTGATTTCTAGCATAAAATTAACATCACATGTTTGATGTATCGCCACAAGCATGTTAATGAATTTTTGCTATTGTGTGTTTTCCGGAAGCTGATAATTTTTACCTTAAAAAGGTGAAGCTGTGGCGGGCCGACGGTTTCAGGATAGTTTCCCCTCAAAGAAGACTTCGAGAAATCTTGCTTGAAAATCTACAGTGTTGGACAAACTTTGGCCAATTTTTTCACAAAATTATTCCATTATGTACGTAGCGACAAAGGGAGTTGTTTTTCTAGTGATTCAAGCATTTTTAATCAGCCAATTGCTAAAAAGTTGCTAAACTGCTTCCACCGAAGACCAAGTAGAAGACTTACATTTAATCGCGGATTCACCATATAAGATCCGTCCCTTTCAGGACGACCAATTCGATTTTCTCAACTAAGAGTTTGTTTGATTTGAGAAATTTCTAACTTACCGTTGCATATTCTTGTCAGGCAGCGGTGGCTAAAAAACAACTTCCCTTCATTCTTCACAAACCTTAAACAATATCCACAATTTCAAACACGTGTTGAAAATTTAAAAGTTTCTACATTTACAATTTAATTTTCCATCTTCCAGCAATAGCAAAGTTTTCAGATGTACCCAAAGGTAGGTTGGTTGTGCTTCGATGTTGATTCCAGACCAAAATAACTGTTTTCAACTGCATTCTACCCCTTCTTATCAATCGAAACTAACACTGAAGTGGTGTTACCAAAATTTATCCCATTTCGTATCATCACAAGAAAGGCCTACACGATAAGTAAAATTGGAAGAGCAAGAGGTGGGTTTCTTTCAAAAACTCTTGATCAATATTTAGGACAATTGCTCAAAAAAGGTGCATGCCAGTCAAAAGGGGTTTAAGAAACGTCTATAACTAGTCATAAACGAAAAAAATGAGAAGCTCAACAAGTAATTTCTCAGTAAGAAAATGTAAGTGTATAGCAAATGAAGCGTTAGCTAATTTTATGCCACTCCTATTGTTTTTATGAACATTTATTTTACTGACAAGCAACCGTTGTCACCTGTTGAGTATGTTTTCCTGATATTTTGAGGATCAAACCAGATTGACAATTACAATTACAATTACAAACCAGATTGACAATTAATAGCATACAAATTCAACTAGCTGGTAATCCTTCGTAGATTTACTTAATAACTATTGAGAAATTATGAAGTATTCAATTTTGTTACAGTATCATCGTTTGTTTTGAGTGCAATAAATCGAGTTTTATTGAAAGTTTCTACTGTTTAGACTCTTTGGAGAGTTAGAGCACTCTTTATAGACGCTAAGTTCAGTTTACTCAAATATGGGTGAAGAATACACATAATTGCGAAAATTGCGGATAGCCATTCATGTGCTATTTACCCATTTTCGCGTATTTTTCCCATACAAATTTACTCATATATGGGTAAAGCCAAGTTTATCCATAAATGAGTATGTGCACTTTCTTGCGAGTATGGGTAAACTGAGCTGAGAGTGTTGGTGTTCAAAACCAGCAAGGCTACTTACATGAGAAACATGTGCCAATTATGAGACCAGTTTTGACATAACTTCTCATTTTCAAGTTGTTTAGTTGTCTATCGTGTGGTTTCATCGACATAGTAAAAGTCAAGTTACTAGGGTAAGGGGATGTAATGTTAGCGTAGCTCCTTCACTCGGCCTATGTATCAAAAGTGTCAAAATCCAGCGATAATCAACAAAATCATGTTACTATTAGGATGACCAATGTAATCCGAAGCAATTGAGACCAAATTAATCAACTTATAATTGTTCACTTTCGCGTAATTTTCGATTTCTTGAACTATTTGGGCATCATGTTTATGCTGGTTAAGCTGAACAAATGATCTACACGATCTTCAAGTGATCTAAATTTGGCTTAATTGAATGGATAAAGCGAGTGATACAGTCTGGATGTACAGAAAATAGTTACACGTTACAAACTAAGTGTTCACATAGCTGAAATTACAAGGATTTTACAAGAAAATTGTAGACCCACTGTTAGGGACAATTTTTTTTTTGTATGTTCCCAACTATGGCCTGTTGTATCAATAACGTAGTAAAAAGGTTGTTATTGGTAAAATTAAAGTGAAAATGCATGAGTTTGCCGTTGTTTATAATCAATCGGCTCATCTAAACACAAACCGAAGAAACAAAGTCAATGTATAGTGGGTTATAATGTTTTCATTACTGAATGGCTGATAAATCATATATGAACATCACTTAAGTGTTTCAAAGTAGTTTTACTTTAGTTTGATTTGTGAAATTTTGTGTTAAGTAAAGCGAATACAGCTAGCAATGCCTCAATTCATAAAATTAGAAAAAAAAAACCCGCACAAATACTGCATTTAGTAATAAATCCATCGCATGGGACGAAGTTGCATCCATGAATAGACCCAATTTTGTGCCTATAGACCGACATTAAATCCATATCCCTCGAATTTTTCTGACCCTATAAAAAGGGTTGTGAAACTTTTCATGATACATACTACCAAATGTCTTATCAAACTTATCTTTGCAAGTGTCTAACTAGTTGAATCTTGCTTACAGCTTCAAAACTTTATCAGTTATAATAAAAGATGTAATCGATGGTTGCATAATAGGCTGAGTCAAGGGGCACATACCCTATCTTTTTTTTCTGAACACATAAACAAAACTAATAGAGAAACTAGGAAGATACAATACGGCAAAGCGGACAAACATAGTTCGTGTAAAATTTACACTCACATTTACTAAAATTCTAAGTAAAATTTCAATATAATCATTAGTATGAGAATCGATAAAAAAAACATCTTGATTATTACATTCGTATAAACAGATCTGTATAAAGATTGTTCTAATCTGCGAAAAAAACGCTTAAAAAGCCAAAACACGTGAAAACATATCCTTCGCCACAAATTGGAAAACCGAAACTTCCTACTTCAACCAACATGCCAGAAAAGTTCAGCAAGCGGTTGCAATATTTTATTCCTAATTTGAATTTATCCTAGCAACCCTGCAAAGTACCGATCATTCCGTGAGAACCATTCTCCACCAACATCAGTTGATGACGACACTCCCAGCAGCCACTTCTTTTCACTGTGTGTGTTAGAAAATTTACACTGACGCCACGGCGCTTACCGTTGTGCTATTTTGCTACACATTCAACAGAAGTCCGAACAGTCGGGTCTCCTATTGATTAACCCACTCTAATTTCTCGGCTGTCTTGCTGCCAACTTCGATAATTATCAGCAAAATCAGCTCAATTGGTAGCAGGACAGCAGTGAAATCATGGCTCACCCACCGTACAATAGGAAACCTGACTGTAACAACCTGTTAACTTCCCCTGGAGAAGCACTCTCTTTATGGTGTTGTGTCGTCACAGTGGATTCCGCCATCGCATTGTGCGATGTAACTATATCAAAAGATCATGTGTGCTCTCCATCTAACAATTGAATAAAGTCTTTTATCTCGGACATTTTCCCGAAACACTGTACCCTCTTACTCAGTTCTGTTTGACTAAAGCCGTCATCTCTGGGGCAACCCTATACGGACGAATTGGAGAGTTTTCGTGCGCGTGGATTCTGCTATGCCAGTTATTTAACAGCAGATAAGCACGAACGGGCATTGCCGCCTGCACAGGAGAATCCTACAGTTGCTGGTTTTATCATCAATACGTACCTATGTTTACCTACGTCTAACTGATATCATTTCGTCAGGATGATTCAACAATGGTAGCATTGTACAACGACAGACTGTAGACTGAAACAGTTCGTCATCAACGCTAATCAGTCTCAACCCCGTCACGGGGGAAAACGAGATGAGATGAATCAAGATCCAATTTTGATGATTATCATCCTACACGAGCTCGGACATTACGCGGAAAGTGAAATTAAATTGCAAAGTGAATAGGCATGCCATGTCTTTATGACTGTGGTGAATTCTAATAATTGTTTGTGTGGAATTGATTTTACGAAATGGATACTTAAAATTTATCGATGTTTTGGATGAATAAACGAAAAGGGTATCAACCTTGCTAAATCGTTCACAAACTGTCGCTTTATTAATTATAATTGAAGTTGGTAATTTGTCATAGTCCTTGGCAGTGGTCACCAAAATAATATTTAAAGGTTGAAGCAACACTCTTGAATATAATGAAGATTACATGAGCTGTGATGGATAAAAGATTTTAATTTCATGTCACGTAAATCAATAAATGATGGAATTTTATGTGCAAACAGATGCAAATCCAAAAATTATGGCTAAACAATTGTATGCGAAATATTGCCTTATGATGCAATATGCAATATGCACGACTTATTTGTATGCCTTCTACTGCCATTATCGAAGTATCCAACAGCACACAGTCATGCATTGACCGACATTGACATCTATCATTGAGGCTTATCAGTATATTTCTCTTTTCCACCGGTGATTTCAGGCACGGGAGAGAATTATTATATCATTACTATAAAACACTAAGCTTTAGCTTAGCTTAGCTTGACTGACTGCACGTATCGATGGTTGCTACTCCGTGATTGATCAGAATCAGTGAAATTGCACAATGAATCAACTGAATGGGGCTGGGAGTAACCGACCATTCTCACTGTACACGTTTCAGTGACTCAATTTCTTTATTAATCAATAACGGCGCCGGCCACGTCCTTGCAATCAGTTGGGAATAGGGAAGGAAAGTTAGTGTGACCTTTGCTGATTAGGGACCGTGTTTACCTCTGCATCCCCACAAAGGTCACAGGAAGGTGGTTTTTCTATGTTAGTAGGGTAGGGCTCGATGGATCAGGATTCACCTTGATAAGTGATGTGATCATATATATATTATGCATTATAAAATTAAGTGAACATTCACACATACATACACATGTATACAAACACAAACATACACATCCACTCAGTAGCAAAAAAAAAAGCCGTGCAAAACCCTGCCCCCAAAAACCACGTTGTTCAACCTCCTGTCCCCCCGCCAACCATCAATACTTCCAAATGAAAATCTGGCAATTTAATAACTAATGTATAGACCCTATGCGATCAAAACTTACAGACCCGAAGCTATCACAAAACATGTGAAAAAAGCCATCCCTGGACACAGCAACCCCAAAAATCCGCACCCCTGCGAAGGACCCAGGTAGCACATTAAAAACCCCTCCACAGCCTACAAAAATACAGAAAACAATGTGGACAAAACATGAACTACCTCCACAAAGCGGTCTGGACCACAGCAGGCGTCAAAGTTGACACACCAACACGAGCACCTCCACACCCCCCCCCCCCCACCCGATACAGACCCCGCTGAAACATCGGTGCAAAAAAAAAAAACCGAGGTGAATTCATCTTATTAATACACATGATTTGTTAAGCGTGAAAAATCCCAAACAACTAGTGTAACCCACGAAGAAGTTTGAAAATATGGCATTCAGTATGAATTGGTTTGTGAAAATTACGCATACAGTGTTATACAGTATTATTAACAAAACTCACCTCGGCTTCCTCCCCGCACCGACACCTCAGCAAGGTCAGCACCGGGTGAGAAAGGGAAATGCCCACGTTGGTACGTCAACCCCGACGCAGCTGCAGCCCAACCCACCCCATGGAAACAGTTCAAATCCCGCCCACACAATCCTCTGTACCCCTACAAGCCCCGAAGAAATCTCCAATATGCCACCCAAACCCCCCACAGAAACACGGACCCCCGAAATCTTCACGTCCAAAAATGACTCCCCTCACACATGCCACGACAACCTCAAATCTACAAACCCTATCAACACGAAACCCTGATCACACCAGGTTCACAATGTTGTCAAACCTTCATCCAAAAACACTGACCATTGACAAAGTTACAGGAGGCCGAACATGGAGTCTTCCGCCAACAAAACCCCGCCCGGCCTCTCCCATGCCACTGAGTGTACATACACATACATATAGATACATATCGAAACAAAAAATATTGGAATGGGACACAAAAGGAGAAAATGGAAAGAGCTCACCCGGGTTTCCAGAACATTCCATTGCTGTGGTTGTAACATCGAGCAACCAGAGCAGGTCCGCGTACCCTCCAGATAACATTCTGTTCTTAAGCAGATGGTCGACCATGAAGGCTCCACGACCATTAACCAAATATCTCCGAGTGACGCGGGTGAACTCGAGCTCCTCCTGTCGCCGCAAGGCTGTATGTTCGGGGTTCCGTCTGCACCGGGGACACTTTGTTTTTACACCAGTCGAAAGCCTCGTGTTGGACCGCAATCAACTCTTTAGTGACCGAATCATTATCAAGATGAAAATTTCAACACTACACAATAATTTCCACTAAATATCTAATTTTCTTGAAAATTTGCAGATAAAACAAGCAGCGAAGCACAAACACGTCCCATTACTATAAAACACTTATTAACGATATAAACTTGTTTCTTTTCTTCTTGTTTTTCTTCTTTTTTACGCAATATAATTCCACATACCCCAATTTGATGGTAGGAGGAATCTTTCGTAGACAGCTATTATTTTCAAACAAGCTTCTCTAAAAGGCTACAATAATACGATTCATTGCTTTACAATTCTGAGCATAATATTTGAGTCAAGCGATCATTTGAATCAGTACAATAACAATTGCTCTACCTAGTAATACTCATAAGATTTAGAAATTGTAGATTCGTTTATATTTTACGATTTGACATGTAAAAATAAGTGATCAGTATATGCTAATCAGAAAGCGGAAGCGGAAGTCTTATAAGCTGCTTGGTCATATCTCAAAAGACGTAATTTTCAATAAAATTTCATAGGTGTGAACAAAGCCAATTTTGATGATATGAGAGTTATTGGAAATCTAGGAAAATTCAAATTAACACTTCACTTGATTACTCTTAAAGAAATAAAAGTTGAAAAAACTAAAAAAAAAAATTAAACTGCTCAACATGACATTGAAGAAGTCTGTAAATCGCAGAAGAAATAGGCCTATCGGTCAAAGCTTAACCTTTTTCTAGTAGAATTGGAATGAATTTGCTCGCGTTTACTAGTGATAGTTTGAAAAAATGTTTCAGTTTTTAATTTTCTACTTTTTAAGGAATGATATTGAAGTGTGAATTTAAATTTTCCTAGTCTTACAATTACAATTGGTCTACTAATACACTCATAAAAGTGACTTTTTAGTGTTTTAAAAAAAGCACAAGTGATATCAGAGTTCTTTAAACCCCAATATATGCTTACTGAATGCTATAAAACCTATTTGAAATATAAATTATTTTTTGCGTCAGTTGCAGTTGGTTTGTTAACACCTTGAAATTGATACTTCTACTCATGGCGTAACTCATTTCGTCGATTACATTTTCTATTGAAACTTTTTTTTGCGGGTATCTAGCTGAAGCTGAGTGACAGCTTAGTTGACGTCACCTCTACTACAATATTGGCCGCTTGAACACTAGTTGAAGTTTTTAGTATTGGACCGTAGTATTGTTTTCAAAATTTCAGTTTCAATTTTCTCTCGATGATGTTTTGTCGAATGCAGTCGTAAAATGGGATCGCAAATTAATACTCTATCCTAGATGGCACGAGCATTGTTGAAAGATGTCTAATGTTTCCTGGAGATGAAAATTCGTCTCAAAGTGTCGTCTAAGTTGATAACCCTCATCTCCAGGCCTGATACAGTAGTAGCTGAATTCATAAAGGCATTGAAATTACCAAACAATAATTCTAGGTACGACATTCAGGCCTTTGATGTAGTCTATGTTGACAACTAGTAGTACTGAAGTCAACCCCAAGAAGTATTGCAACAAGAGTATGTATAATATTTATTATTCGCACAGCGAATGATATTTCTAGAGAACCCTCAATTGCAATGGTGTGCCTATTTTGGGTTCTTACAGCACTGCGGTATATTCTCCTAGAATTTTGAACTAGTATGTAATGAGTTTCCATTTGTGTGTGTGTGTGTGTGTGTGTGTGTGTGTGTGTGTGTGTGTGTGTGTGTGTGTGTGTGTGTGTGTGTGTGTGTGTGTGTGTGTGTGTGTGTGTGTGTGTGTGTGTGTGTGTGTGTGTGTGTGTGTGTGTGTGTGTGTGTGTGTGTGTGTGTTAAAAGGGTCAGTCAGTCAGGTTGTCTTATGCCAATGGCGTTCATTTTACAGCCCCGACCTTTTTATTTTTATATAAATTGAATTTACCTTAGTTTTCTGATTATCCAGACTGTACAGTTCCATTTTAACAAACATACCATCTTCTTTCGCATAATATACTCTTAAAACCCGGAATCAACACTCGTTGCCTCACGGTGACTCAGGTGTACATAGTTGAAATTGAGAGCAGAGGGAAAAGAAAACAGGAAACCGTGATTAGTTGATTGACATTTAATTGAACTTAAGTTAAATTGAAATGAAATCAAAAATACACCGAGAAGGTACCGAAACGGAAATTCAATGGAATTTAAATGGATTCAAACGGAACCAAAATATAATCAAAAAGGAATTGTAATCGAATCGAAACAGAACCGATTTAAAATCTAAATGGAGCCGAAACGGAATCGCAACGGAACCGATATGGAACTGAACCGGCATCAAAATGGAACTATCGTGATTAAAACAAAAAACGAATATGTGATATAGCCTGTCCACGTTAAATTCCGGACACGTTTTTTTCAGTGTAGATTTTGAAATATTTCACGGATCGCTGAAACTCTTTACTTTTTTTCGTGGTACAAGTAAAATGGCGTCGGGGATCATGGGATTATGGGAAAGTACGCAAAGGCATTTTGTACGAATGTCAGTAAAACCCGAATTTATCGGTAGTATCGTGTTTTGTGTTTGCAAATCATTTGACCAACGCTTGGCTATGGATCGGTAGGTTGGAAGTGGAACAAATCGAAAAGTATGCTCTCGATAAATGAACAAGAAGGTGGTAGCCAATATTTAGAAAAATCCCAATGGCTCGCAAAGTTGGAAAGTCAAAATCATACATACAAAAAGTGCATCAGAGGCAAGGACCGAAGCCGTGCAAAGTTAAAAAGGTGCACAGCCGTGATTATAAGCAACATTTCACTGCAAAAAGTTGTCCTCCTTAAGCTTTACACAAATTTTTGTAAACATTTTTTTATATTATAATGGACGACGAAACATACGTACTCAAATACTTCAAACAGCTTCCGGGTCTGGTTTTTTATACTGTAATGCAAAAGAACACCGTTGCCGAGCATTTCCGAACAAAGAAGGTGTCAAAATTCCCGAAAAACTATTTAATTTGGCAGCCCATGTGTAGTTGTAGTCGAAAATATAAAAGATTCGTCTCTACCGGTACTATCAATATGGATGTGTACGAGAAAAAATGTCTGCAAAAGCGGTTGCTGTTTTGGCCTGATTTGGCCTCTTGTCACTATGCGAAATCCGTCCTGGAATGGTATAAGTACCTTCAAAGAGGTCAAATCCGTGCCAAAAACTGTCAATCCACCAGACTGTCCAGAAACTTGCCCAATAGAGAAGTACTAGGCTTTAGTTAAGTGGAAAATCTTTCGAAACTAAGAAGAAAGCAAATGGTACCGATGATTACAAGAGAAGGTGGATCTGAGGATACCATTAGGAACCTGATGACAGGTGTACCACAGGAAGATGTAGAATTTTACAGAAAGAAGGATTAACATCTTAATCAACTGTTTCTAATGTTGTTGAATAATGTGTAATTTTGCTTTTATTTTGGTTTCCAAAATGTAACGTAGACAGGCTTTACTTTCACTACTGGTCAATTTCTTGGTCTCACATGCATGTTCATAGCATGAGATAAGCCCTCTAACCGTCGTTAAGGTGAAAAATTTAACTCACGAGAGGGAAGAAATTTGTTTTTTTTGTTCATTAAATTCATTAAATAATTGAGCTATAAACGACATTCAAGGGCCTGTTCATAAACCTCGTAGACTAATTTTTGAAAATCTCAGACTCATTTTGATATTTTGCACAGTTCCGACGCTAATGTTCACTTGTTGTCAATTTTACGAACGGAGAACGTTTTATGCGATTTCAAAAGGCGTACCGCTGCCAGCTCATTTTCTGGTCCCAAGACCCATTTTTGCGTCCAGATTTCGGTAAATCTTCAGGTGAACACGTTTCTCAAAACTTCTTAACAATCTTGAACTCTGTAAATTTAGTGCATTTCACGCTTTTTCCCAATTCTTGAAACGACAGCTTTTCGAAAAACCAGTTATGCAGAATTCTAGGATTTTTTTTTCAATAGGGCGAATCTAACAATGAGAGATTCTCTCCTCTTTCGCTCTCTTTCATTTATTACAGCCCCATTAAAAAACTTTCGAGAGATTCTGTAGTACACACTACCAAAATGTCAAGTAAATTTCTGTCCCGAGACCGACACATGCAAGCATCTTTTAGCACATAAGAATGAGTTGAAAGAGAGTAGAAAATAAATTCAATCAAACACATCTTTCGTCTAATTGCGTATGTGTCAGTTTCAGGAGACATAATTTTACACGAAATCTTTCTTAAAGTTCCCTGACTTTTTCTAACTTGAATTACGTCTCGTGTAAAATTCATAATTTCTAAGTGTGTACAGATAGAAACACAACAGTGCTGGCTAGCACTCTACAAGTAGTAGAATGAAAAACGTAAAGCCGAATGGAAAATGAATGAAAGGGAAATTAATCAAAGAGAGTCTCTCAATTTCAGATTCACTCTAATGAAAAAAAAAAAAAACCCTAGAATTAATCTGCGAGTAAATACGCTGATCCGACCCAACGTTCGAAATTCCTAACTTTTTTCGATTTTTCAGGTATGTTGCCACAATAAACAATTTTTATACAAACTGAGCGATAATTCACAGTTGAGATAACATAAATATGACTTTTTAAGTCATAATCAAGTAACTACAACTAATTATGATCGTAGCGTGCTACTTGGGAGGTGTAAATTTTTTTTAATGAGCACATAAAAATGGAGTGTTTCACACTGCAACTGAACACTCTATATTCGTGCATGGTAGAATCACAATGTACACATCTAGAAAATTTTACAGTATTCGGTAATTTTTTAACAAACTTTCAACAGCTAATCCAATTTAACGGATGTCGGAATTTTTTACATTTGTTCCGGTAATTTTTTACAGATATCTGTAAAATTTCACCGAAATCCTGTAAATCAGATTACCGAACGTTCAGCTAGTGAAAGTTCGGCAAAAAATGACCGAATACTGTAAAATTTTCTTGGTGTGTACATTGTGATTCTACCATGCACGAATATAGTGTTCAGTTGCAGGTGTGAAACACTCCATTTTTATAAATAGAGTAAATACGCAAAATTCATCGCTCACATTAATGAACAATTAATTCAAACAGCAGTTACATTGATTTACTACGTGATTTTCTTAATTTTGGGGTTCTGCACTTTTATCAAACTAAGTACGAAGTGTTTTATGATCATCAGCAATTACTATAAGAAGAGAATCGAGGTCGTTATCGAACATAACA